>OZ010719.1:1082562-1123211 GCA_963932345.1 Ophion ventricosus | reverse complement strand
GGGTATCCTCTTGTTTTCCATCCCTCTCTTTCTTGTTAGTAAAACGGTGTGCTCGAGGAGAGCAATCATAGATGAACGGTGCGAGCTTTACCGCTTTTCCACTCTCGAACTGGGATACACTTTGGCTCCGGTGTCGGCGTGTCTATTGGGCTACGTATATTTGTCGTACAGTCCGTTGAGGCTCGTATTAAAGTATTCCTTTCACGAACCTGCTTGTTTAATAATTAACTGATTTTCGTCTACAATTGGAGTGAAAAGATGTCACAGCATATTGGTAAAATTTCTAGACAAGTTTACCGAACTTTTAACCAAAAGTTGTGTGCTCTACACCTTCAACGGATGAACTGATTTACACGAATCTCTGCGCAATTGAATGGAAGTGCAATTGCTGAACGCTATCAGGAAGCGATTTTTGGCAAAAATTGATTTACAAATATTTTTTTCGGGCAAAAGAATTGGGGGTTTTTTTTTCAAACGGTTGCCATTTCGTTATCCAGGGATTTTTCAGAAAACAAAAAACGACAAGGCACCCTAAATTTAGTCTAGTTTAATCATTTTCAAACCCTTTTTTGATTCAGATGAACTGACAGAGGATGTGGAGCGGCCTGCGCAGATCAAAACACGCCGTGTATGATTTTATTTTACGGCAGCTGGAGCCGCTATTTTGGATTTTTTTTCTAAATGAAATTAGAATTTACTCTCCATTGGCAGAAGAATAAAATACGATGAAACCCATTTCCAAAAGTATCTATTTTATTAGATGAAGTAAAAAGTTCTAAGCGTTTTTTCACTTTATTTCGACGATAAAATTAACATAGGATTATCCAATTTAGATGAAATATGCACCGTTTTGTTCGATAATTTTTGTCCATTTTAAAGGCAATTTCATAATTCCGCGATTGAAGAATTCCTCGTCCCTATTGGTAAAAAACTTGACCAGCTCATTTTCACAAGCCTCTCTTGAGGCCAGTTTTGTACCATCAAGAAAATTTTGCAAATGCTTGAAAAGGTGATAATCGCTTGGTGCCAGGTCTGGACTATACGGCGGGTGCGATAGAATCTCCCATCCAAGCTCTCGGAGCTTCTGGCGCGTCGTTAAAGATGTGTGCGGCCTGGCGTTGTCTTGATGGAACACAACACCCTTCCTATTGGCCAATTCTGGCCGCTTCTGGTCGATCGCTTGCTTCAATCTGGTCAGTTGTTGACAGTAGAGGTCCGAATTGAGTGTTTGGCCCGATGGGAGCAGCTCATAGTGGATGATTCCCTTCCAATCGCATCAAACACACAGCAAAAACTTTCTTGGCCATTAATCCGGGCTTTGTGATCGTTTGGGGCCGGCTCACCGCGATTGGACCACGATCTTTTTCGGCTGTTGTTCTCGTATGTCATCCATTTTTCATGCAGCACTTTATGGAGTGCTGCATAAATGGCCACTGGAGGACACTAGCCACATTTTTATCCAATGATTCATTCACTAAATAACTCTAAATGTCTGATGTAAAATGCGCTATGTGAACATTTTTGAAGATCCTGGTAACGACAATAAAAAAAATTACCAAACTCTTCCGGCGTCCTCGGTGTGCCTCAGCAGCCGGGTAATAACACCGCGAGTAGGACTGTCTAGGTGCGTTCAACCTCGTCGACAACGCTGCTCGACTACTCCGAGGACTTTCGTAATATCTCGTCGCGGCGTGCGATATAATAGCTGTTGATTCGTTTAACGATAGTGCTCGCCAGTCAACGGTAACGAAAATAGCAAGAGAGACATGCCAACGAGAGAGAGAGAGAGAGAGAGAGAGAGAGAGAGAGAGAGAGGGAGGGAGAGAGAGAGCGAGAGAGAAGCACAGGAGGAACAGAACAGGATGAAGGACAACGAGAAAACGAATGGATACTGGAGTCGGTAGCAGTTTGCGTGAAAGAAATAACGGAAAGAGTGAGAAAAAAAAAACACAGACCCGGTAGACGAGAAAATGATTGAGTTTTTGTCGCTCCCTTGTAAATTACCGCTCGGTGTGTATCGACGTAATCCTCTTGCGGACGCTGCCCGCGGATGATCATCATACTCGTAAGAAGAGCAAAGATGCGAGTGAGACTCGAATGAAGTAAAAAGCATCTCTGGGTCAGGATGACGTATTGTTGAGCTACCAATCGGACGAGTGCTAGACGTCAACTCTTAATAGATTTACGATCGATCCAAGCCCATACAAACCTGAAGAAACCCAAGCCAACTCCTTGAGGAGGGAGATATCTTTGAAACTTGCAAAAAAAATGGATTTTTTTCTCCATAAAACGTTGGTCCAATGTCTTCAAGATATCGTGTCAAAAGTTTAAACCAAAATTCGAAGCCGTTTGGAAGTTATAGGCACAAACGTGACACGACTTCCCGACGCTTGAGGGCGCTGCGTACATAGTTATCGACGGGGCTACCGATCTTTTATACTCTACTGTTTCCAAATGCGTCCACGGTTATTTTTCAGCATACTCAAAATACTCAAAATGCCAATGAAAATTTCAATTCAACGATCTGGATGTTGGCGCCGAAGCATTTGAATCATAGACGGAAAAATCATCGAAATTGCATCCTATCTTGCGGCTGGACTATTCAATGAAGGATATACAATGATTTTGAAAACCATGCTCGCATTGGATATCATAATTGGAACTTAGTGCAAAAATTACGCCAACCGCGCTGATGCTCGACGGGTGCACTTGGACAGGAGCGGCGCAGCTCCTTATCGACCAAAGAGGCTCGAAAAGCACGGAAAAATCAAATGGCTGAAGAAAATCAATTCTTCGAAGAAGCTGAAGGCTTAGTATATGGCCCTGAAATCGCTGATTAGCCGGTAAGTAATTGTTATCATTGACTTTTTTCGTGAGCATACTTTAAACGCGTTTTACTCAAAATTACATTTTTCAAATTGGCATACATCCTCACGTAAAAACTTTTCAAACAAGCTTAACCAAACTTGGCACATGACTGAACACGACTACCTAGTCTATAAGCCTAAATGTTTTAAAAAATCGGCCAAGAAAGGTACTTTTCCATATCAAAATAGAAGAAAAATTTCATCAAAAATCGCAATGTCTATTTAAAAATGATACAATTCTTCGAATTTTTAAATTTTTTACTTGTATTTTAGGCTTACAGACGATCTATGAATGTTTTCAATGAAAGTCTTCAACCCTATTGGTTTTAGATTAAAACAACGAACACCGGAGTGTATGTTATTTTCCAAGTCCCGAGTTGACCTGCATCAACGCCAGCGGAATATCTCAGTGATTTTTTATATTTTTTGTAACTTAAAAAATACGCTTTGGTAGATCAAAGTACACCCTAATAAATGCTAAAGTTGCAAAAATCTGAAAAAATTATTTACCTTCCAAAAAAATTCCACAAAATCATCGATTTTTTAGCCTTGAAAAGTTATCTCCCCCCTTAAAGACAAACTATCGATCGAAATCCAAAGAAATTCAACCAACCTCTTCAAAGATCAACGATCGATTGAAATCCAAGCAAACTCTTTGAAGATCAACGATCGATCGAAACCCAAACACAAACGCAAACAAGTTCAAACACCAAAACCTTCCTTGTTGTTTTTTCGTCGTTAGAATTGAACGTCGAGGAGAGTGATCGGACTTACTTGAAATAGATTGTAGCCCTTGTCGTACATCCACATCTCGTCGGCCGGATGTTCTTTGGCGTTCTCATGCTGTTGTCCAGCGTTGAGCACGTGCGGAGGTGGACCGCGACTGAGCTGTATCGCCAAGGATCTTTGCAGTAGAAGCAAGCATCTCGTTGGTAATCCTGGACCCCCAGGGCCGCTGCCTTCTCCCAAGATCGAGGCCATTTTCATACACGCCCGGCCACCGAACGCCGCGCTCTCTTCTCTCGCTACCCTCCGGTATCCACTTCCCACCGAGTCTATCTCGCTCTCGGCTCAGCTAACAGAAAATCACGGGCGGCCTCTGCGCCGGCTGCATCATCACGTTCATTCCTCGCCGGGACTTATTCTGCCGAGAAAACACACAACAAGAGAGAACGCTTCAATTTCAACTTCACCATGAGATTCTACTTAAATATATCGCATCTCACGTCTTCGTGGTCTTGTAAATTGGTATGTAGAGTTTCACTGTATGCAGAATTGTAAACTAGAATGCACGATTGGCAGGTGCGGTTGAGCCCTAACCACCCGGAAACGCCATCATATTTCGTTGCATTTGTTCTCCTCTTATGTGACCACCCAGACTCTCCGCAATCATTTGATCCTATAAAGTTTGCATTTTGCGCTAAAGTGGAGGCCGGAACTCCATCAGAAATGGCTCATGAGAGACAGGATACTCGTGTTATACTTCTGACATTCGGGCATAGACAGGCTTGTTCAAGGGAAAGTCTCGGGATACACTGATTTGCTTTATACGGTAATGTGTCTAGGCTGGACACACAACAGGATTGATGTGGAATTCTACCAAAGGCCGGATACTGTGTATTGGATTATTCAATCTCCTGTGGACTAATTATTTCTGTAAGTGTTCCACGCCTATACCCAACGGATCTTGAGATCCGTGGACATGTTTGCGGGTGCTTTGCATGTCGATTGGCAATGCAGTTCGACGGTAATTAACACTAAGAGCATCAAGCTCGTATGCAGTGGCGTTGATGGAAAATTGCTCAGTTAGATTAGTGAATTAGAGAACTAATAGCATAAACCGTAAAAGTCTGGCTCCAATGACGCCTCGACAGAGTCAAGGGATACTACCGTTTTAACAGTACAGATTATCTGTTTTTTTTTGTCTGCCTCTTCGTTCTTACTAAAAAGGTCATTTTAGTACAAAACCTTTTAGCATAATTTTTTCGCATTTTATAACCAGCTGATTACGTCGCTCCACCATCAAATCGTGCTGGACAAAATTATTGAACGCAGGAATGGGACGAAACTTAAAGGGGTAACACCACTGTGGAATTTTCAAAAAAATGATTTGTTTTTATTGGCTTGAGAGATGCTTTGGACCATCTAGGGAAAAAAGTTTGGTACCTATAAAAAAAGACTCCCACACGGGCCAGTCACAGGGCAGTGGCTGGCAACAAGCCTTGACAATTTTTTTTAACATTTATTTGTAGCCTTAGAATTGTTCTAAGTTACAATGAGTGACTAAATCGTTGCTTGGGAGGCTACACGCAAAACAGCGACGAAAGTTTCGATGCTACTGTTTGGTGCTTCGCTCCAAAGGCCCACTCAAGTGGCAAAAAAGTATTAAATGTAGCGACTGATATTGCTGTATGCAGTATTAACGACGGTCTGACTAATATCCTACGAATTATAAAAGTCTTGGAGATGGATATTGGCCTCCAAGCTTAAAATTTTTGTCTTGAAACTGATGCTATGTGTTCTGGAACACTCACATTTCGATTCAGATCAGGATAAAATAACAGAAAATGAGATGATAACATTTTATCCATTGGGGGTGGTGAATTTCTCTCAATTGAGGGGTAGTTCATAAGGGTTTGTTTGATCCGTAAGTTCTTCAGAATCCCACTACGTGTTCTGGAATGACTTTTCTTCAATTTCTCGCAGAAATGAACAATGGGAAATGAAATTAAGATGTTTTCAAGCGATTGGGGTGGTTTTTTCATTTGGGGGTAGTTTCTGAGGGTAGAAAAATTCTCGAATAATTTTTTTTTTCGCATTGAGTACTCATTAATTCAGATTCACCATGTACCAACTTTGCCAGATGCTCCAAAAAAACTCAGCTGTTAAAGGGTTAGTTATAACATTATTTATTAACACATGATTGTCCTTTTTTCTGTCGAAAATGGAATTTTTACCTTGAATGCTTGGCAATTACACAAAAATTAATATTTTCAAAATCCCTTACGTATTTCTCTAGCTGTACCCGTGTAAATGAATAGAATTTTTTAATTTTTTTTGTAGATTAAAATTTGCGTCAGTTATACTGCGTGCCGCAGAGCTTCTTAGATTCGACATGCCTCACCAAAATGCCTCCAGCGTCAGCATTTTGTAAAATTTTTTAATTTAATTTTTTTTTTGTTCACTTGAAGACATGACTGACAATATCCTTGAATACTATTATCCTCTTACTTGTTCTTCCACCAAAAAAAAAAAGGAATTAGATGTGGCTTTTGATGAAAGCTTGGCAGAAAAACAAAATGGAAAGCTAAATTTGGTTGGCTTCGGCAAGAGACTCGATTGTACGAGCCAGGATATTTTCCCGAGGGTGAACGAAATATGCGATTTCGCTGCCATTGCGGTTACGACTAAGTCGTCTCTAAGTGGGCAAATTTCGCGGTTCCTTCACATTCCCCCTTCTATAACTTGGTCCAAGGTTTGCCAACTTTGCAGAATTTACAGGCAATTTTGCCTTCCACCAACGGTTCTTTTCAAATAGCTTTTTTTCTTTTTTTTTTTAATGTGGCTCGATCGGAGCTTAATTATGTTTGTCCTTATTTTCCATTTTTTACGCGAGGACGATCGAGCCTCCGGCGATTAAACACGATATCCGAGACAAGCCAAATGTTGTTTTTTCAACGGCAAATGTTTGGTGTTATTTGTAACTTGTGACGTTAATTAAGCTTGGAACGAGTCCAGATATCTAGCTTTGTTTTTTTTTTTATCTCTCAACCTCTATCCTTTTCCTCTCTCGCTCTCTTCGCCGACTCTCGTCGTTCTGCGATATACGCTTGTCGAACTAATTTATGAACATCGCGAGCCAACGCATGGCAATTCGCGTTGCCTCTTACGAGAGAAGATTGCCCATTGCCTCGTTGAATTTTTGACACGTGTCGAACACGTCCCGATCATTTCAGACTCTCAATATTCAAAACCTCCTTCTCGTCGTGATATTTGATTAGGTGTTCGTGCGCACGGAAGTGGGTCGTCTGGTAATTAGATAGCGCGTACTCGTCTCAACAAGGCGAATACTATTTTATTCGTTTGATTTTCCCTATCGTTGCGAGATATTGAAATATAAAATGAAAAAAAAAAAAACAGGAAAGAAAAACAATCATTGCAAGGTGTAGTATGCATACGCGGAGTTATTCCAGAAGCGAACGATCCGTTTGTGTCGTTCCAGTTTCAACAGAGAAGATACAGCTGTTGAAACTACAAGCCCTGCAGTCTCATTTATAACCTCAAACCATCAATGACTGACAGCTCATTTCGTAGATTGAAAGTTGATTTATTGATTCAACGATTTCCGTAAGAATCATTTTTACCGTTGCGAGTTGGAAATGACGTTCAATTACGAGCAGGATAAATCAACCATTTCTACCAATGCTTGATCGAAATATATTTTGGCTGAAGACGTCATCGAGTATTATTTAACAAACATTATCAAATCTTTACATATACGAGGTGTGTAAATTAAGTAACGGGATTAATTTTTTGTCAATTTTTTTTAACTCGAATAGAATTACAATTCAATGTTGTCTACCTGAGAATTACTTCCATGGCAAGCCACACAGACGAACTTAAATGCGTTTTTTGCAAAACTATGTTTTTCTATTTTTTGGGCAATATATTTCGAAAACTAATCGACCGATTTACTTCAAATTTAAACCACATGTAGCGTATACTGGTGTCTATTATGTATACTAGAATCAACTCGATAAAAATATATTAAGGCGCTAGGTCAACGGCCGGACCATGACCAGTTATGAAGAGACACTAAAGTTTTTTCGATTATATTGTTTTTTTGTCAAAATGGCGCATTTATAAAACAAAAAGTACAAAATGCCATGAGAAAATCGTCAGAAAATTGTTTACAAAAAAGGAACTATGCAATTTAATCAAAAAAATCCTACGTAGTGCATCAGAAAATGTAATTCTAAATAAACAGTTAAAATTTCAAGTGGATCGGTTGAAATTTATTTGAGTTATGAGTCCGGCCGACTTGAAAAAATGTACTTTTGAGATAAACGCGTTTAAAGTTAGTAGAAAGTCGCGACATGAATCAAGAGGGGCTGCGCTAGAATTCGAAAATCAAGTACTCAGAGATTTTTCACACCCATAATCTTTTGGAATATAATTTTATAGGTACTAAAGTACATTTTCAGCGACAAAAAATCGATTTTTGGAAAATCCCAGAGTGGCCCAAGGCCTTAAACATAATGTGGATGCCGGTCAATCGCACGAGCAATCGCGCGAGTTCGACGCGAGATTTCACCTTGAACGAGATACTATGTACATGTGTATCGAAAGAGCGGAAGTATACAGTACGGGAGGGAAAGAAGGACTTCCTGTCGCGTGACTCACGCTTGCTTTCTGCCAGTGATTGTTGTGTTTGTTGAACCGCGCGAGAGAAGGAAAGGGGTAAAGAGGGAGTTGAATAGTTGTTTGGCGATCATGGGGCGAGCAGAGGACACAAGCGTGCATGCAATGGGAGCTACGGTAACTGCGGCTCGGGAGAGGATATCAGAGGATTCGTCCCTCTCTTCTTTCCCTCTGGCGCCTTTGGACGTCCCTGACCCTACCGCACCGCCGTCACAGAGACTCGAGATCGCGCGCGCGCCATACACAAGGAACAGATTCGATAGCGTTGAGCAAGCTTTACATCCAGTCACATACACGGTGTACCGCAGCATGAAAGTTTCGACAGAGTAGCGGAGAGAGAAAGAGAGAGGGGGAGAGAGAGAGAGAGGGGGAGAGAGAGAGAGAGAGAGAGAGAGAGAGAGAGAGAGAGAGAGAGAGAGAGAGAGAGAGAGAGAGAGAGAGAGAGAGAGAGAGAGAGAGAGAGAGAGAGAGAGAGAGAGAGAGAGAGAGAATCTGTGACTACCGAGAGCGATGAGTCAACTTGGTATCGGAGTCGGGTAGACTCTTTCACTTGCATAACAAAATGTTTTACCGTTCGGCTCTGTAATATACCTTTTAATACGTTACATTCAAGCCTCAAGTTCGTACGCGCGTGAACAATTCATCACCTCTGAAGTGTCGAAACATCTTGGCCCACCCAGAAGATTTTAGCCGTCAATGGAAACGTCAAACATTGAGTGATTCTCGATAGGAACGTCTGCTACTTCCTGTGCAGAAAGTTCTTAGGGATACTTAAGTTTCGATCGGACATGATACGGATTCCCTAGAAGGGCTATCCTCATCGGAATCCAGATGGCGCCCACTGTTACTTCGCATGATCGCCATTCAATTTAACCCTTAGTGTGCACACCTTCATAGCGAATCATTTCGTGCACATGGGGTCAATTTGACCACAGGCCATTTTTGACCTCGAATATCTCGGTAACTATGCGCTTTTCGGAAAAAAAGGTTGAGTCACTTTTTGCAGTGAATCGATCAAACTTTACGGCCGCGAAGTTAGATTTCCAAAAAAGCTTTTATAATTGTTCAAAAACGTGCTTAAAGTTGACGGCACGCAAAAAAAGCGCTGCAGGTAAGAAAAAAATGTTGGGGTCAGGCTGACCCCGGATGCACACTAAGGGTTAAATATAATTACTTAGAATAAATAACCTGCAGTGCGTAAAAAGTATTTGCACACCCCGTGTTTTTCAAATTATCCTGCGAAAAAAAAATACTTTAGTCAAACTTTTACTTTAATAAAAGTTTAATACTTTTTTTTTTAATAAAATACTTTAGCATTTTTTTTTTAAGAAAAATAACATGGTCGAAAAAGATATTTGAAAAAAAAAGGATAATTTGAAAAACTCGAGGTGTGCAAATACTTTATTTATCCACCGTATATCACTTTTCTCCAGGAAATATAAGTCTTTCAAGGTCCATATATTGTTTTTTTTTTAGAATTTTTTTTATTACATGTAAAGAATTTTGTTTGAAATTCTGTTATTGCAATATACAAGTTTTGACAGTTATACTGTAGCACCAATTGTTTACCTAGTCTTTTTCAGATCCTTGAATAAATGATTTGAGAAAACGTCCAGCGTCTCCAGCTTATACGGATCGGTATCTCCTGGTGATTTTTACATTCATCACTGGGATCCGATTCGATGTCGAACTAGATATTGTTCTAGAAGTTCGGAATTCTAGCCTGTATGCAAAGTTTCTATTTGGATTCTGACTAGAGTCCTCAATAGTTCCGGATTAGGATCCTATCTGAAATCCGATTTGCGAGCGTTACATTTCGCTTCCGGATCAGATTCGATGTCCGACTGGATCCCAATTGACAAAACCAGAATCCTCGTCCGAATCGGACTCTGTCCATGACAATATATCTGCACTAGCCCGAATCAATCGAAACATGCCTGGCACAATCGCGGGAAGAGCTTTCATTTCATAGGAATTATGTTGCAGCTACATCACAAAATTTCATCCATCAGCGCGAAACAAATTATCGTGCGATTGCAATCATCCAATTTCCGTCATTTCGTTCTCGTGTATATTCCCCAGATTCCTTTGCACCGCTGTTCTTTCGTCAACTCCTCTTTGCCCTACCGATGACGTTGATCCTCCAGGATTCTCGACGAAGGAGAGAAAGTACATTAACGATTGAGAGAAGCGAGGGTACAGACGATGACAAAACCAGGATAACGATGATGAAATAAAGATTACGTTAAAACGATTGTTCGAAGTTGGGGCTTCTTCAGCAGACACGAGCACACATATATGATCGTGAAATAGCTTTTCCGTGCAAAGTAAGCTCCTGCGCCCCAATATCTGATCGTTTCATTCCTATCCCCCAATCTCAAGCCAATTTTACGCAGCTATCGCTTTGCCTATCGATTTCCCCGGCTAGAGTATACCCACCACGAGATCCTGGCGAGATTCCACCTGGTTTACCAACCCACAAGAACCGCCCAATAATCTCAGCATCTCGTTTTCTTCCCTCCGCAGTCGATTTCTGTCTGTGGTGGTAGAAAAAGAAAACTGACGTATTTCTTTCATTTTTCCACTTCTCGAAAGCATTTCTCTTTTATTTGAAGACAAAAACAATGCCCAAATGCACTTTTTTTCCTCCAATCTCCGAGTCAATATTTCTAGCCACTTCTGAACACTCGCAGGAACCATTTCTTTTGTAATGCACAAGCCACCAGCCTCCCTTGAATCTACCAAACTCCATTCGTCGAGTTCAGTGCCATGAAGACGCCTTCATTTGGTCCAGTGTAGCTTCTGTCAGTCCTCCCAAACCTTCTTGCGACCTCCAGTTTCAGTGAAACGTGCAGAACACAGGCCTCCTGCTTTCAATCTCAAATCCATTGCCTCGAGCCCACTTAACCTGCTTTGAGCCCAAATTCGATATCTCCTCTATCAGCACTCCATTGTGGCCTGATCGGTAACCCTTTCGATGACGAAATAAATACGTTTTTGCTGAATGGAGCGTCCGGAGGGTCTACAGTGCGCCTACAATAGGCTGAATCGAGGGTCCAGAGGGTCTACAGTGCGCCTACAGTGGGCCGAAAGGGTGGGCCAGTAGGTTCTGCAGGACAGAGTTGTGAATAATGCATTATTTTGATATATGTTCCATTACAAATTACAAAAGTAATGTGTAATGGATATACGTTCCATTACAAATTACAAAAGTAATGTGTAATGGACATATGTTCCATTACAAATGACAAAAGTAATGTGTAATGGATGTGTGTTCCATTACAAATAAGAAAAGTAATGTGCAATGAATGCATGTTCCGTTACAAATCACAAAAAGTAATGTGTAATGGTTGCATGATCCATTACAAATTTCAAAAAGTAATGTGTAATGGACGCATGTTCCATTACAAATTGAAAAAGTAATGTATGATTAATGAGTGCTTCATTACAAAATACAATTACAATAAGGTAATTCGTAGTGGAGAATATTCCATCACAAATGGAGAATATTCCATCACAAGAAAAACGAATTTACTTAAAACAAATTTCAATGAGCGAAATAAAATAATCAGATAGCAATGTGCAAATTTCTAATGTGAACACGGCAATTTTTCTGTTTGTAATGGAATATTCTCCACTACAAATTACTTTTTATCAATTGTAGTTTGTAATGGAACATGCATCCATTACAAATTACTTTTTGAAATTTGTAATGGAACGTGCATCCATTGCTCATTACTTTTTGAAATTTATAATGGATCATGCAACAATTACACATTACTTTTTGAAATTTGTAATGGATCATGCAACCATTGCACATTACTTTTTGAAATTTGTAATGGATCATGCAACCATTACACACTACTTTTCTCATTTGTAATGGAACACACATACATTACACATTACTTTTGTAATTTGTAACGGAGAACTTATCCAATACACATTATTTAAAGTAATGAGTAATGCATTATTTTTAAATTACTATTTTCACAACTCTGCTGCAGGAGTGCTCGAAGTAGGCCTACCTGGGCTTTCGCAGGTTCAGTCGCGCTCTGCATTGGCCTCCTTTGAGTTGCAATGTCCAGTTTCTGCCATTCGGGAGGTTCATCGGAGGCCCTAACGTATTGGTATTCCAAACATTGTATCCTCGTTTAGGTAGCCGATAATCCGCTATCGCCGATCTCTGCTCGGGCAGGGAGGCCTTTATTTTGCGGGTTGAATGAGGCTTGAAAATTTTGACTCGGGCAGCTCGCTCGCTATACTCTCGTTCACTTCATCTCTCATCGTTTTCTTTTCCTTCCGCCATCAATGATATACACCCGGCTGTTCGATGATTATTAAGTTTCTCGATATATTACGTCGAAAGTGTCTTGCAGATGTGAAATGTCGCAGCTGGTGAAACTATCTGGCGAGAATTGAAACCCGCGTGTGTTGGTGTACACGCGTGTATACCGGAGTGTCTCCTTGTCAAGTTTTACGCAGAGAGAACGAGCCAGATGTATAGAGAGAGAGAGAGAGAGAGAAAGGGATGGTAACAGAGAGTTAGAGACACACCAGAACTGTAATAATAACGCGCCAGCAAGATAAATGGAACCGGGTATACCTCGAGAGTGTACATGTACTCTACATCAGCATACAACTTCCCTTTCTGCCATCTATCACAATCGGTGGAGCGACCAGCTCGTATAGACTAGTTGATCGGTAATCTCCACAAGGAATTCTATTAATCCTGAGCTTGCGCGAACTAGACTATTTCTCTCCCCTCCCCCCCCCTCTCTCTCTCTCTCTCTCTCTTTATCCTTTCTTTTTCTATAGTCATAGATATTGGTGCGCAGAATCTCACGAGCAAAACTGCATCACACACCACGTATCTCGCGTTTGAGCTTTCACTGTAGAAAGTTTACGCGGCGGAGTTCGCGCGGTGCGACGATTCCGATCGCGAACGATCGGGTTGGAAGTACCCGGGCGAGCGATTGCACAGCTCGTCGTTACCACGTGGACAGGTATACGTTTTAACATGAGAAACGGCACGGGTTTCACGTACCTGTAATCACTAATACAATTTACAATATATTTTCACGATCTACGTGTAGATGCGGCAAAATATTATAACGGATAAGTTCATCCGATCGGCCTATGAATACTGACCCGTGAACGTTGAGAATCAAAGTAGCTGACATCGAAATGATGATTGTCAAGTTCGCTTTTGTCATTTATTTCTTAGAAATTGAGAAGAAAAACGACTAAATCGTTGTCCAAGGTATCGTAATTTGTATCCGCTTTTCCGTAGTGAGTTACGATAAGCCGACCAGTGAGTGGACGATTAACGAAGCTATGGAATTCAGATGAACTGTAAAAGGAATATGTCATCGAGCCGAAGCTTTTAATTGCTATAACTAACAAAAGATATTATTCTGATAGTAGAAAAAAATATTCGAAGTAATTGCAACAAATAATATTGGAGGAATTAAGGGGCCAGTCCACTTTGAAAATTTCAAAAAATCGATTTTTTTATACTATTTTCGAAAGTACATACATTCAGAAATATTGTGTCAATATTGCCGATTGAGTTTAGGTAAGAGTTTTTCATAGTATGAACTTCAAACGCGTTTTTCTCGAAACAACGTTTTCAAAATCTAGCTACATCGTATCTCTAAAACTAATAAACCGATTCTCTTGAAATTTGAACCACATATTGTAAACACGATTCGCAACAAGATGACCCTCGATGGTTTTAAAATTTTGATTTTTACTCTTTTTTTTTGCGAAAAACTGCGACAAAAATGCGTTTTTTTACGTTTTTCGTTTTTCATCTGCCATTTTTTTATTTTTTCATAAAACTTTATATCCGAGGGTCATTTTGTAGCTGGTGTCATACTGAATCTAATGGACTTTGATTTTTTTGTTTCAGACAAGCCGTTGCCGAGTTGTGATGGAGCTACCTAGCCCACCTATTTTTGAGGCGTTACGTTACACTATAGTTTTTGTACTTAAAAATGAATAAAAATGAATTAAAATTTTTTTTTATGTATTTCAAGACTTTATTTATCAAGCCCAACAACTTTTATATTCATATCTTTTATAAAATCCTCAAAAAAAAAATCGCGAAAATAGCCTTTTTTCGTGGCTCCAAAGTGGACAGGCCCCTTAAGGCCTTATATACGCGAAAAATTTCAAAATTTTTCATTTTTTTATATTTTTGATTCCATTAGCCTGAACGGTTAGGAATATTTTAAGCTTTACAGAATTGAAAAATTCCAAAAATACTATTAAATAAGGTAAGATTGCACTTATAATAGATACCGCGCGGCGCGCCCGACCGCCAACTTCAAAGCCGTTTTTCCACGATTCACTTTTTTGAACCTTGTGAAAGTTCTAACTCTTGAACGAAGATTCAGATCGCTTTGAAATTTTTACAACATATTATTAGTATCATCACCTATCGTGTGAACCACAGAAACAAAAATTTCAATGACACAAAAAAATATAAAAAATAAAATACCGACAGAAAATGGAGTAAAAAAATGTTAAGTTTCGAATTTTTATTATAATATTTTTTTAAAATAATATTGTTGGTTCACACTGAACATATATTCATTATGCAATTATAAATATGTTCATTTTTTTTTTCAGACACCCACATCGATTCCGAGAACTTTCACCATCAACGCGCGCGCAAAAAAAAATACATTGCTTTATTATGTTATATCTCCGCCATTTGTTAATATTTCTGATTTTTTTTTTACATATACTTAACCATGTGCATAAATGATCTGTAAAAAAAATGTTGTCAATACATGCGTCATTTTTTTTTAACCGCGTCTAGAAAAGTACCTTCGAAAATCGGCGAAATCGCGTATATAAGGCCTTAAATAATAAAAGTAATACTTATCCTCAATACTCATAAAAACTTTTGTTTTGTAAATATTCGAGATTAAACTAAGAAATTAGTTAGACAACAATGTCCAGCGACACTGATGATTTTTTTTTTCCGCTAAATTATAGTGATTCGAGTTTTTCTCTTGATCCCTGTCCATTTACTGGTCGATGCACATTCAAAGATGGAATGATTTCGGGATGAGGGTCGAAAAAAAAAAAATCGAACGATAGCTCCACTTGACGTCAAGTCTTTTGAAATTAGGCCGTTCGTTCATGGTCAGGGATTACTTTTAAAAGTCGAGGTACAAGAATCCCGGAAGAGAACACTGTTGTGATCTACGTTTGGACATTGGATCGACGCTGTTACGTGTGCGCGCGTAATTGTCAGCCGTGTCGTTGGCGAGAAGCCTGCATTTGCACACAGGACAATGGACAAAATTTCAGCTACAATAAACGGAGAGGGGAATGGGTGGTAAGATGAAAATAAGTACGAGCGGCATTCGTGTAGGTCGTGATAGGCGACGCGGAGAACGCATCTCCAGGGGACTACTTGAGATAATCAGAGCTCACGAGCCATCAGCTATGTCGTACATATCCGAATGCGTGGGTGCAACAAGGTACATCTCTCGTCAGCGTGAAAAAGTAGGCCGAGATCTCTCCGCCCTTATACATGATCTTTAAACACTTCCTAAGTATTCGTCGCTCTGCAAACTAGCGTATGGGTCTGCGCAACATAAAAAACGTATTTGTGTTTAGCGAAGAAGAATTATGTATCGATAGATATTTTTGTTGTTGTGGCTGTATTCAAGTGTCATAAATCCGTCCAAGTGATGGAAGCTGATTGCTCCCATCTATACTTGCATCAGTCATCGATCAGTGTTCTCCATATCTCTCTCTCTCTCTCTCTCTCTCTCTTCTCTCTTCTCTCTCTCTCTCTCTCTCTCTCTCTCTCTCTCTTCTCTCTCTCTCTCTCTTCTTCTCTCTCTCTCTCTCTCTCTCTCTCTCTCTCTCTCTCTCTCTCTCGTATATTTCATTCCTCGGCAATACGAACGTTAAAGTTTAACGACCTCTTTCAATCAAGTCCTCTCTAATTATTACTTATATATCAATCTTTCGTCACAGTGCGGTTGGTAACGGATGGGTCTGCATGTATGCGCACTTCGCATGCCCCCGAGTAGCCTCGTCACTCCTGTCACTTTCTCTTCGTTGAATATTTAAAAAAAAAAACCACACATTCGTCGTTGCACTTCATCGCGACAATATTGATAATAGTGCAATTAGTGACGTATCAATTTCCTTCAGTTGACTCCAAAAATCAATGTATATATAATAAGTGTAAGCGTGGTTTTTCCATGCGTCCCCCATCCATGAAGAAGGTTTTAGTTTGGAACTGCAGGCGTTGGGTTCGGAGATATGAGTGTCAAAATAGGGCATCGCACCAAGTGACTTCGCATGGGAAGTCGATGAAGCAGCTGGGTGTCGAGTGCCGAAGTGGCCGAGACTGGCTAGAATGTTCCTGAATGTTCTAGAAGGTTCCAGAATGTTTCTTGAATGTTCTAGAATGTTCGAGAATGTTGTATAATGTTCCAGAATGTTCTAGAATGTTCGAGAATGTTGTATAACGTTCCAGAATGTTCTAGAATGTTCTAGATTGTTCCAGAATGTTTGAGAATGTTCTAGATTCTTCCAGAAGGTTAGAGAATGTTCTAGAATATTTCAGAATGTTATGGAATCTTTCAAAAGGTTCGAGAATGTTCTAGAATATTCCAGAATGTTATAGAATCTTTCAAAAGGTTCGAGAATGTTCTAGAATATTCCAGAATGTTATAGAATCTTTCAAAAGATTCGAGAATGTTCCAGAATGTTTGAGCATGCTCTAGAATGCTCTAGAATGTTCAAGAATGTTTGAGAATGCTCGAGAATGTTCCAGAATGTTTGAGAATGCTCTAGAATGTTCTAGAATGTTCCAGAATGTTCAATAATGTTTCCAGGATATTCGAGAATGTTCCAGAATGTTGAAGAATCTTTCAAAAGGTTCGATAATGTTCTAGAATGGTCGATAATGTTTGATAATACTCTAGAATGTTCTAGAATGTTCTAGAATGTTCCAGAATGATTCCAGCATGTTCGAGAATGTTCTGGAATGCTCCAGAATGTTTCCAGGATGTTCGAGAATGTTCCAGAATGTTTCCAGGATGTTCGAGAAAGTTCTAGAATGTTTCAGAATGCTCTAGAATGTTCTAGAAAGTTCCAGAATGTTTGATAATGTTGTAGAATCTTCTACAATGTGCCAGGATGTTCGAGACTGTTTGAGAATGCTCTAGAATGTTTTTAAATGTTTCCAGGATATTCCAGAATGTTCTAGAATTTCCCAGAAGGTTCTGAACCTTCGATCTCAATACAACCGTATTCAGCATATGATGATTCCGTTTAGCTTTATAATTGCTGTACTTAAGGATTCAATTTTTAAATTCACATTTCATAGGAGCTGAATGGCTTTGTTGGAGCGAAGCGAGGGTAACTCTGGCTAGTCGCAACTACGACAACGAAAGGAACACTTTTGAGTCAGCATTTTTTTTTTCCAAAGACTAAGAAGTTCACGTTAAATCTGGAAGAAATTTTAGTTAGTAGAATGGCAGTAATATTTGCCTAAATAGCTCGGTGCAGTCCAATACAAGAATGGAAAGCCCAGCATCATTTTTCGTGCACTGTCGATGAAGAAGGAGGAACGTGTCGTCTTGGGAGAAGAGCCTTTGAAGTCGACGCGGTTCGAAGATCATCCTAGTTGCTCGGACACCATATATATATATATTTACTTATAGATATGTGCGGTGCTTTGGACGCGAGGTCGATACCATCAAGCCTCAGATGTGTTTGCTTACTACACTAGTGGAAGCAGCTCATACGCTTGTGCATTCCCAGATATGAATGTATACGGACATACGCACGTGTCCGTACGTGTGTATGTGTGTACAAGGATGATAGCGTCCTCGTAAACTCTGGGGTCGGATCCTTTCGGTCACGAGTAACGGGCCTTGCCCTCCCTGCGAGTCTGTAGTTTAGAGTTTCGATCAAATCATAGTCATAGTGACTTGATCCGTTGCTATGTGTACCAAGGATATTTATATGTACAGATATATACGTAGGAGAAATATTCGTTGGAAAGAGTTGTAATGACCGGGTAACCGAATAAATTTAAATACATCAATTTCAATGCGTTGGGACAGCAACAGGGAACAGGTGAAATATTGAATAATCTGCGGATGTTGAAGAGAAGGATACTTGCGAAAATGAATTTCATGATTATCTTTCATTGAAACACTTCTCTTATAGTCATTACTTTATTCTTTAGATTTGATTAAAATTGAATTAAACATTGTACTAAATGTGTAATTTAAATTGTTGTTAAAATTAAATTTAAGATTTTGTTAGAAAAGGAAATAAAAAATTTTATTACAAAATTAAATTTTATTAAAATTAAATTTAAGATTTTGTTAGGAAATTAAATGTAAATTGAATTAAAATATTAAATGAAATATTTTACTAAAAAGTTTAATGTAAAATTTCATTCAAAAATAGAGTTTCAAATTTTATAAAAACTGTTAACAATTAAAATGCAGCTCTAAAGCATATCGGTTAAAAAAAATTGAATATTTATCATTATAAACCAATATGGAAAGAACTTGGACCGTTTTGTGGAATTTAAAAATCATTAAACTAATTAAATATTTATGAATTTGAACGTGTGCGTTGACTCATACGGAATTTATTGTACACAATTATGTGTTCATGATTGGACTGCTTCAAATGTTTGGTAAAATTATTCGAGTACAAAAAGGAATAAAAAACCAACCTTGCATCGTTGCAATGAAACGAAATTTTTTTTTCTTCCTCTACTTCTTAATTATCATTATCATCGAAAATATTTTTCTTGCCAATTTATGTTGTTGATTTTTTATAAGAATCCTGAAAAACGGGGACGGCTTGAAATTCGCAACTTTTAATAATCAGAACGCAAAAATTCCGAATTTGTTAACTAGTACTCAATACTTCTGGAAATTTATAATTCCAGAATTTTGTAAACAGAATTATCATATAACCGAAAACAATAGTACGCTAAGGAATTAAATGACAATAATAATGGGAGCGACTGATAAAGCGTCGACATGAAAACACAGCACATAAAACGAGTATCAACTTCCCATAATTAGAGCGTCCACAGTTCCGTAAAATTGTAGTGTTAAAAATGAGAGTTCCTGAATGGCGAAGGTTTGCACAGGGAAAAGTTCCGAAAATAAGAATATCGATAAGAATCATCGATAGCTAAACATCCTCACATTATATGTTCACAATAAAAGGTGAAGGATGATCAAAATTCTGAAAAAATTTTACCCCGAAAGATCTAAACTCCGAAAGAATTTGACCCGAAAGACCAAAACTCCGTAAATCTGAACACCGTCAGAACAAGTGGTGGTGCTGCCATCTAAACGCGTTAGGCTAACTTGCTATTTGCTTTATGTGTGAGTTTTCGGAATTTTCAACTTTCTGAACGTTCTTTATCGGAATCTTACACTATCTAAACTTCAGTTTTTGCAAATTGGATGATCGAAGCTATGATTTCCGGAGTCCAAAACTTTCGCGAACCTGACGAATCTCTTATTAGGTTTTATTATATTTCAACTTTCTGATATAGCTCGTTTTCTATTGGGAGTACAAATTAATTCGGTCCGTTTTCAAGAGATGACTCTGGCTGTTATGAATGTTTCATAGTGACAGCTGATTTCGGTGGTTTCAGAGAGGTTAGACATCTGTCAATAACATTCAGTTTATATCGCTTTGAGTACCATTAAAAACCTTGTTTTTTACTGTGTTGAATATGTCAAATTTTGTGTTAACTAAGCAGCATTTGCGGGAAGTTTTACTTTTCTGCTTCAATTGGAAGAAAAGTGCAGCTGAAGCGCATCGAATGCTTGTTGAAGTTTATGGTGCTGATGCTCCAACTGATAAATCATGTAGGGAATGGTTTCGACGCTTTAAGAACGGTGATTTCAGCGTTGAAGACAAGCCTCGCCCTGGACAGCCAAATGAGCCAATGAGCTGCTACAACCTGGCGATTCCATTACGGGCGATCGGTATAGACTACAATTGATTCGTTTGAGCCGTGCATTACGAGAAAAACGGCCGGAATACGAGCAAAGACATGACAAAATTATTCTTCTACATGACAACGCTCGGTTTCATGTCGCAAAAGTAGTAAAAAAAATATTTGGAAACGCTCAAATGGGATATTTTACCGCCGTATTCTCCGGACATTGCTCCTTCTGATTACTGATTGTTCCAACGGATGCAGCAGGATTTAGCAGCTCACCGGTTCACTTCTTTCGCAGAAATCAAAAATTGGCTCAAAACTTGGATCGCCTCAAAAGACGAGACTTCTGTTCGAGATGGAATTCGAAAATTGCCTGAGAGGTGGGAAAAAGTAGTAGCCAGCGATGGACAATACTTTGATTAATCTATTCGTACCTTTTATTTTGAAATAAATGGATTCTTTACCACAAAAAAAAACGGATCGAATTAATTTGTACTCCCAATATAATAAAAATTGCGGAATTTTGTGGCATGCTTGATATTACATATTCGGAGTTTTGTATGTCGTATTACTGGTCGTTCAAACAAAGCGTTGATCTTCTTCATACTATTACTGAAAATAATCTCGTATAAGAAATCATATTTGTATCCTTTTTCTATCGCTACTCCGTACCGTTCTACATCACTTACAGTCAACTGTGTAGACTTTCGCCGGCATGATCTTTACGAAACTTGTAGTTTTGAAAGATCAAAAGTTGGAATTTTAAACCGTCGGAGCATTCTATGTTCGGAATTTCAATCCTCACATACAGAAGTGACAAATTCGCGTTGCGAGGGAATTGTACGGGTCGATTCACTGGAAAACAAAGTAGTAACGGTCGTGCTATAGACGGACAAGGATGTTAAAGAGCGGCGGAAGTTCACCGCGTCAAAGTGAGACACTCGAGCACCATTCTCTTCTCTCGGCCTAGCCGATCTTCTCTAATTGCTACTGCCTCTTATATCTACGGTAATATAACTATGTGCTTGCTTGCCTATCGCTTTGCCTGACGTGCTCGGTGTAAGAGAACGCGTTGGAGCGCATCTCTCCTCCCAGCGGGAGATATGCCGAAACATTTCTCATTCTCAATCACTAACGGCAATTGTGATATTTCGAGTAATGGCCGATCGGTCGTTCGATTGCCACACACGTGGATCACTCTATGCTAACAATATTTATTCTTCTAAGAGCGCACCATGAAAACTCCATCAAAGTTCTCCATACGGAGCATCGCTGAACTGGGCCATTAGACTTTTCTCACACACACTTATTTCACTTTGGATTATACCGAATAAATGTTTCTCAACGTTTCTACACATTGATGACTTCGCGAAGGGCAGAGCTGATGGGGGAAAAAAAAGATTTGGCTGTCTATCTGCCCTTGAGGCGGGCAACCACTTTGGATGCTTCAAAAAATCAATTTTTTTCATTTCATAAATCGTTAGCAAAATATCTTAAGAATACATACTGAAAATTTCAAAACGATATTCGGATTCCTTCTAACGGTATGTATATCAACGATAAAGACTCTCCGCTCGACTGCCAAGCGCGCTCAAGTATCCACGAGCGCTCAGTTAGGTCATTTTTTTGGGTTTGTTTGGGTTTTCATAACCCAAATTTGGGTTTGTTTGGGTCGTTTTTAACCCAAATTTAGGTTTTCATAACCCAAACAAACCCAAACTCGACCTGTTGGCGATTAGCTCCAAAATATTAGATGAAGTATAAAAAGTTCTGAGCGTTTTTTCCCTTTATTTCGATGATGAAATTAACATAGGATTATCCGATTTAGATCAAATATGCGCCGTTTTGTTCGATAACTTTTGTCCATTTTGAAGGCAATTTCATAATTTCGTGAAATGAATAAAAAAAAGGCTGCCCTAGAATTCGAAAACCGAGTACTTAGAGATTTTTCACACCCATAATCTTTTGGAATATAATTTTATAGGTATTAAGGTATATTAAAAAAAAAAATTGAGCCTCGGAAAAAAAAAATTTGCTCGCCGAGAAAACGTCAAATATTTTGGGGCAATCGTGTGGGGCACAATGTGTCATCGAGTTGTCGAGCACAAGGAGTCGAGTCCCAATGTTATTGGCAAATAATACCCGTTGTGAAATGATCGGTATGTATGAAAATTTGTTATCTATGTTAGGAAAATATAAGAGTTTCAACCGGCTCGTTGTATCCTACGTTTCGCAGCACTTGACACACTGTAGCCACACATCTGACACATTGTACCCCACCCGTGGGGCACAATGAGCCAATTTTTTTCGATTCCATTATTTTAGGATTTTTAATCTTTTTGCAAAAAAATATGGTAGCTTTATACTACGCCCAAAGTTCTATAAAATCGGTTATGACCTTTTTTTCTTATCAGACTACTTTGGTAAGAGTTAATATTCGTTAGGAAAAAAGTGACACACAGTGCCCCACCGTTAAGGTATGCTTGAAAAAACTATACATTTCTCTCAGTGTAGGAGTGGAATTGTCATCACACGATACAAGTCTCAGTGACATGTGGAATTGTCATCACACGATACAATCTTACGTGCCAGATGAACGAGAACAAGAGATTCGTCAGTATGCAATACGCACTTTATTCCTACGAAAGGAAATAAGAGACGGGAGCTCAGAATGGTTTATACAGAGATAAACAAAAAAAGAGACTGAAACCATAAGGTGTCATTATCGTTCCATTGGGATTGCTCGTCTTTTTCTTTTCGTCGTTACTCCTCAATCTAGTCTCGATCGATTCCTTGCAGGATGCTCGGACATTCTTGAATTTATTACAGACGCAGATAGCGAGTCGATAACTAAGCGTGTTTGCATATACGTGCTATCGGTAGATTTTGTGTGCTCGACGAAGCGATGAGAGAGAGCGATATTCGAGATGAGCGTGTGCGGTCTTTTGCCAGGCACACGCCGTATCTTACGGTAGTCTGATATTTGCGTGTATGTCGCCCTCCGTTCTCGTGATAATTCTATAGCTCTTCGCGCAGAGATCAATAGCTACGGGGGACTACTGATAATGCGAGGCTACGTTGAGAATGGGGGAAAAAAAGCGCAACGATCGATGCTTCAAGCTCCCTGCGGGGGTGCTGCGGACTTCTAGTAAAGCAATAATAATAATAATAACGATGATAAGCAAGCAGAATCAATAGTTCGATCGACGACAGATCACTCTGCGAGCAGAGCCAACGCGAGGAAGTAAAAGAGATAAAAGCAGACGAGAGATCTCCATGCCATGTGCTGCATCTTCAAGATTTGTAAACGTGCAGTGTGAAGTACACAGAGGAATTTAATGGCTCGTGGTCTCGATCGGATCATCTTGACACCTTAATCGTTGCCCCATGTCTACGCGTTTATAAAATCATCGGGTTCATCTCGAAACGTAGGCGTATACATAAACCTCCTGCCACATTTCGAGATGCACGAACGAAGCTATGACAGCCAATTTTACAAACACACGACTTATGGGGATGACGGGGATACGTGAAATTGTCAAAGGAAGATAAAGGAAAATATGACTAACAAGGAAAATTATTTTAAACATTTACAGATATTACACAAAGTGCAACTATTTCGTGGCATTGAAAATGTAATCAGACTTTTCAAGTTTTAAGAAAAAGGCACACGCAAATAGTATGAGTTGCTCTCTCTCTCCAACTCTGAAATTCTCAAACTCTCCAACTCTCCAGCTACTCTCCAACTTTCCAACTGCTCTCCAACTCTCCAACTCTCCAACTTTTCAACTCTCAAACTACTCTCCAACTACTCTCCATCTCTCCGACTACTCTCCAACTCTTCAACTACTCTCCAACTCTCCAACTACTCTCCAACTCTCCAACTCTCCAACTTTCCAACAATTCTTCAAGTCTCCAACTACTCTCCAACTCTCCAACTTTTCAACTCTCTAGCTACTCTCCAGCTCTCCAACTACTCTCCAAATCTTTAACTCTCAAACTATTCTCCAACTCTTCAACTCTTCTACTACGCTCTAACTCTCCAACTACTCTCCAACTTTCCAACTACTCTCCAACTCTCCAACTCTCCAACTTTTCAACTCTCTAACTACTCTCCAACTTTCCAACTACTCTCCAACTCTCCAACTCTCCAACTTTTCAACTCTCTAACTACTCTCCAACTCTCCAACGTTTCAACTCTCAAACTACTCTCCAACTCTTCAACTACTCTCCAACTCTCCAACTACTCTCCAACTCTCCAACTTTCCAACTACTCTTCAACTCTCCAACTACTCTCCAACTCTGCAACTTTTCAACTCTCAAGCTACTCGTCAACTACTCTCCAACTCTCTAGCTACTCTCCAGCTCTCCAACTACTCTCCAACTTTCTGATATAGCTCGTTTTCTATAATAAAAATTTCGGAATTTCGTGGCATACTTAATATTACATATTCGGAGTTTTGTATGTCGTATTACTGGTCATTCAAATAAAGCGTTGATTTTCTTCATACTATTTCTGAAAATTATGTCGTATAAGAAATCATATATTTTTTTTATCTTTTTTCTATCGCTAATCGTACCGTTCTGCATCATTTACAGTCGAAACTTATAGTTTCGGAACATTAAAATTAGGAATTTTAAACCGTCGGAACATTCTAAATTCGGAATTTCACTCCGGCCCCAAATAATGCGTTTTATTGCGTTAACATTTTATTAAATGCGTTTACATTTTGAGACACCCTTCATTCGTCCGCCGATTTTGTGACAGCACTGGACCAACCATACCTATATTGTCAAGCCTTTTACAATAGTTGATAATTATTTCGTGGATAATAGATGGACACGTCATCCAAATTGCATGCTCATGGTAAACATGATTACGGTGTCAATAAACTATAGGGAATTTTACTAATCGCTCCTCTGCCCTAGGCATTTGTTGCAAATACCATGGACTTTTCTTTCTGTGTATCTTTCCATCTTTCTAAAAACACACAGTGGATCTTTAAGCGAGATCCAATAGAAAAAATCGTATATAGAGAAAAGCACGATAATGAAGTACAGAGACAGAGAGAAAGAGAAAGAGAGAGAGAGAGAGAGAGAGAGAGAGAGAGAGAGACAGAGAGAAAGAGACAGAGACAGAGAGGGAGAGAGAGAGAGCGAAAGCTCACGCAGACTTTCGAAGGTTATGCACAGAACTGCAATACAGCATTCCTCTTGCCCATGGGCGAACGGGTAGCATTGACTTTTCATCTGCGTATACATACATACAGCACCCCCCACCCCCCCGCCCCCCCCCCCCACCCCCACACATGGATATGTGCAACAATACATACAACACTTTATATAAAGATGTATGCACATAAAGTGCAATATGCACTACGGACAGTCAACTTCGTATGTTCATCGGAGCGCTTGCTCTTATGACGCCCGACTAGCTCAGTTCTCCTGGTATAATGGATCGCTTGGCATATTATTTTCTGCATAGCGCTAGGATACGTTATGAATATAGTGCCGCAAGCACGAGCCCCCGCTATATAGTATTTTATGCACCTATATGTTTATATATATATATATAGGTATATATATAAATATATATATATGTATACCTCCCCCACACCTAAATATATGTATATGCATAATACATATTATATATGCGTACATGTATATACGTATGTACGTGCTCTAACGCCGTTCTTCGAGGACCACCCAGGATTAAACACGCTACCCCCTCACCACCGTTGCGCGCTTTTTCCATACTCATTTTTTTTTTCCTTCCCCCTCACGTTTGCCCTGGAAACGTATGGCCAGGTCTACGTGGCGTTTATATTCATTTATACAGTGGAGAGTTCGCCTGTTGAGGATGCCACGAAACTAATTTAACCGGGGACGCTGCACACATCATCGACGTGGGATTTTCACTGGGCGACGTGGGAATGCAAAAAACAAATGCATTTTACGCTTTTTTGTAGCGAAGTTTGGGCTGCTTTTTTTTTGCGACGTATTTTTATATAGCCCGTGTTAGTTCAATTTTAGAGATTCAATTTTTAATAACTATCCCGAATACAACTATTCGTTAGGATCGAGCCATCCTAATGAATAGTTGTGTTCGGTAGAGTTATTAAAAAAATGTTTAAATTATTAAATTAGCCATTTGTTTTCTTTTTAAGGGGCCAGTCCACTTGGAAAATTTCAAAAAATCCATTTTTTTCTACCGTTCGATCGAAAATCGAACAGTAAAAAAACGAGTGGGGTACAATGTGTCAGATGTGAAAAACCCAAAAAAATCCATTACTTTAGGATTTTTAATCTATTTGCCAAAAATATCGTAGCTTCATTGTACGCCCAAAGGACTATAAAATCGATTATGATCTTTTTTTTTTCTAATTAGACTACTTTTGCAAGAGTAAAAATCCGATAGAAAAAAAAGTGTCACACTGTGCCCCACCTTCCCCTAATGTTCAGTAGGCATTACGAAAGTCCGTGCATTAATTTTCAGTTTTGATGAGTGTTCTGAACAAACTCAAATAAAACTCAAAAAGTATCTCTCGTCGTGTACTCTTGATCGAATCGAGTAATAATGTAAGGATGAAAACAAACCGTGAATAACGTTCGTCGTGAATCTGAATTGAGATCTCGTGACTGGAAGGTGATAAAGTCATCGAAGGCAATGACCAAGATCTTGAAAAGATGCTGAAGAGGTATCTTCCTCGTGTCATGAAACTGATGATAAACGGATACACACACACACACACACACACATATATATATATATGTGTGTGTGTGTGTGTATATATATATATATTTACAAGGGAGAGCAAGATACAGGAAAAGAGAATCTGAGAACCAAATGACAAGACCGGTATGGAACGGTATAAAGGATGAAGCTCTTTTCTAGGCAATGCAACGACCAGTTCCGTTGTCGTGCGGCGCTAAAGGATGTCAATAGCCCCACGACGCGGACGAACAAGACTAGCGACTAAGGAAGAAGGGAGACTCGGTCACCGGGCAATAATATTGCCACGTTGTCTCGGTTCATAAATCCCGCACGCGGCTTCCTATGTATTGTAAAACAGTGAGAGAGCCACACGAGAGGATACATTGTGAGAAACTGAGAGAAAAAGATACGTCGTGTCAAAGATGCCAACCATTTTTGACATTTTCTTTTTTTTTTTCATCGATCTTAAATAGGATACGGAGAATTTTTTTTTTCCAATCAGTTCAACAATTTGGAAAAATATATTTTCTAGAAAGTCACAAACGATTGATTTCAGTCAAACCCCAACAATTTGAAAAAATATATCCTCTAGCAAGTCACAAACGATTGATTCCAGTCAAACCCACACAAACCCAAACAATTTGGAAAAATGTATCGTCTAGAAAGTCACAAACGATTGATTTCACTCAAACCCAAACAAACCCAAGCAATTTGGAAAAATGTATCTTCTAGAAAGGCACAAACGATCGATTCCATCTAAACCCAAACAAACCCAAACAATTTGGAAAAATGTAGCTTCTGGAAAGTCACAAACGATTGATTTCACACAAACCCGAACAAACCCAAACAATTTGGAAAAATGTATTTTCTAAAAAGTCACAAACGATTGATTTCACTCGAACCCAAACAAACCCAAACAATTTGGAAAAAATGTATCTTCTAGAAAGTCACAAACGATTGATTTCATTCAAACCCAAGCAAACCCAAACAATTTAGAAAAATGTATCTTCTAAAAAGTCACAAACGATTGATTTCACTCGAACCATTCAAACCGAAACAAAACCAAAATAAATCCAAACGAACCCAATCAGTGCAACAAATCGAAAAAAATGTATTTTCCAAAAAGTCACAACCGATCGAGACTCTCAGGGGAAGAAGCGCGATTTGAAAAGAAAAAAAGAAAAAAAAAAAAAACGTCGAAACTTTCTTCTTTAATTACTCCGCATGAAGAAAACGAGACGGTGCCAGGTCTGTAAGTGCCAGGTGCGTTTTCCTCATAGGCGAATAATTGAGTAGTGCTCGCACGACGTTCGAATCTTTCTCGCGTATATAAGCTCCATGGGTCGTCGTCGTAGTTGCGTCTCGGCAAATCGAGCTCGATTCACGTGGCACGCGCTAACGTCAATCCCCGCACGTACTGTGATTGCACATTATTATCGTTTTCGTATGCACTTATGTTCATTAGCCGTATACTCCTATTGAGGCCGGTAAAGTGGGAGTAGGAGTCGACAAGGGGTGGGGGTTGGAGGGGGGGGGGGCGGCGGTGAGCGGTACATCGCTACTACCTATACGGTAAGTAATGAGAAGGCCGAGGCCGCGACCTAATTGCAGCAAACGTTGATGATCATTACCGAACATACCTTCCAGCAATGCTCACGTTATATCTTGAACCGCAACACTGTACGCGATTACTTTTCATTCGGTATTTCATATTGCCCCGATCAACTGACATTTATATATATATATATATATATATGTATATGTCTATTAAACGACTCGGTGGACACTGTTTTCACTTTTCTTCGTCTTCGCGAAGGGATTATTAACAGGGTTAACAACGTATAAGTCCCGATGAAAGTCGAGACTTTCGATAAGACGAATATTAATAACGAGGCGAGCTTTCGACAGACCTTGGGCCATCTATTTTTTTTTTAATTTTTATAATTACTTTTTATTACTCGCGAATTCCATCACAGATCGCCTGTTTTTTGTTTAATGTTTGTTTTTTTATTTTTTTCTAAATAATGGATTTTTTATATATATTTTTATTTTATTTAAATCATTAAATCTTTATATTTTTATATTTTTTTCTTCTTCTTTTCATTAAATCAGCTTTTCTTCTTTTCGACTGTAAAATTTGGAAGAAATTAAGAAAAAAAGCGCCTCTGCTTTATGAAATATTGATTGCTCTTAGGTATGTACTTAGAAATTGACTAAAATTTTCGAAGAGACAGCACGACAATGACGTATTTTTTTCTTACCTGATTTTTCATATTTTTTTTCTGAATTGGTAGAAGGTGGGGCACAGCGTGTCACTTTTGTTGTATCGAATTTTTACACTTACCAGAGTAGTCTGATTAGAAAAAAAAAATCGCAGTCCGACACTTTCGGTCCACAGACCGATTTTTCTTTCGAAGAAAAATAAAATGTTCGAAAACAAAAAAAAAATGCTGAATTATTTTTTTAAATGCTGAAGCATTTAATTTTTTTATCGAACATTTTATTTTTCTTCGAAAAAAAAATGCTAAAGTATTTTATTTTTTTTAATTCTGAAGCATTTTATTTTATTTTTTTCGAAAATTTTTATCGAACATTTTATTATTCTTCTTAAAAAAAAAATGCTAAAGTATTTTATTTTTTCAAATTCTGAAGCATTTTATCTTTCGAAAATTTCGGAATAAAATAAAATTTCGGAATTTACGAGCTAGCCACCAAGCCTCCGAGAAACCGCACGTGGCTCATTGTGCCCCGTGACACATTGTGCCCCACTCTTCCCTATTTGATTTTTTTTATTGTCGTAGAAATATATTTTTTTCTTCTTTTCATTAAATTTACTGTAAAGGCTCGGAAAAATATTTAAAAAAATGCTTATTCTATATAAAATATTGAAGATTGATTGCTTTTAGCTATTTTTGCAGTGAAACTTTTTTTTATTCACAATTGCAAATTCGTGAATTTAAATTCGGAATTTTCAAGGACCACGATTAGCATACTACGAGACAGAAAAGACATTCATTCCCTTCAGAGTACCAAAGGAATAAAAAAAAGTCACGTGCTGAATAAAAAAAAAAAAAAAGCATCTTCCGTTGCTAACGGTACGATGGAATTAAAGAAATGACCATCATTGATAGCGTCTGCTGTTACAACGAAAGTGAGAAGGTGAAAATGATTTGGTTCTTTCTTCATTCGTGATGCAGATCGCTCCGATGCATTATCCATTCAAGGACAACCCCGGAAGCCTTTCTCCGTTTTCGCCGGCAAATCCTCCTCGATCGGTAAGTGGAATAAACGTTGCGAGCATGCTCTCTGTGTTTGTCAGAGGTGCACGCGAAACACGAAAAAGCCTTCTCGAGAAGCTATACACACACACACACACACACACGTACAAAAAAGTAAAGAGTATTCTTCGCGTCGGCTGGTGCATCGCGAGACTCGTCCTTATTATCTCGAAACCGTTAATCCGACCAATGTCTACCCCCGTCTACTCGTACCCCTTCCTCATCCCACTGTCCGGATTTTCTCTTTTTTTTTTTTTTTTTTCCCAAGTATGCACTTCCGACAACGCGTAAGACTCTCGGGTTGAAGTATAAGCGAAAATCTTATTCACTGCAAAAAAAATTATTTAATTTAAATAGATTGTACAGTGGGTAAAAAAAAGTATTTGCACACTTCGTGTTTTTCAAATTATCCTGCGAAAAAAATTAAATTAGCATTTTTTTTTCGAAGAACAATAAAACGTTCGAAAACAAAAAAAAATGCTAAATTATTTTATTTTTTTAAATGCTGAATCATTTTATTTTTTTTTTCGAAAATTTTTATCGAGCATTTTATTTTTCTTCGAAAAAAAAATGCTAAAGTATTTTATTTTTTCAAATTCTGAAGCATTTTATTTTTTTTCTCGAAAATTTTTAACGAACATTTTATTTTTTTTCGAAAAAAAAAATGGTCAAGTCCTTAATTTTTTTAAATTCTGAAGCATTTTATTTTTTTTCTCGAAAATTTTTATCGAACATTTTATTTTTATTCGAAAAAAAAATTTTTTGAGTATTTTATTTTTTTCGCAGGATAATTAAAAAAAAATACGAGGTGTGCAAATACTTTTTTTTTACCCACTGTATTTAAATCAAATAAGTTTTTTTTTGCCTCACGCACTACTATTTATTTATTATATTTGTTCCTTCATTTATTTATCTTTCTTATTTTATTTATTTGTTCCAGCTATTCTTGTTAAATATTAAATATGTTTAAATTAAATAAATGAAGATTCGAATCAAGCACATTCTTTCTTTGAACGTATAGGAGATTTTTTCTAATCAAATATATTTTTATTAGTGTGAATAAACGTCTATTTGATTCGAATATATATTTCTGTCAGCCCAAACAAACCCAAACGTTGGTCAATTGCTTGAATCAAACAAGTAAGTTTTTCTTGCAATAAGGACAGACCAATAATTCAATCAAATATAAAAATGCTTGAATCTACGAAAATTCTATTTAATTCAAAGTAAAAAAAAAGAATTTAATATATACATTTGATGGATTCAACTAACAATTGTTTTTTGAACAGATGAAAACGGATCACAAAATTTATTAGGAATAAACAAAATATTTAGTTATTAGACGATATCTTGATTTGAATAAATAACGATATAATTGAATAATTGAATATTGAATTATTGAATTGAATATTAATTGATGAATTATTAATGTTAATTATTAATTATTCAATTTATTAATGCTATCCAAAGTTAATAATTAATTATTTAATTAATTATTAATGTCAATTAATGTAAACCATTGATTAATGAAATATTAACATACAAAATTAACGAACTGCATAATAAAAAAAAATAATAATAATTGAATCATTGAAAATAATTGAATATTAGACGATATCTTGATTCGAATAAATAAATAAATTTGAATAAGAAACAAATAAAAATAAAGAATAAATAGAGACGATATTTTCATTTGAATAAATCAATATATTTAAAATAAATAATTTTAATAATGGAATGCAATAGGAAAAATTTGATATCACGAAAAATCAAGTTAATTCAAATAAATAAAAATCAAATAGAGACATTTAGTAAATATCAATAGAATTTTTCTGTCAGTCTATACCGATGGACAAAAATGGATAATTTATTATTTTAAAAATACAGTGATACGAGGAAAGATGAGTATTTTTATTTTAATAGGCTGGCAATTTTCCCAGATAACTTCCCGGCTCTTGATTCGTTCAAATCAACTTTGATCCGTTTCGAGATCAAAGTTGATTTGAACTTTGATCTCGAGAGATGCACTTTGACATTGCATCTCTCTCTCTCTCTCTCTCTCTCTCTCTCTCTCTCTCTCTTTTTCTGTCCTCCCGCACGCCTGACTAGAAAGTATATTGCACTTGAAACTTAATGCCTTGGGACGAAGACGTAGTCACAAGAGAAAAAACAAAAAAAATTAGGATGTTGTCGGATAGAAAGTGTTTCGCACCTCTTCGCGACAAAGATGAGGAGAGAGAGAAAGCCCAGGAAGGTTAGGATGTTGTCGGATAGAAAGTGTTTCGCACCTCTTCGCGACAAAGATGAGGAGAGAGAGAAAGCCCAGGAAGGTTTTTTTTATTTAATTTTCTTCTGAAAGATCATTACTTCCATCCTCAGTCAATTTCCGGTTGATGCATAAAGCAGATATTTCGAATAAAAAAAGAACGAAATTCCATGTTATCATTGTGAAATGTCAATTTTTTTCATTGGAAATCAATTCGGCCAATTGAAGATCAATACGGATGCGCAGCGTTCGACGAAACGTCAGATGTTTGAAAAATTCTATCGTAAATTTGCTCTATCCAATTTCTCACGGGTAATCGCGATTTCATCTCTTACGAGACCACTTGACGCCCATTGCGCTCGATTAGCGTGTCTCTCAAATGCATATATCCATTTGAATGGCAACGTATCTTCGTCCCAGCGGGGATGCTGCCCGATAAACGATTTTTCCCTCACGTACATATACTCTCGGCTGTACCATTGAGACTTGGACGTGCGGCTCTCCGCGCTCGCGCGGTGTGGCTTGTACATTATAGTTGCCCTGGCCTCACCGCTAACCTTTTACCGTCTCACGCATATAAACGCATCTGGATTGTATATATATATATATATATATATATAAATAATCTGGACATCGTTGACGACAGCAAAGACGACGTGTCTGCTGCCACTGCACATATGCGTACGTGGGGCTTAAGCCTCCCGGCAAAATTGCCACGTGCAAACTCGTGCATCTCGCACGGCGTGCAGCAGGTATAGGCTATTCCGTGTTATCCGCAACGGACGTCATCATCGTCTTCTTTCACAACTTGAGCCAGAGCCCATTTTCTTTTTGTCCAATTTCTAAGTTGATTTTTAATTGGTTTTCAATCCGTGCTCTTCCTAGCATCGGAATTCACATATTTGAACTTTACGGAAAGACAGGACAATAATAATGTATATTTTTTTTTTACTTGATCATTTATTTTCTCTAAATACTTGATTTTTTTTATTGTCGCGGATATTTTATTTTTCTTTTCATTAAATTGAGTGTGAACGCTCGGAGTAATGAGCACAATATTAATGTATATTTTTTTTAATACGTGTTTTTTTATTTTCTGTAAATACTTGATTTTTTTCAATACTTGAATTTTTTTTTGGTCTAAATACTTGATTTTTTTTCAATACTTGGATTTTTTATTTTCTCTAAATATTTGGTTTTTTTTCAATACTTGGATTTTTTATTTTCTCTAAATATTTGGTTTTTTTTTAATACTTGGATTTTTTATTTTCTCTAAATATTGGATTTCTTTTTAATGCTTGGATATTTTTTTTTCTTTTCATTAAATTGACTGTGAACGCTCGGAGTAATGAGCACAATATAAATGTATATTTTTTTAATACTGGTTTTTTTTTAATTTTCTCTAAATATATGATTTTTTTTTAATACTTGGTTTTTTTATTTTCTCTAAATATTTGATTTTTTTTTAATACTTGGATTTTTTATTTTCTCCAAATATTGGATTTTTGTTTAATAATTGTATATTTTATTTTTCTTTTCATTAGATTGACTGTGAACGCTCGGAGTAATGAGCACAATATTAATGTGCACGGCACAATATTAATGTATATTTTTTTTTAATACTTGTTTTTTTTATTTTCTCTAAATATTTGATTTTTTTTATGGTCGAGAATATTTTTTTTCTTTCCATTAAATTGACTGTGAACGCTCGAAGAAATAAAAAAAAAACGTTTATTCTGTACGAAATATTGAAGAATAATTGCTTTTAGCTACTTAGAAATTCACATATTTAGAATTGTGGGATATATAAGACGACAATAACGTATTTTTATTTAATACTTGATTTCTTATTTTCTCTAAATACTTAATTTTTCTATTGGTGAGGATTTTTTTTTCCTTTTCATTAAATTGACTGTGAACGTTTGGAGAAATGAAGAGTAAAATGTTCATTGTGTATGAAATATTGAAGAATTATTGCTTTTAGCTACTTAGAAATTCACATATTTAAAATTGTGAAATATCTAGAACGACAATATCGTATTTTTTTTTATACTTGATTTTTCATTGTCGTGGCTATTTTCTTTTTTCTTTTTTCTTTTCATTAAATTGACTGCAACGGTTCGGAGAAATGAAGAAAAAAAAACGCCTTTTCTGTATGAAACATTGAAGAATAATTGCTCTTAGCTACTTAAGAATTTACATATTTTAAATAATCGAAAAATCAGCACGGCAATAACGTTTTTTTTTAATACTTAATTTTTCATTTTTCCGAAATACTTGATTTTTTATTGTTGTGGATATATTTTTTCCTCTCTATTAAATTGACCACAAAAGCTCGGATAAATTAAGAAAAAAAAATGCTTATTCTGAATTAAATAAAAGAATTCCCCTCAGCTATTTTTTTTGTCTACCTTTTTTTCTTTTTTTTTTTAAATTCAGAAGCACACAATTGCAAATTCGTGGATAAAAATTGCGGGGTATTCGAATGAACTTGCTCGTACATTTGGCCTATGTAGATGGCAAATGATTATAGGTAGAAGGTGCGCTGAGCAAACGTACGAGAGTGAAAAGCCATATGTAAAGTATATACGAATACACGAACATTATACACGTTTCATGAAGATTTCTCGTTGCTAATATGCGAGTATCGTATGCAAGGAGCAGCGTCCCGACATGCGAGAATAAGCTGTGAAATATTCTCACACATGACGATGGTAGGATCACGGGGCATGAGAAATTATTATCAAACTATCGTGGATGATTATTATAAGCGCACTTATTCTCGTATTCGCTGTCGTTCGTATCTTGCGATGCTTTCAATCGAATGATTTGCTTCGTCTTTCTCGTAAACGTCACGCCAAGAATGTGATACTCATCTCACTTTCAATACCGTTTCAATATTCGATGCGTATACACGTGTGTAAAAGTACAAACGAGAAAAAAAAAGAATTTCATCTTATTTCAACGATCGTTGAGAACATTGGTCCCCCCCCCCCCCCCCGCCCCCCCTGAAAGAACCGATCGCGACCTCTGACGGGAAAAAATTCTCGCGATGAAATATTGCGCCCTCGGGACGTATGCAATTTTTTTTTTTTTCTTTCGATCGTAATGCAATTCATCATCGACTTTTAAATGAATACACGTTGCACGTGAGGTGTTCTATCGAAAGTTTACGATGGTTTTTTGCATCGAAAAAGAAAGCGAAAAATCTTGACTATTACGATGGATTTTTGCATCGAAAAAGAAAGCGGAAAAAAATAAAAATTTGTTCGTAATCTACATGAGGTTTGCTGACGCGATACACACGATTATTACAAAATATTGAATTTGTAAATTTGGCATCATTTTGAAAATAAAAATTCGCATTTTTGACTAAAAAAACGGTCTTAACTTGTTTATAAAAATCGTAATTGTTAATCGATCGTAAAAACCGTCTATATTTCGCTAGAAAATCTGTTTGAGAAGGTCCAGTTGAAATCTGAAGTCAATCGGTTGAAAATTGATGGAGCTACGAGATCGCCCGATTTTTAAAGCATTTTCATTACAAGAAAAACAGGTTTAAAGTTTTAAAATCATTTTTTAAAATGAAACCTTTAAGATATGGTCATCTAAAATAACTTTTGCATATCATTCTTCGAATGTTTATGCATCATTTAAGCCAATAAAAAAATAGCTACATTTTATATTGCCTTTTTTATTGGCGAGTATTTTTTTTATTAGCGAGTCCGTCCGATTTTTAAAGCATTTTCATAACAAGAAAAACATGTTTAAAGTTTTAAAATCATTTTTCTGAATGACAACTTTAAGATATGGCCATTTAAAATAATTTTTGCATATCATTCTTCGAATGTTTATGCATCATTTAAGCCAATAAAAAATAGCTACATTTTTTATTGCCTTTTTTATTGGCGAGTTTTTTTTATTAGCGAGTCCGTCCGATTTTTAAAGCATTTTCATTACAAGAAAAACATATTCGAAGTTTTGAAATAAATTTTCTAAATGAAACCTTTAAGATCTAGCCACTTAAAATAATTTTTGCATATCATTCTTACGATTTTTATGCATTATTTATGGCAATAAAAAAATAGCTACATTTTTTATTGCCTTTTTTATTGGCGAGTTTTTTTTATTAGCGAGTCCGTTCGATTTTTAAAGCATTTTCATTACAAGAAAAGAATGTTTAAAGTTTTAAAATCATTTTTATAAATGAAACCTTTAAGATATGGCCACCTAAAATAAATTTGCATATAATTTCTAGAATGTTTATGCCTCATTTAAGCCAATTAAAAAAGGTTCATTTTTTTCAAAGGTATGAAAGGCCTTAGACTTATTTTTTTTCCCCCTAGAATATTCCACTGCACCGATCAATAATTCGTTCACCGAAGCATATTCGTCATTTTGGTCTTGCGCCTTGTGAAGACGCTTTTCTTTTCGTCGATGTTCATCAAAGCAGTGTCTTTGTAGTCCTAAAAATCAAAATAATTTTAATTAATCATTATTCTCGCGATTTTCTTATTATCGTACGTGCGACTTCCTATGGTCGTTGCACCATTCCTCTTACCTAAACAGAAACGTACGCGTGTACGTTAATGCACAAATGCACGAGCTGCACAATATGCGAGTTGAACATGGCTCCCGTTACGAATGTGCGACACACGATTAATTTAATGCCCGTCATTAAATGAATAATAACTTAGCGTTATAATTCATCGTGACGGGGTTGAACGATGAAACGTGAAGTCCGGATATAGCGACGACGGGACATACGATAAGAAATTGTAAAGGCGTGTGGAGTACATGTACGTGGCGTTCAATGCCAACTTGATCTGTTTTATTCTCAAGCATTCTACCAAGTTCCCTCCTCGTTTACTCTCGTTTTATTTCCTGATCGAAGATATGCACATTTTTTTCGAAAAGTTATTGCAAGAACAATTGATCGACGTTTTTTGATACAACTGCGATACAAAAATCGAAAAAATCCAACAACGTAAAAAGTAACGACGAAAAAAAGAACGTTTTTATCAGAGGGGTGAAATAATTGTGACGTACAGAAGGGGAGGACCGTGATGTTGGAGTTTGCATCGTTGCAATGAGGCCTGGTTGAAATTCCGAACTTTGAATGATCAGCACACTCAAAAGTCCGAATTTATTAGCTCAATACTTCTGGAAATTTGAAATTCCAGAATTTTGTAAACAGAATTATCGTATAACGAAAAATAATATTACACTAAGGAATTAAAGGACAATAATTATGGGACCGACTGATAAAGCGTCGACGTGAAAACACAGCACATAAAACAAGTATCCACTTTCCATGATTAGAGAGTCCACAGTTCTGAAAAATTGTAGTTTTAGAGGGTTCGAGTTCATGAATGGCGAAGTTTTGTAGAGGGAAAAGTTTCGAAAATAAAAATATCGATAAGAATTATCGATAGCTAAACATCCTTACATTATGTGTTCACAATAAAACGTGAAAGATGATGAAAACTCTGAAAAAAATTCTATCACGAAAGATCAAAACTCCGAAAGAATACTACCCCGGAAGATCAAAACTCCAAAAGAATTTGACCCGAAAGACCAAAACTCCGAAAATCTGAACACCGTCGAAACAAGTGTTGGTGCTGCCATCTAAACGCGTTAGGCTAACTTGCTATCGGCTTTATGTGTGGGTTTTCGAAATTATGAACGTTCTGAATGTTCTTTATCGAAATCTTACATTATCGAAACTTCAGTTTTCGCAAACTGGATAATCGAAGCTATGATTTCCGGAGTCCAAAACTTTCGTGAACCTGACGAATCTCTTATTAGCTTTTATTATATTTAAACTTTCTGAAATAGCTCGTTTTCTATAATAAAAATTTCGGAATTTTGTGGCATTCTTAATATTATATAATCGGAGTTTTGTATGTCGTATTACTGGTCGTTCAAATGAAGCGTTGATCTTCTTCATACTATTGGGTGAAGTAAAAAGTTCTGAGCGTTTTCCGCTAGATGTCTTTAGTGAGTCATATCTCACGATGTATACATCGCATCGGGTCATACTATACGGCGATTTAAAGGTGACATAACGCTTCAAAAAAAGTTCTTTGATAGTTTTGTGTTTGATGAAGCCGGTTGTGTGTTACAGCGTTCCAAAATGGAGGTAAAAAAAAGAGAAAATTCGATACATTCTTCTGTACCACTACGACCAAGGTGAAAAGGCGGAGCAGGCGGCCAAAAAAATTTGTACTGTTTATGGACCCAATACAGTATCGAATGCAATAGTAAAGCGGTGGTTCCAACGATTCCGTTCTGGTAATATGGACGTCGAAGATGAGGCACGCTCTGGTAGGCCAATCGTCGAAAATGTCGATAGAATCATGGAAATCGTCGAGTCGGACCGGCATGTGAGCACTTATTCCATTGCCCAGGAACTGAAGATTAGCCAGAAAACCGTTTGGAATCATTTGCATAAGGCTGGTCTCAAGAAGAAGCTTGATGTATGGGTGCCACACGAATTGACGCAAAAGAACCTTTTGGACCGAATTGATGCCTGCGATTCTTTGCTGTAACGTAACGAAATCGACCCATTTTTGAAGCGGATGGTGACTGGCGATGAAAAATCGGTCACATACGAGAACAACAGCTGAAAAAGATCGTGGTCTAATCGCGGTGAGCGGCCCAAACGATCGCCAAGCCCGGATTAACGGCCAAGAAGGTTTTGCTGTGTGTTTGGTGGGATTGGAAGGGAATCATCCACTATGAGCTGCTCCCATCGGGCCAAACACTCAATTCGGACCTCTACTGTCAACAACTGACCAGATTGAAGCAGGCGATCGACCAGAAGCGGCCAGAATTGGCCAATAGGAAGGGTGTTGTGTTCCATGAAGACAACGCCCGGCCGCACACATCTTTAACGACGCGCCAGAAGCTCCGAGAGCTTGGATGGGAGGTTCTATCGCACCCGCCGTGTAGTCCAGACCTGGCACCAAGCGATTATCACCTATTCAAGCATTTGCAAAATTTTCTTGATGGTACTAAACTGGCCTCAAGAGAGGCTTGTGAAAATGAGCTGGTCAAGTTTTTTACCAATAGGGACGAGGACTTCTTCAATCGCGGAATTATGAAATTGCCTTCAAAATGGACAAAAGTTATCGAACAAAAAGGCGCATATTTGATCACCTTCAATTGTTCAATTATTTTTTGGCCCCTTTAGTCTATAAATCCCGCAAACACTTTTTACGTTTTCTTATCAGAGAACGACGACGTCAATTTTCAAAGAAAAGACTTTGGATTATGATAACAATGACGAAATGAAAAAAACGTCATACGAGGAGCAAGCTAGGCCCTTTGGTCATGAAATGTCTCATACAAATGGACGCCTGATCGGTGTATCGTTGAAGGATTTACGAGTTATCGCGAATTGAAAAGTTGCAAAAGACATTACGAACGAAAATACGTGCGCGGATATGGCAGGCCATTTGAAAAAGGAGCAACGAAAACAAAAAAAAAGTGTAATGTGAAATCTCGAGAGGAAAAAAGAAATGGATAATGATTGTTATTACGGCGAAGGGTTCGATTATTGAAGACGATACAATGCGTTCTTGAATTGAAATACTGTATAAACTCTCGTGTGTGGTCCGTGTATCGATCGTACGCTCTGTGGTGAGTTTGTATCAACGAGAGTACATCCCTCATCTGGAGCTCAATCCCCTGAGGCGAAATACACACACACACACACACACATATGTATATATACCTGGGTAGATGTATGAAAGACTTTTGTTCGCCTACGTTCACTGTACTGAATTGGCAGATATATATCTGAGGCTACGAGAACTTCTGTCCTCCTTCCTCGCATTCTCTCGTTACGTTGACGTTGTGAGAAACTCTTTCTTTTCTTTTCTTTTTTTTTTCACAGGTAATTGAGTTGTGAGTTTGATCATTGATACGTCAATATCGAGTATCAGAGACGTCTTTGTTTTCATAAGTATTGAATGATACTATCTTTGAACGGCGCGTTTCCGATCGAGCTTGCAAACATATGGTGAACGTGCAGCTACGATCAAATTGATCGAAACGTTAATGAGACACTTTTTGTCAAAGTAATTCGTACTGTTGTTGTAAATAATGAATTTATTTGAATCAATTTGAG
>OZ010719.1:1064794-1082362 GCA_963932345.1 Ophion ventricosus | reverse complement strand
GGCGAGAGCAAGGCGAGAGCAAAAAAAAAGTGTGCGTGAAGTAGTTGGATACTCTCAAGTAAATGAGAAAATCCGAGACGGACGTGTGAACTACTTTTGCGGATAAAAATAGTAACAGCGGTAATAATAAATTGTACGGATACATTCGAGTTCCTGTTTCAGTAATGGTTCCATTTTTAGTTTCTTTTTTTTTTTCATTTTTCCATTGGGCTATGCAGCGGCTTGACTCATGACCACGATAATGCTGTCTCATGCTTCTCGGTCACGGTTCTATCGATACATCCCGCTTTAACTTTTCGATAGACATTGAGGCCTTATATACGCGAAAATGTCAAAATTTTTAATTTTTTAAAATTTTTGATTCCATCAGCCTGAACGGTTAGGAATATTTTAAGCTTTACAGAATTGAAAAAAATCCAAAAATAAGGTAAGATTGCATTTATAATAGATACGGCGCGGCGCGCCCGACCGCCAATTTCAAAGACGTTTTTCCTCGATTCACTTTTTTGAACCTTGTGAAAGTTCTAACTCTTGAACGAAGGTTCAAATCGCTTTGAAATTTTCACAACACATTCTTAGTATCATCAGCTATCGTGTGAACCACAGAAACAAAAATTTCAATGACACAAAAAAATATAAAAAATAAGATACCGACAGAAAATTGAGTAAAAAAATTTTAAGTTTCGAATTTTTATTATAATATTTTTTTTAAATAATATTGTTGGTTCACACTGAAGATAGATTCATTATGCAATTATAAATATGTTCATTTTGTTTTCAGACACCCACATCGATGCCGAGAATTTTCACCATCAACGCGCGCGCAAAAAATATACATTGCTTTATTATGTTATATCTCCGCCATTTGTTAATATTTCTGATTTTTTTTTACACACGGAGAGAATTAAAAAGTAATTTTTGTCGTGAATTTCACGGTAAAAATTACCGTGATATATTTCAATGTGGTGACAAGTGAGAAAAGCATAATAATTCGTATGCGACAAGTTTTTTTTAACTCACGTTACAGAAAATTTCAAATACGTGGCTAAAATTTTACTATACAAGAAGGGTAGCGCGCACGATAATTTTTACCGAAAGCACAATACATTTTCCTATAATACTCATTAAATTTTATAATAAATCTTAAAATAACTGTTATAAAAGACGATACTTTTTTATAGACATTTTTGAAAGGCATAAAATAATAAAATGCACAGTAAAATTTCGCTGATATTATATATTTTTTAAATTTAAGTTTTGTGTATTTTCTTACACATGAAAATTTACTAGAAAATCTGGTAAAATTTTCTATCTGAAGAAGAAATTTTATTTTATTTTCGTGAAAATCTGTGTTTTACTCAGTTATAATAAGCGAAGTTTCAGGGTTGTCATCTGGTTACCGTTACTGCACGCTAATTTTTAACATTTAATTCTCTCCGTGCGTATACTCTACCATGTGCATAAATGATCTGTAAAAAAAAATGTTGTCAATATATGCGTCGTTTTTTTTTTAACCGCGTCTAAAAAAGTACCTTCGAAAATCGGCGAAATCGCGTATATAAGGCCTTAAGTGTACAATAAAACCCCTATTTTGTAATTCCGATTTATGTTATGGTTACGTTGAAAAAGAAAAAAAAAATCACAAAATGTGCCCTTTTTTGGCCTCTAGAGTGGCCTAAGGCCTTTTAATTTGTTAAGAAAAGTGTATTTAATACGTAATTCAAATTCTTGCCACCACGTCTCCGCCTTGTGCTACGTTAGTGAGCACCATTTGGATTCCGATGAGGATACCCCTTCGAGGGAATCCATATCATATCCCGATCGGAATCCGATCGGAACTCAGTTATACCCAAGAAATTTCTGCACGAGAAGGTATCAGAAGTTATTGGCATTTCCCTCACTGGTTGATGCGCCAGTCGCGCTGCATAGCTAAGCGATCACCGCTCCGAGTATTGGACACGTATAGTTTGCTTTTTTCCTATCATATTTTCCTTCATTTTAATTGTAATTAATTTTCGTTCATTTTTATCCTCGCAAGCTTACCGCGCGCAGGTGAATTTACAGGAAGACGTCTCAGGCTAAAGATCTTCTAGGTCGAGTGCGCGGTCGTGAATCAAAGGTCGCCGGCTGTCACGCTGACCGCGCGCAAACACTCACGGGAAACTTTGAAAGAGGCCTCTCTCGCGACTGAGGATTCTCCCTGTAGTCTGTGAATCGAAGACGAGATCTTCGTTACGCGTGGCAGCTCGAGACGCGCATTCGGGAAGCGTGCGAAGGAGAAAGCACCCGGGAGTGTAATTCACGCCGGCCTCTTGGAAGTACCGACGACGAAATTCTCGGTAAAACGCAGTCTCAATTAACGTTTATACTACCGATCGGTAGGACGAGACTTCACCATCCATTCTCTCGACATTCTCCCGTCGTATGAGCTTCTTTCTCGCTTCCTCGAGCAATGAGACACTTTTCTGGCACATCGAAGAGACGAGAAAAAAAAAAGAATGATCGTTAACGTTCCGTCACAAAAGTACATTGGTTTGGGTTTTCGTTGCTGAATAGACGAAGAAAAACTTTTATTTGGTCTCATTGAAAAAAAAAATCTACAGATATTACGCAAAGTGTAATCTAATGGCATTGAAAATGTAATCAGACTTTTCGGGTGATGAGAAAAAGGCACATGCAAATAGTATGAGTAGCTCTCTCTCTCTCTCTCTCTCTCTCTCTCTCTCTCTCTCTGTAGGTTCCTCTCGTCATCTGGCTCTCCTAGACGCAACGCCACTGCCATTAATTAGAGTGGGCCCTGATCTTATTGATTGGTCAATGTCAGTGACCTGCCTCGGCCCGTGTAGAAAATTGGCAGGGTACACCTAATACAATTCGGGGCCTTCTATGGATTACTTGTGGATTCCATAGCAGGGTTTTCCGTAAAAGAGCCGGACCGGGCCCCTATTAAAGAATAGTAGGATAGGTAGGTTGACTAAAACTATGGTCTAAGTACGGCGATGAAGTGAAGGCCTTTAGGGGGTGTAGTTGTAGATTCCTTAGTAGCGATTTCCCCAATATTACTAGACTTTGCTATTATAGGGGCAAATAAGTATAAGTTGCGTGACTAAAATTAATAATAATAATTAAACTATTCGTTTAGTAGACGAGCTGTGATGCCTTGAACCAACACGCATGCAGTGCGTTCATTGGAACAATGCGGGATCAAACGCGTCAAAATATGCGACAGAATTCTAAGCCTCAAATGTATTGAAATAGCACATTCCTTTTTCACAGTGCACACACACAGGCATATACGCATATGGCTGCAATAATTTGTTATGAGGCACCGTTAACGCAATTTTAAAGGCCCTGGTTATTTTGCCTTCAATGGCCCTTGGTAGCAAAGTGTGACCGGCCACTGATGGCCCATGTAAGGCTTCCAGACTGGGGCCTTAATAAAGTTAGGGAAAATTAGGATGGGCCCGATCAAAGCCCGAACTCAATTTTCGCACGGGGGAGTTCACGTCGAGCTGACACTTTCCTGGAAACGACGTAACCAAGGAGTGGCAGGGAAAATAAGAGCGACGCTATACCAGCTGAAACGCTGTCGCGGAAAACTTCCATTAACTGTTCGCTTAATGTTGGTGAAGGCACTAGCCTTGCCACATTTGGACTATTGCTGTCTTCTCTTCGCAGACATCACTGACGGTCTTCATATGCAGTTGCAGCGGGCGGTAAATTCTGGTGTGCGCTTTATTTTTCATCTACGTCGGTATGGCCATGTTACGCCTTAACTACATAAGACTGGGATGATTGAATACTACGGAGCGACGTAAGCTACTACTTGCGTCGTTCATTCACGCAATGTGTGAGTATAAGGAACCGACATACCTGTTTCATTGATTTCTACGCCCTCTGCAAATGCCATTGCATAGTCTTCGGCGGCCACTCGGGAGTAGTGACTTTATCATACCGTATTGTAGGACGAACTACTACCTTAGATCTTTCTGCACCACCTCATGTTACCTCTGGAATGCGTTAGACCCTAGCGTAAGAGCTTGTAAAAGCCGATTTACTTTTAAGCGTGAAGTAGCCAAATTTCTACAAAGGGATTTATGACATAGATGAGTTAACGAGATGATCCTAAGATAGCCGAAATCTCTTAATTTTCTATCTTTTATTATTATCTTTTATTATCTTTTGTATAGTTTTACCATTTTTATTGGTTATTTGTATCATTATTTTATTGTTATTATAATATTTAATCGATTTAATGCTCCGGCAACCCACTTCCTCAGCTGGGCTGGTAAACATTCACCTTCCCCCGGGGGGTTAGGCTCGATGGTACACTAGACCGAAACAATAATACTGCTGGGCGACACTCGAGGGTTCCGACACCACCTCGGCTGCCGCCCAGCTAAAAACGCGATAAAATAGTGCGATAGCTGCTCCCTCAAGCCAGGGGGTAAGCAGCTACCGCAGTTCACAATCATGTTGCCTGAGTAACCGGAGGAATCCAAGGATAACCGCCTTCTGCATCTGACCTGCTAGCAACCGGACACTGGGTTTGCAGACCGGTATGCCGGCAAGGCTTGATACAAAAGACTCCTTCATCCCCCCAAGCGCGCCGATTATGAGGACAACAAGAGTTACCCTGAATCCCCGGTGCAGACGACGCAGCTCGGCCAAGAGAGGTTGATATTTGAGCCGTTTCTCCTCTTTCTTTCGCGGGATGTTTACCTCGGCCGGGACCGCGAACTCAATGACGTAAATCGTCTTCTCGTCGAAATCGAAGAGGACAACATCAGGCTTATTCGCTTGAAGCGGCCCGATGGTCGCGAACGAGAAGTTCCGATAGATCTTGCACCTCTCGCCCACGACAACGGACTCAATATCTCCTGGCAAATAAGGCGGCACGGACTCCCGGTATATCCCATAAGAGTGTCGTAGATGGCAATATAACACCCTTAGGGCCGCGTTATGACGATGGATATAGCCGGAGACTGCATATACCGGGCAGGCCGACAGTAAATGCGTTAATGTCTCCGGCGATTGTTTGCATGCACGACACAAAGTGGTCGGCAGAGGCTGACCCATAACGCGGCTGCGATAGACCAGGGTGTTGATGACTCCGTCTTGGCAGGCGCAGATGAACCCTTCGGTCTCAGACATCAGTCCAGCTGACCGCAAGAAGGAAAAGGTCAGCTGGGTGGACAGCCCATACTGTCCACCCAGCTGACCTTTATTATTATTATTATTATTATTATTATATCTGTATACATACATGTATGAATCTTGTAATCTAGCGATATGCAAAATATGTGCCAAATCGTAGTGCATTTGCACTTGAAAAAATGTATGCACGGTACTCTTAGGGAGCAAACGCTCCAGAGTACGAAATAAATATCTCTCTCTCTCTCTCTCTCTCTCTCTCTCTCTCTCTCTCTCTCTCTCTCTCTCTCTCTCTCTCACTCTCCTGATAACATTGTAATGTACACATCAAAATTTACATGTAATGCGACCTTTTTCCAACCAATCACAGGCATTCAACATGTCGCAGCTCCCCCCCATTCTGCTACAACACAGCGGCAGTAGAATGGGGGTAGCGTTAATTTCGTGTGACATCTCGCTAAATCCGACCCCCTATACACATCTTTAAAAGCATTTTTACTACTAAAAAATTGGACCACACTTTGGTTACTCCGAAAAAAAAGCTCTGACAAGTTGCACGATGCTTTCTCACACTTTTGATTCGAACTTCCGGAGCTCGCTTCGTCATTACTTATATGAAAACTTACGTCAGTTGCAGTGAATTGCTCATTCGATGATTTTGTCATCATCATGTTGCAAGTGAATTTCGAAAGGAATTGTAAAAAAAAAAAGGAATCAGTGTCGGTGGAAAGAATTTCATTGGCTTGTAAAACTGGTTGTCGAGAACGCGTGTGCGATTAGCCGGAAATGGCAAATGTCCTATAAATTGATAAACGTCCGGCCTACTATCGATCTTTTTGCCAATGTCATTCGGTGCATCCTGAGGTCTCCACGATCATTGCGCTCTCCCTCACATCCCCTCCCACCCTCCCGTCACCGGGCCTCATTTATTTATTGTTAATTGACTCGAACCCGTCAGGATCAACGCTGACGTGGCACAAAGCGTCTTCCCGATACGCACGAGGTATAATTATTAGAGAGTTCGTGGACTGCATTGGTAACCCAGTAAAAGAGACGAGATACGACGCGCGACTGACTTTATTTCGATTTATATCTAGCGATATGTGTAGTGTTCGTGTAACGACGATGGATAATTAACCACGTCCGAAGAATTCACTATTCCAGTTTTAAACATTTATGGACATTTTTTCGTTCGCCGGATCCATTTAGTGTCGTCTCTAGAATTCAAGTTCACAAAAGAAAACTGGAAGCTGAATCGGGTAATTCGTTGACGTATTTCTGAAGTGCCTCTTGCTCTAATTAAGTGACGATAAAAGACCATTGCGGGGGCGATCAACCAATCGATTGATTCAACAATTTGTTGGACTTTTAATTGCAGAATCTTTTATTCTCCCAATTTCTTTCTATCGAAAGAAATTCGTTCTGTCGTTTGTTAAGTTACGTGGGTTTGAAAATATCAAAAAAACAATTAAAAAAAAATTTATTATCTAGTAGCACAATGTGTCTAGAATATGCTCCCAAAGTTTTAAATCAATCGGAGTAGAAGTCTAGGAGAGAGAGCCTTTGGGAATTCCCTCCGTTGAGAAAGACCGGCCGGGAGCGACGCAGGCATACGCATTTTTCTCAAAACACTATTTTTGAAGTCGGTGGACACGATTTCTAAAAAACTAATGCACCGATCTTATTGAAATTTTGCACACTTCAAAATAGCATTGACTAGTGATTGAACGAAGGTTTATTTGTTTCGATTACAACTAATTTTACAAGGCTATACGTAGTGTAAATTGTACCAAAAATTGAACTATTTTGCATACAACTCTAGCAAAAATTCAAATTTCAATTTTTTAAAAATCCTTCATTGAATCACGAGCTATACTTATCTACTAACAGAAGAAATTTGGTTTTTTTATTTCAGATAAAGCTATCATGAGTTATCCTGACCATCAGGAGGACACTTTTTTTTAGGGGTTTCCGGAACCAGGTCCCGCCGGCTGAATTTCCTAAATTTTTGAATGCAATTTTTTTTAAATATTGTTGAAAGGTTGCTCTTTTATGTGCTTAACATTCTGAATAAAATAATTTATATATTATATTTTTAAAAAAAATTGAGAAAATATGCTTTTTTTGGATTCGAAACCCACGTAACCCCTTAAGGAGGTTGGAGCGATCCAGTTGAGTCAAATGACGGTTTATGCGACTTTTTTTTTCAATAAACCTCAAGAAATGCATACGTGGTATAGATTTATTTTGTAGATGATGAATTTTCATAAAATGTATAATTAAAGGGTAAAATTATTTATTTTTATACTATTATTACGTGAAAAAGAAAAAAAGTGTTTTGTTACTACCAACTTGAAAAAAAAACTATAACATTATTGACTATTATAAAAAAGTCGTAATCTTTCATTAGTTTAAAAGGATGAAAAATATTTAAAAAATTAAAAGATTTGAAAGATTCGTAATCTTTTATTAAACCTTTATGGTTCAATTTGGAATATATATGGTTTTCGTTGGGCAAAATGGATTTTTTTCTTCTTCTAAATGTTAACAAAGCTCTAGAGTGCGTTAACCCGTTGTTAAATGTGGTTTATGTTGGTGCTAAGTAGTTTAAAAATTGTGTCAACCGTAGCGTGAACGTCTTGCCAATCTAACCGCACGTAAAATTCCATACATTAATCTATTTTTCAGCTCTGGTATTGCGTGATGAAAAAAAATCGAAAAATCCGCGAAGACTCAATAAAGTTTGGGCAATAAAATATATATATTTTTTTTTATTCTGGGATTATGGATAACGTTCCAACGTCCTTAAGTCTAAAAAAGAGCTTCTCAAATGATTACTGTAAATTGACAATCATCAGTCGAGTAATTATTTGAATCAGAATAGATTATAGCCAATAATATGCAAAACTTTTTAAAAAGAGTCATTAACTATTTATAAATTATTCTTTTAAATATTTAATTGAACTTTTTGTTGAAATCAGCTTGAGTTCAGCCTAACTGTAATACAATTGACAGTATTTGACAATGAAGAAAAAGTTTTATCGTTACGATTTTCGATGATTCGAAACATTTTGAAAAGTTGCCTCGTTTAATGATCTCGTTAAGATCCTTAATCGTCGCAATTAAGCATGACTTTTGGTCACAAGTATTGCGATTCATCATCGATCGAGCATCAAGCGCAATGCGGATTTCTCTCTTTCTCCTTCTCCCTGTCTTTATTTGGCATTCTCCACGAGGTACAGCGAATGATTGATTTCTCGGCACGATAACGTCACATTGATATCGATCTTGCTTCCAGCCATATACGAGCTGGCGGTTTAGATCACTCCGTGCGGCTGTTCTTGCTCTTTCTCTTTCCAATCACGCTCTAATGTGGCGCGCAAGACGGGAATGAACTTTGCCAATGAGCCTCATCAGCAATTACGAGTTTCATATTTCGGACAAATTAAAATGATCTAATCAACGTAGTTGTAATCTAGATATTCAATAGGTGTATCAGGGTGGCTGCAATTTGGTCCAACTTTGAATTTTCAAAGTCCCCTTGTAAAAACATAATCAAGATATATTTAAAAAATTATGTACAGAGTTTTGAAGAACTGGGAAAAATTTTAATGATGCCTGCGAGGGTTTGAAATAATCAAGTTATTACTTGATTATTTTCCATGCTTAGAATATTGGTGAGAAAAATCTGAAATTTGGTACATTTGTTGTGCACATTGTGAGGTATGTGACGAAATTTTTACAGATTTTTTCAGTAATAATTGTCATGATTACTTGCTTGGCAATGACAACCTCGTTTTCATTTTGTTTTGAGTTTCATTCGTTAAAGATAATTGCTGGAAAAATCTGTAAAAAATTCATCATATACCTCATAATGTGCACAATATGTGTGCCAAGTTTCAGATTTTTCCCGCCAATATCCTAAGCATGAGAAATATTCAAAGCATGAGAACTATTTTTGTATTCAAATTCAAAGCCTCACAGGCACCATTAAAAAATTTTCCGAGCGCCGAATATGTGCGAAATTTGGCACATATGTTGTGCACATTATGAGGTATATGATGAAATTTTTACAGATTTTTTCAGTAATAATTGTCATGATTACTAGCTTGGCAATGACAACCTCGTTTTTATTTTGTTTTGAGTTTCATTCGTCAAAGATAATTGCTGGAAAAATCTGTAAAAATTTCGTCATATACCTCGTAATGTGCACAATATGTGTGCCAAGTTTCAGATTTTTCCCGCCAATATCCTAAGCATGAGAAATATTCAAAGCATGAGAAGTATTTTTATATTCAAATTCAAAGCCTCACAGGCACCATTAAAAAATTTTCCGAGCGCCTTAAAACTTTGCACATAATTTTTTTTATATATCGTGATTATGTTTTTACAAGAGGACTTTGAAAATTCAAATTTGACCCAAATTGCAGCCACCCTACCATGTATAATTTTTCACTCATTTCAGTCGTTCGCCAAATCGACAAATTAAATCATCGAGTGTACTAATTTTTAATTAAATGTCCAAGACTTTACTCGTTCTTCGAATCACTTGACTCTTTTCAGCTTCACGACGTCGTCCTTCTCTCGTAAAAGCTTCGTATCTTTAAATCTTCCAAGGAAGAGAAAAAGGAAGACTGAGAGGGTGGCAGCTTGTGTTACCTTCATCGTCGTGTGGCTAGACCTCGAACAATGCCTAATTAAATTACAATTAAACCGTCGCGATCATCGTAGTCTCTTTCTCCAGTTAATTTCGCGGAACAATACAACGAAGACTTACTTTTGCACGTTAACCAGCAATCCCTACACTGCAACCCCCCGTACACCCAGACATATCCATAAACATTGCACAAACTTCCGAACAACGAAAACAAGAAAGTGCTTAGGTTGATAAGAGAGACCGGAAGTCGGACGGGATTTCACGAAAGTTCACGGTGAGACCCGCGTGTCAGGCCGCATGATCTCATCAGCTGACGTTCCCTACGTGTTCTCCCCTTGCCAGAAGAGCGAAATGTCTGGCGCACGAACTACGAAAATCCACCGTATAAAAAGTTAGAATTTCCCATTAACAGACGCATGTTCGTTGGCTCCTTTTTTTTTTTTCTTCCGCGGCTCTAATGAAAACGACGAAGTAATTAGGGAAAGCAATTGCTGTTGAGGATCAGATGTTCCCAAAGCAGGCAACACTCTTCACGTGACAAGCTGATTATAGTACAGGAAGTTGCTACCAATTCCTCTGAGGAGCCTGTCTGCAATGATCCTCGTGAGAAACCCGAACGAACCGGCTGACATTGATTCACTTACGACGAAGAGGAATTAAGGTACTACGGGATGGACCGTCGGGCAAAAAGTTCGTCTAAAATGGGCGAATCGTGGATTTACAAGTCTAGATCATGTCGTACATGTTTAGCCTTAGAAATAGCTAATTTTATAATAAATTGACACTTAGAAATGTTAAGTTTCCACTTTTAATAATAATTGAAATCAAATTCGACGATACGGGCTTGTGCTTGACTGAGGTTTTGTCAGTGACTGTACATCTGTTTGAACTGTCCAACATCAAAAAATGTTCAATTTTTAAATTTAATTGATACGTTCAGATCATCTTATTATTATCAATAATTAACCAAAAACTCAATATATATTGAGTTTTCCAATGATTTCTATTAATTTATCGTTAAAAAAAGGCGATACTTCTCATTACTCTACTTAATTTCTCGACAATTACTCAGTCGATTTATCTAAAACTTAGCATAATCAATTGCTTGACCCTAAATCTTGATGATATAATATTTTCCAAATTTACGGCGATTGAGTTCCAATGGTTTTGCAACCATCAACGCCTGCAGAAGCTGTTTTCCCATAAGCGAGCGTGTTAAGTTCATATGTTTACAACTACTAAATTAAAGTGAAAAATTCTAAAATATTTCATGCATTATTATTCTATCAAGAACTATCAATCCTCAAATTTTCAAGAATTTTGGCGATTCTTAAATATCCATCCAGTAATAACTTTGGATCCCAATAGCTCCAACATTTATACATATACGGAAAGTTCATCTTATTCGACTCGGTGATTTTTTTCATCTTACGAAAATGTAGCGTTACGCATTTCACGTTGGATGTGAACTTGTCGCTCGGAGCTTTCCAGAAGTAATTAAAGATGTACAAGCTGAAGAAGTCCTCGCTCCATCCGTCTTACTCGTACGCTTAGACACGCTTCGTAACACGACTTTGTATTCCTCACGAATATCCCGCTTTAACTATACAGATATATATATATAGTAGGTTCGCAAGGAGACGCAGGATCAGTCGAGAAAACTTTCTATCTGTCTCTGCCGAGACACGCGACTCGAAATCCCACTCTTCTGGCTCGCACGACTCTCGTGGACGGCACGTTCAATACCTTCAGTTCCTCTCTCTCTCTCTCTCTCTCTCTTCCCATCTGTCGGTTTCCCTCTTGCTCCATCTCTCTTTTTATTCCTATGTGCCTTCGTTCCCTCTCCTCGTTCAATCATTCATTTGGTTCCTTCTCCGGCGAAAACTCTCCACGTGCCTAAGAGCGGAAGGAAAGTCTCCGGTCATCAGGAGCTCCTATGAACATCGTAATGTTCATGCACGTTCGAGACTCCTTCCGGCGAAATCGCTGGGTCGAAGAGACGGAAATTGCGAGACAAAAGATCGAGAGAGAGAGAGAGAGAGAGAGAGAGAGAGAGAGAGAGGGAGAGAGAGAGAGAGAGCAGAGCTTCTGTCGGATGGACAACTTCGAGAAATACAGAATTTCGCTTTTCGCGATTCAATTGTTTCGATTATTGCGATTGGACTGCATGGTCAAATCGAGTACTTATGGCTTCAGACTCAACGAATTCCGTGTCCATAACCGAGGCAAAATTTTCGAACCGTCTTCAACCCGAAAAATAAAGGCCTCCTTCGCTGAGCAGAGATCAGCAATAGCGGATTATCGCCTACCTAAAAGAGCGTACGATGTTTGGAATACCAATACATTAGGGCCTCTGATCAACCTCCCGAATGGCAGAAACTGGACATTGTCACTCAAAGAAGGCCAATGCTGAACTGAACCCGCGAAACCCCAGGTGAGTCTACTTCGAGCGCTCCCGCAGAACCTACTGGCGCCCCCTTTCGGCCTACTGTAGGCGCACTGTGGCCCCTCTGGACCCTCCATTTAGCCTACTGTAGGCGCACTGTAGACCCTCCGGACCCTCCATTCAGCGAAAACGTATTTATTTCTTCACCGAACGGGTTACCGATCAGGCCAACAATGGAGTGTCGATCGAGGAGATATCGAATTTGAGCTCGAAGGAGGTTAGGTGGGCTGGAGGCAACGGACTTGAGATCGAAAGCAGGTTAAGGAGTCCTGTCTTCTGCACGTTTCACTGAAACTGAGGATCGAAAGAAGGTTTGGGAGGACTAACAGAGGCTACACTGGACCAAATGGAGGCCTCTTCATGGCACTGAACTCGACAAATGGGGTTTGGTAGGTTCAACGAAGGCTGGCGTATTGTGCATTACAAAAGAGATCCTGCGAGTGTTCAGAGAAGGCTATAAATTTTGACTCGGGATATAGACTAGGTCTGCAGCTTCTAGCCTCATTGGGTAGATTCTTACTAGGTAACAATTAATTAAAGTCTTTTTTATCTCTCGGAAAAACTGTACAAGCTGGAATTCTTGTCCTATTAAGGAATTCTAATTCAGCAGGATGCAATGGGTAAGGAATAAACGAGAGGGCGATAAAAATAACTGGTGTGAGCTCAGAGTGTATTTGCGGTTTGGTCGATACGTTTCTGTCTGCGGTCTCCCTCTCTTCGTACGTTTTTTTCCCTCGCTCCAACTCTCATTCTCTCTTTCTCTCTCTCTCCCTCTCTCTCTCTCTCTCTCTCTCTCTCTCTCTCTCTCTCTCTCTCTACTCTCCAGAGTCCAGGAGGTGTGCGAAGAGGTCGTCAATCCGCGTTCAGCCTCCAAAAAAGGTGGTGGTCCACGCGTGCTATCGCGTGCAACGCACTCTCTCGTTACGGTGCACCCCGGTATGTACACTTGGCGAGAGGAACGGGCCGAAAAGTTACGCAAAGGATCGGCACTCCACAGTAGTATGCGGTCCACCGTAAATGGTCAAGCTCCATCAGTACCGATCTCTTTTCAATGAAGAAGCTTCGCGCCGGTTTTACTCGGAACGCGCCAATCGTCGAGATATACATTTTGTTCCTTCAAACGTTTCCTACCAAATATACATTTGCCCAATTGCCTTGCACGTCTACGTTGCCTCACTTCTTTGCGAGAAATCGGGGGATGGAGGGAGCCAAAGGAGAGAGACAGGATTGCGAAGATCGCGGAGTGAGTTGAGAACCCGCGAGATTCAGGTTCCCGCGATGGATAGAAAGAGAGTGAGTGAGAGAGAGAGAGAGAGAGAGAGAGAGAGAGAGAGAGAGAGAGAAAGAGAGTTGGGTAGGGAGATCAGAGAATCCGGCACAGTCTCGTGCTGGAAGCCGAAGAAGAATCATTGATATTGGCTCCGTGAATAGTATAGGGTGGATGTAATGATAATTGAACGGAGCGCCCACAGTGGACAAAAATTGCAATAAACTCGGCCATTTATCTGTCAAATCTGTATGAGCGTAATACGAGATTTTTTCAGTCAAATGAAAAATATTGTTTTATTTTAGTTTTAAGGTTTTCGTGGCTCTTTATGTAATTAAAAAAATGTGTGGCTTCTGAATGGAGGCCGTGCCTAGAATCAGCGTTGTTGTTTTATTAAAAATTCAATTAAAAACACTTGCTGTGCAATAAATTGCAAATATACCAGAAGGAATAGTAAATGCAAATTTGATCGATTCCCCACGGCCAATTGGAAGTTAGAATGAACACGAGAAATGGATAGCTGCAAGTTTGCCTTATGACACAAGCTTGAATGATTAAACTTGGGTCATGTTTCGTCCTTAATTTCTCTACGTTCTTGACGCGTTCAGCAGATGCCAACAGTTTTCCCTTAACCCTTCGTGGTCACCCTGGGTAGAATAGACCCGGCGATCACTTTTTGGCGTAACTGTATAATAGTTCCTGGCTTCGAATGGGACTGTATTCATCATCTTACCTGGAGTTTGAAGTATCCTCATACCATAAAAATTGCCCTCTTCACATGTCGAAATAAATACCTTTTTTGGAACGCGCACTATGCTTCTATTTTTTCCCAAGTAGCATATCTAAGGATTCCCAAGTAGCATATCTAAGGATTATCACGTCCAAATTTTAGGTAAAAATGTTGAAAAATCACGGAACTATGATTTTTTGAGCGAAAAAAGGTGTCTTTTTGAGTTTTCACCTTTCTATGATTTTTTTTTTAACATGTCACCATCTTCTTTCTTATAAATAAATTTTTCGTGCATCATCTAGAAAGTTCAAAGCATGTTCTCTAATTTTTTGAACCACTTCAGACGGATAGTTTGCTACAATACTTTTTTCGAAAACTGACTGGATAAAATCGACCAAAGTGTGACCACTGCGATTAAATTTGGAAATTAATATTGTGAGTTATAAAATGATGTTTATTTTGAACTGAAAATAAAATGTTATTTATCATTAGTGGTACAACAACAATATATTTTTATTAAATTTTAATAAAAGCAATTACATAGCTTTGTTTTTCTCGTCTTATCACAAAATTACAAGTAAATGATACATTTTATGGAAATTCGACTTACTTTTTTTCATTTTTCTGAAATTAAACACGTATTGTCATCATTGGCCAGACAAATTGATTGAATGCAAACAAATTAAATGCAATTAAGGCACGATTTTAATTTATATAATTCATCACGATATTATCACCACGACCGCAGAATGTTTGACAGAGCCGACAAAAAAAAACGAACGCTACAGGGCGCTAGTGTTGCCCACGGAGCCAAGGCCATTGATCGAATCTATTTGTTGGCCATTTTATTGTTCTTGTCTTCCGTTGCCAAAAGCGAATTGTGACTGCGAAGTTTTTATTTGTAATGAGAACCCCCGAGATTCAGGTTCTCCAGCGTGCAATCCGTAGCTCACCATGGACTCTTGGGTGGCGAGTATTCTCTCTCTCTCTCTCTCTCTCTATCTCTCTCGCACAAGCACACTCGTACGTTTTCATAGACACGCACACATGTATCCGTTCATACGTGAACGCAGACGCCCTACGCGCTAAACTCAAGCTAACCCTCTTGAGGGCATCAAAGCCGGACCCCGAGAAAACTTAGAACGAGGTTCCCACCATTTCTATTGGCCATATCACCGAGGGGCGCCCAACGCACACGAGGCATCGCACAGCATCCTTCGTACATACACAAGGAAAGAAGAAGAAGAAGAAGAAGAAGCAGGAGCAGCAACGATGCTGCAGACCTGTTTACCTCTGCCCAGTTCGAGCTCCGGATCTTGCTGCATCGAAAGGGCAGCCCCTTAAGTAGTTACCCCGGTCGGCACTCACGTTCACTCCCTCTTGTCTGTATCTTCTCTCTCTCTCTCTCTCTCTCTCTCTCTCTCTCTCTCTCTCTCTCTCTCTCTTCCTACTAGCCTCGACCTATAGCTGAGTACAGTGCGCCCATGGGATATCTGTCCTAGTCGCTCGCGGGCCTACCTGTCCCTTTGATCGTTAGGATAGGTTCGGAATTCGACTGAACATGGTGACCGTGAGCAAAAATTTATGAAGCCACTTTTAGCTCGCCAGAGCGGTACCCGATTGTAAGAGACCAAGGCAGCCGGAGAGGGAAGACAAAATGAAGCACGGAGAATTGGCAGGGCATTCCTAATACAATCCGGGACTTTCAAGGGATTACTTGTGTATTCCATAGTAGGGTTTGCCGTAAAAGAGCCGGACCGGGCCCCTATTAGGGAATGGTAGGGTAGATAGGTTGACCAAAACTATGGTCTAAGTAGGGAGACCAAGGCCTTGGCGGGGTGTAGTTGTAGATTCCCTAGTAGCGATTGTCCTCAATACTACTAGGCTTTGCTATTCATAGGGGAAAATCAGTATAAATTGCTTGACTAAAGAATTTCGTGGCATCATTATTATCGAAATCGATTAAATATAATAATTAAACTATGCGTTTAGTAGACGAACTGTGATGCCTTCAACCAACACGCATGCAGTGCCTTCATTGGAACAACGCGGGATCAAACGTGCCAAAATATGCGACAGAATTCTAAGCCTCAAATGTTATTGAAATAACACATTTCTTTTTGACTTTTTCTCTCTTTTTCTTGGGTGGCATGTTTGGTTATTTATAATATAATTTTATATCATATATTATATTATAAATATGATATAATATAATATTATTGTAAATGCTATATAAGATAATATATAATATAACATGATTAACACAAAACTATAAGCGAAAAGTATATCTAAACACGAGATTTTGGTTGTCTACTATCGCCGAATATTATATTATATATTATATAATATAATAAATAATATATAATATTATATTATAGGATATTATATTATATTATATTATATTATATTATATTATATTATATTATACTATCCTATATTATATCATATATAATATAATATAATATAATATCCTATAATATAATACAATACAATACAATACAATACTATATTATATTATATTATATTATATTATATTATATTATATTATATTATATTATATTATATTATATTATATTATATTATAATATATTATATTATATTATATTATATTATATTATATTATATTATATTATATTATATTATATCATATTATTTTATATTATCCTATATTATCCTATATTATATTATATCATATCATACACACACACGCACGTACGCATATGGCTGCAATAATTTTTACGAGGCACCGTTGAGGCAATTTTGAAGGCCCTGGTTATTTTGCCTTCAATGGTGCTCGGTAGCAAAGTGTGACCGGTCACCGATGGCTCATGTGAGGCTTCCAGACCAGGGCCTTAATATGGTTAGGGAAAATTAAGATGGGCCCGATCAAAGCCCGAACTCAATTTCCGCACGGGGTAAGAACTTTTTGGTACAGTTTTGGGGGTAACGGTGGTCGTGAAGATCACAGGTTCGAATTCACAGAGACGGATGACTTTTGTTACTACGATACGTAATTTTTAAACCAAGTTTTTTCCCTCTTTTTTCGATACGCGAAGAAAATATTTTGAAAAGCTGGCGGAGAAGAAACGGATCACAAAAAATGTCTGGAAGATCAAATAATCGTTTCCATGGACGCATTTACTCCCATACTCCTGGACCGCACAAACGAGTCCTTCGGACCCCTCCGTGCCGTTGAGAAATTCCAGGAAGGTCCTCTCCACATGCCCACCGAGCCAAATATAACTCGGTTGAAAAAGCAACACGAACAAAAAAGACAAAAAAAAAACAGCGCAAGAATTCAAGAGAACAGACGG
>OZ010719.1:989794-1059794 GCA_963932345.1 Ophion ventricosus | reverse complement strand
GAAGTGCTATAGTGGAATATGTACACCCGCGGGACTCGTCTCGCGATCTTCTCGCGGTTATCTCGCGAGAGGCTCGTCACAGAGCACTGGAGCAGTCAGCATCCATCGCGCCCGTACCTGAGAGGACAACTTGTCTTTGATATACACACACATATATATATTTATATATATATATATATATATATATATAGGCATCATTCTAGATTTGCGGTTACACATCATAAAAGTAAAGCTTTTCCCTCGACTTTATCAATTAAGGCCGACTTCTTCTTGCACATGCTCTCGCGCAATTACACGTTTGTACGCGTGTTGAAGTCGCTCGACCTTCTTGAATTATCACAATCGGTAATACGCAGGTGGCACGCAAAACCATTTTTATAAACGACAAAGAAACGGGGTTACTTAGGCGAAAAAATAGTCACGCGTGTGTATATTATATATACAGTCGAACCTCGATATAAAGAAATCCTTGATATAACGAACCTCGATATAACGAAGATTTGTCCATTCCCTTCCAACAGACTTCCTCGAAACCTTGATACAACGAAGAAAAACTATAGATATAACGAATTTATTCTCAGGGCCCTTAACCTCTATTTAAGGAATTGTTGCGAACAAGACCTCTGTATAACGAAGCATTTGGTAAACGAACTTTCTTCCTTTCATTCTCTTCTCCGTCTCTCTGCTCCTACGGAGCCTGTCTAAACTTGCAAACTTTTAAAATTAAACAGAGTAATTGTTTAATTTAAAAATAATCCGCTTTTGAAAATAATATGTTATATACATTATGCTCTTATTGCTAATTGCTTGTAAAAATTGCTTTAATCTAAGCCTTTCTTTCTTTAAAACATATCCCTATATTTATAGTAGTAATATTAGGTGTGTGAATTAATTTTTACAGATTTTTCTAGCAGACTGGGAATCCTCTTTCAAGATGAAATATTTCAACGTCCTTTTAGGATTTTAAAGTATTCACATAGCCCTGTTCAATACGCTGTATGAATTTATTGGGCGAGCATCATAACCTTAAAATAAAGTAGCAAGAACAATGGCAACCGATAAGCTGCACATTCGCCACTGCATCCTTTACAAAATTCCAACAAGGAAAAAGTGCCACCAAAGCGTGGGAGTGAATTTGTTCTGTGTTCGGGAAGAGTATTGTGTCATACGAAACATGCTATTATTGGTTTAAACGTTTTAGAAACAATGATTTCGAACTCAGTGACCGTGCGCGTACTGGACAGCCTGAAAAATTTTCGGACCACGATTTGGAAACTTTACTGGTCCAAAATTCTCCACAGTAACAAGAAGAACTTGCAGCCCAACTAGGAGTTGATCGATCAACCGTTGCCAAGAGGTTACACGCGATGGGAAAAATTCAGAAGCTCGGGAAATGGGTCCCACGTGAACTTACCGAATATAACCTCGGACAACGGATGAACACGTGTCTTTGGATGCTTAGCAAACAACGAAGGAAGAACTTTCTCTGGAAAATCGTGACGGGGGATGAAAAATGGATCCTTTGTGATAATCCCAAGCGGAAAAAATCATGTGTGGACCCTGGAGAACCAACAACATCAACTCCCAAACCGCAAATGAACGTAAAAAAAATGCTTTTGTGTATCTGGTGGGACATAAAAGGTGTTCTTTATTATGACTTCTAGAACCGGGTCAGACGATCACTGCAGAACACGATATAGTGACCAATTAAATCGTTTAAGCGAAGCAATTGAGCGAAAAAGGCCATTCACAGGACACGGAAGGCGAAAAGTCATTCTCCTGCATGATAACGCTCGACCTCACGTTGCTCGTACGACCCAAACAACTATTTTAAACCTGGGCTGGGAAGTTCTTCCTCATCCGGCATATTCACCGGACTTGGCCCCATCCGACTATCACCTATTTCGGTCAATGGCGCACAGCTTAAGAGGGAGCCACTTCCGAGAAGTCGAAGATATTAGGAAATTCGTCGATGACTTTATCGCCTCGAAACCAGCCAGCTTCTATCGTGATGGTATCTGTATGCTACCAGATCGGTGGCAGAAGGTTGTAGAAAGCAACGGGGGATATTACCCGAATTGAACACGGTTTTGTCTATTTTTTAATAAACCGCAAGTATGGAAAAAAAACTGTAAAAATTAATTCACACACCAATATATGTAAAAAAAAGAAAAGTTTAAATTACAGCAATTTTGGAACATGACCTCGATATAACGAAACCTCAATATAACGAACTTTTTTGTTCTTTCCTAGAGATTCGTTATATCGAGGTTCGACTGTACATATATATATATATATATGCGAACGGGCAACGACGAGGTTGAGCAAAATCCACGAGGGAAAATCACTGAAATGCAACGTCCTCGATAAATTATTAATATTTGAAAGTAAATCGCTAGAAGCTCCCGGAAGAACGAGAGAAACGACATTGCACATTCTTTTTTCTTAACTGTATATCTTGAATCGTATTAATATCATCCTTGGGAATAATCCAGAGAATGATATATCTCAAGCTACTATGGACGATGAGCTCACTTCTTCAACGGATCATCCACGTGATTCGAATAGATTCTTAAAGTTCGAGCATCAGTAGCGATGTGTGGATGAGGAAGAAATAACGCGAGATATACGTCCTTTCAATCCCGTTCAACATTGAATTCCTATGACGTTGAAGTTTGCATCGTTGGAATGGACTGAAAATTGATTCTTTTTCATTAACCAATTTTTTTTTTTCACCAATTTAGGATTTGAAAATCGCTCAATCGTTTTTACGTATTGTTATTAGGAATTGATGATCTCGGTTTAAGAAATAGGCTTTAGATAATGATATAAATAGAGAAAGAATTAAAAATATCCAACGATGCAAACTTCAACGTCATGAATTCCTAGACTCGAAGAATGATAGGCCAATGACCATGTGATGTTCGATTTCGATTTTTTTTTTCGCCAGAACGAATAGAACAAATGTAGGATAGGAAGGGGCAAGTTGAGCAAGTTTGGAATTATCGCCCTGTAATTCCTTAACAGTCTGCCGTATAAAAATGAATCCTACTTTGGCTCAATAGGAAATTTATCTGGAAAAAAAAGGTCTGTAGACGAATTTCATGTTATCCTCATTATTTCACAGTTAATTCTCAAATGACTAAGACCATATTTGCTCAATCTGCCCCGATAGTGGGGTAAGTTGAGTATGAGTATGGCGATTACGTGATGTGTTCCCCTCTGCCATACCACTCTTTCCACCTTCTGATGCACCCACGTGCGGTGCTTGGTTTTTCAGATATTTCGATTGCCCAACTTGAGGCCTTACGTACACCTGGGTAGGTAAAAAAAAGATCAATTTTTCAAAAAGGTGCTCATTCGAAAGTACTATCCTTTGAGTGTCTACCCTGAAAATGTCACAAGGAAATTCGCAGCAATGACGAAGTTATAGCGTTTTGTAACTTACCGGGTGAGCAACGACTAACGCTTGGGGCGCAGGTAGACGCGGCCTTTGTCATCTGTTTGGCTATGAGTTTGACTATGAATGAGGTTGACACAGCAAAAAAAAAAAAGATCTAATGGAAGCGTCAACATCTAAGGAAGATCCGTCATATGGCCCAGGAATCGACGATTTCATGTAAGTTTAAAATAAACCAGTTATTTCAGTGTCAAGTGTACTCAAAACTTTAAACGCGTTTTACTCGGAACAGTGTTTTCAAAATCGGTACGAAAAATATCTCCGCAACTACTGGACCGATCGGGATCAAGTTTTGCACAGTTATGCTTCACACAATAATCTAGTACTTATCGAGCCGTTTTTTCGATACCTGGCATAGTTTTTTTTTTCATCATAAGTACTGAACAATTTTGAGGCGAAAAATCGCCTGTTTTATTCCAGTGACTGCCATGACCGGAAAAAAATTAAATTTTTAAATTCCAGCTCGATAAGTACTAGTTTTATCTATCTACTTTAAGAAACAAATATTTCGTTTAAGCTAAAAAATGGCAGAGCCACGTCTGGTACCGCAAACGCTGTCAACAAAAACACGTCCCAGGAAAACGACTGTAACTTTTTTACCGTTTGAAATTTTTTAACCAAATTTTCACACAATGTAGACAAAATGTCATACTTTAAAATGTATATTATGGTTGTTCAATAAAATTCAGTTTTATATAGAAAAAAAATTCTTAAACATAACCTTACTTTCAGCCGTCTCAGGTGTATGTTAGCCCTTGACCGACTGCTCAACATGCCTCTCCCTACCCTACTGTTCAAATATGAGTCTGTCCATTTTGGCATTTGTCATTATATTGTTGACTCGTCCTCCGCGTGTACGCACGCCCTGAAGACTTTTCATCACCTCAACACGCAAACGATCTTCCTCAAAGAAATTGATCAATGATCTCTGCAAGGTTATGCGAAGTTCGGTGACTTTTCAATGACGACGTCCCCGTAAGGATCATCCGTCTGTTTTCTCCCACTTCGTTGCATCCAACCTTCTCCGATCATGCGGCTCGTAGCAAGCAACTGCGAGGTCGCGAATCGATCTTCAATCCTCGCTGCGCCACAGTATTTTCGTGTACTCGCTACCGATTTTTCTCGTCTCCTATGTCCCGTGAAGACTTCGCAACGGGATCGTGTGTCCCGCGCACCGTTTGCAAGAATTGATTTTGTCCTCTAGTCTGTTATACCTCTCCCGTTTATCGTTGCTTCCGGTAATCGATCGTCGATCTCGAATCTCTTCGAAATCGATCGAGCCACCGCTCGATCGATATCGACGAGCGATTTATCCCGGTGAAATTGCCCCCGAGCGCGGCATCGCCGAGCTTCCACTATCGGACGATCTCGTTGATAAACTGCCAGGCGAGGGTTAACAGCGCGGTGATCGACCTCGCGAGACAAAAAGAAGAAGAAGAAGAAGAAGAACCAAAGGAACGAAAAACTAAAACCAGTAATTGACGCATTCGCGTCCCTTTTCAACCGGGACAATTCAACACACGCCACTATCAATGATAGGATGATACTCCATCACACTATCTCTTGCCACGTACACCAAACTGATATACTAGTTTATCGAGTGAGACGCACAATCCAGGAACACCTAGTACGGCAGAGGAGAGAGAGAGAGAGAGATAGAGAGAGAGAGAGAGAGAGAGAGAGAGAGAAGAGAATACCACCTTGCTCTTATAACGAGCTGACAGGCCAGCTATCAGGTTACCTCGCGATTTCTTCCCACTGCCTCTAATCTACAATCGTCCGCGATCGTCCGACGTACATGTCCGACAAATTGATTAATGCTACCGATTAATTAAAAGAGCTTCGGATGTACAGTCATCGCGGCCAGTCGAGAGAACTCACAGTCTTCGGACTTCCAGCGATCTATTTTCGAAATTATTCATACAAAATTTGAAACCCAAAGGTGAACGAAAAAATGTAAAAAAATTCTTAAAAACAAGCTTTTATTTAAAAGGTACTGTACTGAAAAGTAAAAAATAATGTTCAGTGAAATTGAAATAAAAACAGTATAACTATCGTGTAATTATAAATAGTGGTCAAGTCAGCAGAGTTAATTAACCCAAACTCGATTGTCCTACCATTTGCCATTAGGAAATTTCAGTTTCCACCTCCCACCACCATTATCAGAGTCTCGTTATCATGTTTAATGAAAAGTGCTCACGATGACAAAACAAATGAGCACAAACTCGACTGTCCTAGTATATGCTATTAAGGCCTTAGGCCACTCTAGGATTTTCCAAAGACCGATTTTTTTGTTGTTTGTTAAAAATGTACCTTAGTACCTATAAAATTATATTCCAAAAAGATTATGGGTGTGAAAAATCTCGAATTACTCGATTTTGAAATTCTAGCGCAACCCCTCTTGATTCATGTCGTGACTTTCTACTAACTTCAAACGCGTTTATCTCAAATCTACATTTTTCAAGTCCGCCGGACTCATAACTGAAACAAATTTCAACCGATTCACTTGAAATTTTAACTGTATATTTAGAATTACATTTTCCGAGCCACTACGTAGGATTATTTAATTATATTGCATAGTTCATTTTTTATAAACAATTTTCTAACGATTTTTTCATGGCATTTTATACTTTTTGTTTTAGAAATCCGTCATTTTAACAAAAAACAATATATAAAAAAAAATTCCACATCCTTCTATATTTATTCTTATATATAATCGAAAAAACTTTAGCGTCTCATCATAACTCAAAAATTATAGGAGCTGTTGGTCCGGCCATTGGCCTTCCAAAAATAAATTCGTCATCGGAAAAATGCTGCACAGTCGCCATTTTGACATGTATCCCTGTGAAAAAATAATTTTGTATAGTCAATTACGTGTATAATAAAACCCCTATTTTGTAATTCTATTTTATTTTATGGTTCCGCTGACAAAAAATCACTAAATATGCCCTTTTTTAGCCTCTAGAGTGGCCTAAGGCCTTAAGGAGTTGCCTTGCCCACCCCCCACTTCCATCATCAAACCAGCTCCATGGTACCATATTATTGCATTGTCACCAACGTTACATAGCTATGCCAAATTCCAGCTCAATCGGATGCCAGCAAATGCTTGAAAAATCGATCACAAATCTTGAACCGGAAAGACAGACATACGAACGAAGCAAGTTAAGTAAAAGCTTGTAAAAATATCACAACTCTACATGGCAAATCTAGGGAATCATAGGGAAAAATAGGAAAAAATCAACTCAACTAGGGAACAATCGGGAAAAAACAACTCAAATCTAGGGAATCATAGGAAAAAATAGGGAAAATCAACTCATAGGGAAAAATCTATTCACAGAAAAATCATAAATTTCAATGGCAACTATTTCAAAGATAACTAATTCTCGTAAACAAGCTCCGCATTATTGATAATTATCATTTTTGCCACATCTATTGAATGTTCCTGTTGTACCGAAGTGGCTAACGCCGGGAAAACCCTTTTGTCAAGACCCTTCGATGAAAAATTATGCATCCGACTGTACGTGACGCATCGCTTTGCTATGACGTTTAATCAGCAATCAATTAATCCAGTGTTTACCATAAACTTTTCATGCGCTTCTATTCTCGTCCTTGCGCATCCCCGTCCAACCATAAATCCCGTCACATATGCATAACAGCTTACACAAAGATTCCTCTCACAGTAAATTGATTACTTTTAATACCGATTCAACGAGGATACAAATATTCGTCGAGCCAAGGCTCTCGCTCAGAACCTGTCCAGGACGACTTTTTTCCACCGCCGTAATAGCCGAAAGAAAATCGCCAAAGAAATAGAATTGGAACACGCTGTTGCGCAACCGGATGGGAAAACACCGTGTGAAGAAAAAAAAACCACGACGAGACGTTCGACATCGCGAGGCTTTTCTTTCATGATCGAGGAAAAGATTGAAAAAAAAGGAAAATGGAAGTCTTTTTTTGTTGATGAAACAACAAGGACGGTGACCCAATTGTCTGCTGTTTCTCTATTCGCTGACTGAACGGAAACGCAGAGAGATCACCCATGACTACTGGTAAATGGACTCCGAACAATATATGTACTGGAAATACGACAAGTGCTGGTTTAGATTCGCCATGTGATATAAGGTCAAAGCCCACTTTCCTACGCCAAGATCTTCCAAGGGACCAAGAGCTAAGTTTGCTATATCCATTATCCACGTATATGTGTGTAATATACATTTGTATACGTATACAAAACGTGAGTACGTAGATCCGTATGCAGTGCGAATGCGCCTATGGTATGATAGCGCATACTGTCTCGCTTGTCTCTTGGAGAGACCAGCGGTAATGGCTTCCCATAAAAGCGAATCGTATTCTCACGATCGAAGAATATATATACCCGCGTATACGTGGCTATGTGCGCACGGTAGTGCATATACAGTAAACGCAACACGCCTTCTCATAAGGTTACCCTACCTTCCTTCCCCCGCAATTTACACGATGATAATGCCCACCAGCCGCAGTCTACCGGCTTCTGCTGTCTTTTTGCCTCTTGAACAATCGCCGTGTGACGCCGAGGAGCCAAAGACGCGTGAAGCGATGAGGAAGAGGAACATCCGTGATAAAGAATTCATCAGCAATGCAGTGACTCCGCAAGTGTCATTATTGCAGCTGGTATGCATGCTGATTGCCGGCGGATGGACGGATGCAACTAGCTACGCTTCAATGGGTCAAGGGTCCTGTCTAAGCTTGACATTTGATAAATAAAATTTTTGCGGGCTTTTGTAGACTTGCCGGCGGATCGACGGATGCAACCAGCTACGCTTCAATTGGTCAAGGGGTCTGTCTAAGCTTGACATTTGATAAATACCATTTTTGCGGGCTTTCGTAGACTAGGGTCTTAATTATAATTTGCAACGAAGATTTTCCCGTGCAGAAATATTGTTATATGGATACAGTTCGATTCGGACTAGGATCCTGGTTTCTCAATTGGGATCAAGTCGGATATTGGATCGGATCCAAGAGCAAAATGTTGCGCTAGAAAATCGCATTCCAGCGAGAATCCTAATCCGGAACTGTTAAGGATTCTAGTCAGAATCCAAATGGAAACTTTGCATCCAGGCTAGAATGCCGAACTTCTAGAACAAGATCTAGTTCGATATCGAATCGGATGCCAGGGATTAATGTAAAAATCACCAGGAGATACCGATCCGTATCAACTGGAGACGATCATTTGTTCAAGGATCTGAAAAACGATTAGATAAAAATTCGTGCTACAGTATAACTGTCAAAACTTATATATTTTAAAAACAGAATATCGAACACAATTCTATACATTTAAGGCCTTGAGCCACTCTAGGATTTTCCAAAAGTCGATTTTTTTTTGTTAAAAATGTACCTTAGTACCTATAAAATTATATTCCAAAAGATTATAGGTGTGAAAAATCTCTAAGTACTCGATTTTCGAATTCTAGCGCAACCCCTCTTCATTCATGTCGTGACTTTCTACCAACTTTGAACGCGTTTATCTCAAAACTATATTTTTCAAGTCGGCCGGACTCATAACCCAAACAAATTTCAACCGATTCACTTGAAATTTTAACTGTATATTTAGAATTACATTTTCTGAGGCACTACGTAGGATTTTTAAATTATATTGCATAGTACCATTTTTATAAACAATTTTCTGACGATTTTCTCATGGCATTTTATACTTTTTGTTTTAGAAATGCACCATTTTGACGTGTATCGCTGTGAAAAAATAATTTTGTATAGTCAATTACGTGTATAATAAAACCCCTATTTTGTAATTCCGATTTCTTTTATGGTCTCGCTGAAAAAAAAATCATAAAATATGCTCTTTTTGGCCTCTAGCGTGGCCTAAGGCCTTAATAAAAAATTTCGAAAAAACAATATATAGACCTTGAAAAACTTATATTTCCTGGAGAAAAGTCATATAGGTTATTTATTCTAAGTAATTATATTTAAATTAAATGGAGATCGTTCGAACTGAGAAAATATGTATTTAATTTGCTAAGAAAAATGTATTCATTACGTATTTCAAATTCTTGCCACCACGTCTCCGGCTTATACTACGTAGTGGGTGCCATCTGGATTCCGACGAGGATACCCCTTCTAGGGAATCCGTATCATATCCCGATCGGGATCCGATCGGAACTTAGGTATCCCTAAAAAATTTCGGCATCGGTTGTGCTTTTCTCAAAAATTGACAGAATTATAATGATTTTTGTAAAGGGTCAGATCCTTCCTGCGATTTACCCTTTTTTTTTGTAATAATGCTTTGTAACAATGCAAAATTTTTAACAAGCTAACAATTTTTTGTAACAATACAAAAGTTGTTGTTTGTAAGAATTTTTTTGAAACGCTGTAAGCCGTATTTCAAAATCTTCACGTCCGATTCACTCGAAATTCGGACAGAGCATGGTTTATAACATTTCCTATCGCATGGCCGGATTATTTTTCGATAAGTTTATCCATTTGCTAATAACAAACGATTAAAGCTGTTTTTTTTCTGTCAAAAAATCGATATTTTTTTTTATAGCTTGTCATTTTTCGTAATTTGGGAAATTCCAAAAAAAAAATACCTGGTCATACGACAATTTTATCATTACACTGAAAGTACATTTTTTTTATTTTTCATTTTGGGTGACTCTATTTTCCAGAACCACCTATACCGATTGGCCATGCAGCAACTTCGGCACTTTGTTTAAATAACAATAACTCCATCGTTTTTGCATATTTTCCAATAAAAATAAAAACTCAAACTTGGGAAGACTGTGTATCAATTTTATGTAAAATCCCGATCTGGCCATTCCAATATTCTCATCAGAGAAAAATATAGAAAATCGACAATGTTTTGTTGGGCCTCGAGCATATGCAGGTTCTTCTAAGGAGCTTTGTTTGGGTTTGTTTGGGTTCATTTGCCAAACCCAAACAGACCCAAAAACGATTCAGCGATAAGAAATTCCTGAAGGCATTAAAGTTTCGCGTAGGATAACTTGCTGGAAGTCTTCGGAATGACTAATTGATTGAGAATGAAAAGAAAACGTTGGTTGGTTTTTTCTCCGAGTATATAATTTCACTCAATAGCTCAGTTTGTATTTGATCAGTTCAGTAATTTATTAGCGTGTCCCTCGAACGGAGAGTTCGAACTTGTCGGTCGAACAAATTGCGAATCATCAGTCGTTCTGTCGTTTTCTGCTTACTGGATGACTCGTGGAAGACTTTTTTTTTTCGCCCAATGGGTTTTTCATCGATGTTCCCGTAAGAGGGTGTATCAAGTATCGCGATGCCTTTGGCCGTATCGATGGGAGACCTTTGGACGTACGGCTGATGCGTTCAAAGTTCGGTTGGTTGTCTTTGGTCTTGTCGGGGTCTCGCCTATCGGTGTATACGCGTGCCAAGCGACGACGTTCACAACGAGGAGTAGCTTACATATGTATGTGTTGCGGTATGGGAACCCGCGAATGGAAAAGGTATACCTAACGGTACGTAGCGCAAGAGAGAAAAAGGAAGGGAGAAAGACAGACAGAAAGAGAGAGAGAGAGTGAGAGAGAGAGAGAAAGAGGGAGAGCATTCGAATGAGCAAACGATTTTATATACCTAACTGGGTGTGGGAAATCGCCATTGAAACCTCGCAGGGCTTTTTTAACGAAGTTACCACGCACGCGAGATCACCACACCTCACACGATGTACATGGTACTCCAACAGGTTTTCCAGATTTCTCAGATCCTCACCATTTTTTTTTTTTTTTTTTTTTTTCAAAACTCCCGCTGTCAGGTAATCACTTTTGCCGTTTTTGTAGTTTCCAGAAATTTGCCATTTCTTTGCCATTTCGATAGAAAAACCAACATTGAACTTGCAAACTATCAAATGTCAATTGCCACACCGCGAGATCGAAAAATTACCAATTTTTCTCATGCTTCAAGATTGCCATCATTATCTTTGAAGACCTTTTCTTCCCAATGAGCCAGCTTTTTTTTCAGGAAATTTATACCACTGGCTTGAGTTTTTTTCTGCCTGGACAACTAGAAGAAGAAAAACAAGCTTTTATTTAAAAGGGACTGTACTAAAAAGCAAAAGATAATGTTCAGTAAAATTGAAAATGAAAACAGTATAATACAATAAAAAAAACAATACAAAAATACAAAAAACGTCCCTTCCTTGGTCACTCATCGTAGGTGCAAATACTTGAAAGGTACATAAACGTAGATATTTTTTTAATATGAAATATAAATTTCAAAAGCTTGAAGCTTTTTTTCCGAAATTTTAAGGTAGTATTAGTTTACGTTTGACGCTTCAAGCTTTTAAAATGTATATTTCACATTTATAAAATATCTACGTTTAGGTACCTCTTAAGGAGTTACGTGGGTTTGAAATTTTCGAAAAATCCGTTTTTTAAATTTTATTATATAATTGTACAATATGTCTAGAATATTCTCCCAAAGTTTTAAGTCAATCGGAGTGAAAGTCTAGGAGAGAGAGCCTTTGGGAATTCCTTTCGTTGGGAAAGACCGGCCGGGAGCGATGCAGGTATACGTATTTTTCTCAAAACACTATTTTTGAAGTCGGTGGACACGATTTTTCAAAAACTGATGCACCAATCTTATTGAAATTTTGCACAATTCTTCAAAATAGCATTGACTAGTGATTGAACGAAGGTTTTTTTTTCGATTACAACTAATTTTACAAGGCTATACGTAGTGTAAATTGTACCAAAAATTCCAATTTCAATTTTTTTAAAATCCTCCGTTCAATCACGAGCTATACTTATCTACTAACAGAAAAAATTTGGTTTTGTAATTTCAGATAAAGGTATCACGAATTATCCTGACCACCACGAGGACACTTTTTTTTAGGGGTTTCCGGAAACCAGGTCCCACCGGCTGAATTTCCCAAATTTTTGGATGAAATTTTTTTTAAATATTGTTGAAATGGTGCTCTTTTATGTATTTAACATTTTGAATAAAATAATTTATATATTATATTTTAAAAAATAGAGAAAGTATGCTTTTTTTTTGGTTTCGAAACCCACGTAACCCCTTAAGTACTTGCAACTTTATAATAGTGTAATTACAAATAGTGCTCAAGTCAACAAAGTTAATGAGCCCTAACTCGGTTGTCCTACCATTTGCCATTAGGAAATTTCAGTTTCCACCTCCCACCACCGTTATCAGACTCTCGTTATCATGTGTAATGAAAAGTGCTCATGATAACAAAACAAATGAGCACAAACTCGACTGTCTTAGTATATGCTATTAAGAAGTTGCATTGCCCATCTTCCATCTCCATCATCAGACCAGCTCCATGGTACTATATTATTGCATTGTCACCGAAGTTACATAGGTATGCCAAATTTCAGCTCAAGCCAGCAAGTGCTTGATAAATGGATTACAAATTTTGAACCGGAAAGACAGACATACGAGCGAAGCAAGTTAAATAAAAGCTTGTAAAAAATGATTGATCTGTGGTTTTTCACCATGTTGAGGGGTTTGGAATAATTGGGGTTGCGAGAATAGAGGTAACGGGCAGGCCGGATTCAAAGATCCCTGGGCAAGTGTCAAGTGGGAAAAGAGCTGGTTCCATGCACCCCGGGCACTGCAGCATCATCGGCAGCGAGCCTACGTGTGGGAAAATGTTGAAATTCCTGGCTAGGACGTGGAGACCGTCGACACGATGACGATGCCGCAAGCTCCAAGATGCTTTCTCTCTCTCTCTCTCTCTCCCTCTCTCTCTCTCCCCTTCTGCTTCTTTTTCTCAATTCTCATTTTTCTCACAGTTCCGTTACCGCGGCTTCAAGGATATCCTGTCTCGGGAGCATATATACCCTATGTGCGTGTCAGCAAGCGAGAAGTGTAAATTACATCAGAACTATATAAACTCGTTGTAACATTTTTTCAAAACTTCTCGGTATCACATTGATCAAAAGTTTCATACCTCACATCCGTGAATGTACTTTTTTCTTTTCGTTTATTGAATACAATTATCTACTCATTTCCCTCGAAACGAGTAAGTAAAGACGAGAAAAAAAAACAGAATTTCACCAAAAACAGGAAACCGTTTCGGATGAAATAATCACCTCGTTTGATACTGGACATCCTGACAGAGGTTGATGTCTTCATCAGAAGATGTGGAAATACCTGAATGGGAATGGGGCAAAAGACGAGCACATTCAGTGAGAAATTTCAGTCACCTTGGGTCGTGCCGGCACGAAATATACAGAAAAGGAAAGCTGAGTGATTATCAGATTTTTTTTTTTTTGGAATCTTCCGAAGAAATAGCTCATTGACCCATATCGCTTTTGCGACCGTTACGGTTTTTACCGGTCTTGCAGAGACCCCGAAAAATATGCCCACACTCTAAGCTGATCGAAAGTAGCCCCAAAAAGATCGTACGATGAGCGATCGAGGAAGCACTCGTTGCCTCATGGAAGAGAAGAAAAAAAAACGTATTTGGATTACGTCGACATTACCGCGGTAATACGTAACGATATTGAAAGAAATGAGAAATGTATACGACGAACGAGGCTGCGTAAATAGTGCACCTGCGATATGAAAAATGTTACGTAACAATCTATACGTATCCCATCAACGAGAAGACTTCGCAGTCAGCTGAAATTGAGTACGCTCGTAAATTTTCGGCTGAAAAGTCCCAAAGTAATTGCGCTGTGAGAGTCGCTTTGTACCTGCGTTCATCGGTACTCATGCACACACCTACGAGTAACATGCACTTTTCAAGCTCGTTACGGGTGGCCCAATTTTCCGGAAACATTTAGGTATACATTTAAGGTATTTATTCAATTTAATTTAATTTCCTTTATTAAATCTTATTTATTAGGACTTGGAATTAATTCGTAGCGTTTTTTTAATGAAAAAAAAATATTTATTTTAAATGAAAATAAAAGAAATACATTAATGAAAGTATTGCCCATCGCTTTTTACTACTTTTGACCATCTTTCGGGCAGGGTACGAATACCGTGTCGGAAGAACGCCTCGCCTTTAGATGCAATCCACGAATCGACCCATTTTTGACAATCTTCGTAAGAAGTGAACTTCTGCTCAGACAGGCTATGGGCCATCGAACGAAACAAATGGTAATCAGAAGGAGCGATATCTGGAGAATACGGCCGGTGGGGTAGGGCTTCCCATTTAAGTGTTTCCAGATATGTTTGTACCGGTTTTGCGACGTGCGGACGAGCATTGTCGTGCAGCAAAATGACTTTGTCGTGTCTTTCGGAGTATTCCGGCCGTTTTTCTTTCAATACACGGCTCAAGCGCGTCAATTGCAGTCGGTAGCGATCCCCAGTTATGGTTTCATTCGGTTTCAGCAGTTCATAATAAATCACACCCCTCTGATCCCACCAAATACAGAGCAGGAGCTTAGACCAATGGATAATTTGGCTTTGCCACTGATGTTGATGGTTGGCCGGGCTTAACCCATGACTTTCTGCGCTTCGGATTGTCGCAATGGATCCATTTTTCATCACCAGTGACAATTCGATGCAAAAAACCTTTTCTTTTCTCCCGTTGAAGCAGCAGTTCACATGTCAAAAGACGCTTCTCAATGTCCCTTGGTTTCAATTCATATGGGACCCAATGTCCTTCCTTCTGGTTTTTGCCCAAAGTTTTAAGACGTTTTCCTACCGTTGATAAATCAACTCCCAATGATGTAGACAATTCTTGAAGTGTTTGAGATGAGTCTTCATTGAGCAATGCCTCCAACTCATTATCTTCAAATTTTTTTCGGCTGGCCAGGTCGATCCTTGTCATCCAAGTCGAAATCACCAGCTTTAAAACGTGCAAACCACTTCCGACACGTTTGCTCAGCTAGAGCATGTTCACCATACACTTCCACTAAAATACGATGAGCTTCAGCAGCACTTTTGTTCATATTAAAGTAATGAAGTAAAACTCCCCACAAAAACACTTTATTCGGCACAAATGTTGACATATTCAATAAATTATAAAGTGTTGTTATTTACGATTCAAAAAGAAGTTATGTACAGCAAATGACATTCAATGATAGCTGTTTCACGATGAATACATGACTGTCGGTAACAACGAAATACTGTACTATCTACGCCATCTCTTGTAAAACGCTACGAATTAATTCCAACACCTAATACTAATAATTCAAAAGTGCCCTGGCTCATGCGCCCAAAAAATACGGCGCTCCGCGAAAAGTATACCTTAAGGTCTAAACTAAACATTGAGTAACTTCCTTTTGCATCCTGGTGGAACAAGAACATCACGAATAAACTGAAGCAATACACTCGATTCCATTTTTCTTTTGATCAACTCTACTCTGCACGAAACACAGAGAGGAGTTGCCGATTTCGAAATGCACGAGTACGCGCAAGCTGAACACACTATCAGTCAGTGAATCGAAACTATATACATTTACGTACATATTTATGTAAACGTGTGGGTGTGTAGCTTTGGAGATTTGTGTATGTGTGTGTGTGTGTGCAGAGTTGGATTCGTAACGCGAAAGAGCCGCCATTGTGAATGAAAATAATTGCTCGCGGTGGAGAGAACGGTGGGGTCGTGGGTAATTTATATCGTGCCATCAAGCTGGATCCTACGAGGTTATTAATGTCGAGATACGAGAGTCTGAAAGAGAAAAGGGGCAGCGAGGGGAGAGCGTGCGGGACGAAACGATGCTGGAAAGCTTTCACGTGAGACTTGAGATCTCCTCAAAAGCGTCATTGAATCTTTAATTCCGAAACTTCTTTGTTTTTTGTACTCGTATTGGCCACGATTTCATCGACAATTCAACCGGTAAGAAAATAACAATGTACGGAAGGGTGCGTTCGAGGAACAAAAAATAATCGTTCAAACATCATTTCGTGACGATAGAAACGTGACACAATGACCGTATATCAGAAGGAATTAATCAATCATTTCTATGTTCATCAATGCCATAGAAAAAAATATTTCCCAGGATTCGTTCGAGGGTGTTCACATAAATTCTTTGCTCGCAACATTTGGTAAAATTGCCATTTTTCCGTCTGTCTCTTTCGTCTCATACTACCAAATGAAACCGAATCACAGATTTATTAGGAATGAATAAAATATTCCGTTATTAAACGATTTCAAATAGGTCTTGATGTGAATAAATAAATATATTTAAAATAAATAATTTTCATAATGGAATGCAATAGAAAAATTTGATTTCACGAAAAATCTAGTTAATTTAAATTTTAAAAATCAAATAGACGCATCTAGTCAATATCAAAAGGAATTTTCTGTCAAGGTGTATGATTTTTGTGAATGAGTTGGAACTTTGCATGGAGTTTTCCAGTTAAAAGGTGTGTACAAGGTCAACATAACCTAAAAAAATGTTCCAACCCAGTTTTGTCATGGATGGTTAAGTTTTTTTTTTAAGGAAAAACAAAGCAGGCCCTAGCGAATTCTCTGACGCAGAGCTTGACGATATTCTTTCGCCCTGATTATTATTCATCTTTGAGCATTCATATGTCAGGTGGCACACCTTCTAATTCGCCTTAACAGTAGATAAATTAAGCTCTAGAACGTCGCGTGCCTCTCTTGATTGTAGCTTTTTTTTTCTTTTTTAATTCTTATATGAGAGTGCTATTTTGTTCGCCATGTGTATAGATGGCTCTCGCGTGCACTCTCGCTTTTGCGAGAAAAATGCATCCGACGAATAAGGAAATACGCAGACACAGTCAAGTCCAACGTGTGTGTGAATTCACGAGATTTCTGTTGTGTATTATTGTAGATAGAAAGATTGCCACTTTTGCGAGAATAATGAAAGTAATGTCCTTTTTAGAAAGTGGTAGGGGTTTGTGTATGCAATTAGCACTATAATGAATTGCACCCGAAAGCGTAGCAGCAAAATTGAAATAATAAAAATTCGCTACGATATGGTTTTCCTTTGATGATAATCAATATATAGAATAAATGTGAGCGTGGTTTGTTTCGGTTTAAAACTGCAGGGGTTGGGTTCGGTGATATGGGTGTCAAAGTAGGCCATCGCGCCGACTTCTCATCGGAAGTCGGCGATGCAGTTGGGAATCGAGTGCCGAAATGGCCGAGACTGGCCAGAATGTTCCTGAATGTTCTAGAAGGTTTCAGAATGTTCTCAGAATGTTCCAGACAGAATGTTCCAGTATGTTCTAGAATGTTCGAGAATGTTGCATAATGTTCCAGAATGATGTAGAATCTTCAAGAAGGTTCGAGAATGTTCTAAAATGTTCCAGAATGTTGTAGAATCTTCCAGAAGGTTTGAGAATATTCTAGAATGTTCCAGAATATTTTAGAATGTTCTAGAATGTTCCAGAATGTTTCCAGGATGTTCGAGAATATTTAAGAATGTTCCAGAAGGTTTTGGACCTTCGAAGGGACTTCCGGTTACTCGAACATTCCGAAATGTTCGAGAATGTTCTAGAATGTTCCAGACGGTTCTGGGCCATCGAAGAGACTTCCTGTTCCGGAACGTTCGTGAACATTCTAGAATGTTCTACAAGCCGGAAACGGAAGTCCAGAAACTTCTCGAACATTCTTGAATGTTCCATTATCCTTTCGAGAATGTTCTAGAATGTTCCAGAATGTTATAGAATCTTGCAGAAGATTCGAGAATGTTCTACAATGTTCCAGAATGTTTGAGAATTCTCTACAATGTACTAGAATGTTTCTTTAAAGGTTCATTTTTTAAATTGACAGTCCGAGCGACCCGTGGATAACTCCGGCTAGTTCAAAATAGATATAAAAGCCCCGGATCGCGTTCAAAGACATCAAGCACTTTTTTTGGCAGTCCAGATATGTCCATTCGCATCAGCTGCTAATTGGATGCCATTGGATCTCTACTGTTTGCATTATTTTTTAAACCACCCTATAAAGTATATAAAAAAATGTCACCAAGATATTCCGTCAGCCAATTGTCCGACACCCTCAGAATCCAACGTCCATTAATTAGAAATCCAATTTAGGGTGATCGTTATGCTTTGACTTTACGATTCGTTTCTTTATCAAGTGGTCTTGTCTTTACGATGCAATCACGTCTAATTTTTCATGGATCCACACCTACAGAAATAATTAATTACGTGGCATAGCTGCACAGCGGGATAACGCAGTGCCTCGTTTTATCCATGCAGACACGAATAATATCCTTATACCTGTAGATTTTCTAAAGAGTCTCGAATAACAGGCGAGACAAGTTGTATATAAATAAAAAAAAAGTCGCGTTCATATATATATATATATTTAAAGCATACATTGTGCTTGCTCAAGGAAAACCATTGGGTAGGAAGGTTGTTCTACTTTAGTGATATCTACACAAACAGGATTCATCCGCAAGACGAAAGGCACTCGCGTAACAGCAACCTAACAACGAGAAATACTCTAGCGTCCACTATACATATGTATACATATATATATGAATATATATATATATTGGTCAGGGTATATGTGTATTCGTATCTTTACGCTATAATGGAATACGTGATCCGTTTCAACGGGTGGAAACGTCTCTGCTCCTCGGGCCCCTCTCGCTCCCATTCGCATACCAAAAATGCAGGTGTTCCCGTATTTTCTCGCTCTAAGGTTAGGCTAATTGTGAAACGAGAAAGAGCCGGTTTGTCGGGCCTATGGTAGATGTTTGTTCGTCAGGACTCTTGTGTGTCCTCGTCAATCGTGCGGAGCTTAAGTTGGTGGGATGTATGTGCATATATATCATGTATATGTGTAGGTGTGTGTGTGTGTGTAGATGTGTGTGTGTGTAGGTGTGTGTGTGTAGGTGTGTGTGTGTGTGCATATATAAATGTGCACACACACATACACAGACACCCACAGATATCAACATATAATTGTATTTGCTCTCCTGTTGAACGTGTTTTAATTGAAACTTTCAAATCCACGAAATCGCTCGCACTTGCACGCGAGCCCGCATTAATCCGCGTTTTCCGCTCGATTATTGTATCCACGACCGATAGCGAGGCAATGGGATACTTCGTCTCGGCCGGATGTATAAATGAATCGAGAAATTGAACTTTCCCGTTGGTCAACTCTCTTCTCCAGACAGTCCATTTATACCGCAATAAGTTTCGGGGAATGAACCTTGTCATTTTTTTTCACTCCTTTGCTTAGCTCTGGGTTTAATCAAAGATCAATAATCTTTTATAGCGTTGAAGCTTGCATCGATGTAAGGCAACGAATGTTGAGCCTGATAGCACATCGATGCTCGAAATTGAAGTCACTCATTTTTCGAACGCACTGGAAAAAACTGTTTCACGAAAAAAAAAGTCGCTACGTACAACCAAATGACTCTAGCGAGTTCAAACTCGCACTGAAGGCGTATCACACGTTCTCATTGCTTAATTTACACATCTCGTATACGTTTAATCTCCATTCAAATTTGATTCTTCACACGTAAAAGTACATGAATCGTATGTTTTATTTTCGAAACGCTGCTACAGTTTATAGAACAAATTACTCGAGGGAAAGAGAATATTGCAGTTTGTAGGAGCCTCTAGGAAGTTTCCTCGTCGTTGTGTCGCCAACAAAAGTAATAATGGACCACAGATATATTGGCGAATCATACATACATGTATAGTTGCATATATATATATATACCTCAAGCCAGTTATAAGGGTCCACGGTGGCAAATACGCTCCGCACAGCTAGATTGAATTTTCGTGACCGTCTATCTCGATAGATCATTCTTATAAGATAAAAAAAAAATGAAAAAAAACCAAGCACCGTACAGTGTCCGCAATTGCATCGTGCGAGCCTGACGCCCGTCTCATATACCGCCGATACAGACCCGGGCGAGTACAATTATATTTCTAGTCGAACAGAAAAGTGATCTCGGGTCTTGTTGTTTATTGCAATAAGAAAGAGAGACAATGCATCGAAGTGACTAAGCCTGATCTCAGATGATAGATCTCGATCACACGCGCGTTCTCGTTAGTGGTTTCGAAGTTTCCTCGCCGGTTCAAGACTACCTTGACCATATCCAGTCAATAATGTCTCCTGCCGGTTTTTTTTTGCTTATTTTATTTCTATATATATATATATCGAGTATAGTTATAACATTATGAACCTCTTCTTGTACCTCTCTCCTAGGTTGCATATAAGACTCTTTCTCTCGCTCTCTCTCTCTCTCTCTTTCTCTTTGGTTCTTTCGGTATTTTCTGATTCCAGTCGCTTGGGGACGTATTTTCCTTTTTCTTTTCTCAATGCTCTACCACCGTTGTCACGTAACTCAAAGTGCGCGTAGGTGAAATTACCACGTCGACGACGATCTCGCGCGTACCTCTTCCCTATTAGCCTCCTTCGATTTCGAAAGGCTATAGCTATATCGGTATCGGTGAATTGACCTCGGAAGGTCGTAATCTTTAGGTTTCTTACACGCTCCATACGCTCTTTTGACTGTCGGCTAATGACATTCGTGTATATATATATATATATATATATATATATATGCGTGTGTGTAAGTGAGTAAATGTGTATTCGCGCATTGTACAAATGCTACTGTGGCGTCCACTTCTATTACTCTTCAGCTGTAAGCGTGTATATGTACGTCGCGAAAAGAAACTTTCATTTCATCCGTCTTCATCGCCGCACTCTTTTCACAGCTATACAAAAACCTTTCTCTTCGACCACACACTCTTTTTTTTTTATCAACGAAACCGGACAACACACGACTTCAACAGATACACGAGAAGGATTGGATTTTTTTTGCAATTTTCTTTCTTCTTTTTTTTTACGAACTGTCGTTGCCTTGAGTGGGGAATGCGCGGTAAATTATTGAAGCAAATATTTAACAATGTTCACGTAAGCATTATGTTTGGGTAAAATATTTTCTTCTTTCCAATGTTGCCAAATGTCCTTTGACAGATTTGGGTTATAAGAATCACGCGAATTTATTGGGAGTACAAATTAATTCGGTCCGTTTTTTTGTGGTAAAAAATCCATTTATTTCAAAATAAAAGGTATGAATAGATTAATCAAAGTATTGTCCATCGTGGGCTACTACTTTTTCCCACCTCTCAGGCAATTTTCGAATTCCATCTCGAACAAAAATGTCTCGTCTTTCGAGGCGATCCAAGTTTTGAGCCAATTTTCGATTTATGCGAAAGAAGTGAACCGGTGACTTGCTAAATCCTGCTGCATCCGTCGGAACAACCAGTAATCAAAAGGAGCAATGTCCGGAGAATACGGCGGGTGCGGTAAAATATCCCATTTGAGCGTTTCCAAATATTTTTTTACGACTTTTGCGACACGAGGCCGAGCGTTGTCATGCAGAAGAATAACTTTGTCATGTCTTTGCTCGTATTACGGCCGTTTTTCTCGTAATGCACGGCTCAAACGAATCAATTGTAGTCTATACCGATCGCCCGTAATGGAATCGCCAGGTTGTAGCAGCTCATTGGCTCATTTGGCTGTCCAGGGCGAGAGGCTTGTCTTCAACGCTGAAATCACCGTTCTTAAAGCGTCGAAACCATTCCCTACATGATTTATCAGTTGGAGCATCATCGCCATAAACTTCAACAAGCATTCGATGCGCTTCAGCTGCACTTTTCTTCCAATTAAAGCAGAAAAGTAAAGCTTACCCGCAAATGCCGCTTAGTTGACACAAAATTTGACATATTCAACACAGTAAAAAACAAGGTTTTTAATGGAACTCAAAGCGATATAAACTGAATGTTATTGACAGACGTCTAACCTCTCTGAAACCACCGAAATCAGCTGTCACTGTGAAACATTCATAACAGCCAGAGCCATCTCTTGAAAACGGACCGAATTAATTTGTACTCCCAATAGCAATCTACAACCTAGGTGAAAAATAGGAGTTTCGGTATCAATAAAAATAAGGAAAAAAAAATCTTTCCAACGATGCAAAGAATTTTTTTTTCTTTGATTGTGAGACGAAAGTCTTGAAAAACGACACATTTTTCGAATTCTCATTTTTCTCACGGGCCTCGATTGAAGTGGTTTCGTTTTCATTTTGCGGAAATTGAGGAAGAATTTGTAATTTATGATGCCGATAACGAGGAAGAGCGAGAAAAGAGAAGGAAGGAAGCGAGGAAGGACGTCCACCTCGTGCCGCGGACTATTCCTCTGCTCACCCGGCGTTCACATCCTGGATTCACGCTCGAGTTATCGCGTTTTTGCTCCCGCACTATACACTGGCCGATCGAACAGCTATGGGAGCCGTTAATGCATCGAAAAAACACTTTATATATATATATATATATATATATATATATATATATATATTCTTGGTCCATGAGGAAGAAAGACGATGATAGCGACAAAGACAGAGAGATAACGCCCCGAGGGTCCGAACTTCAATATTCTTCCATCAAAATTTGAAGCTACAAGGGGGAAGAGTGAAAGATTGAAAGGGAGACTAACCGGAAACGGGCGCTTAACTATATTGCGGTGAAAATAATAATGGCCTACTGCACGATTCTACCTCTCTATGAGATCCAATAATTGATCATTTTTTTGCTACACAGTTTTACCGTAATTCCGAGTCATTAGATAGTCATTTGTTTCATTTGGTTATGTGTGTCGATTAAGTTAAATAACGATTACATCACGAGTGCTTCAAGCCCGCTGTCAATGAGTTTTTATCAGTTTCCCTGTCGCTCTTCACGACCTTTTTTCATTTCAGCTGGCGTTGACGCAAATGTTGTAATTGAAAGACAAAAAAAAACGCCCTTGGTTTTTTTCCATAGGAGCTGCGGCTTGTGTTTCTGCGTACATTTATCTACGCACGGATAGATGCAGTCACGCATCTATAGGTCCATTTGTGTTCACCGGAAAGGTCATTTTCCAGACGCTTTTTTTTCGTTGAAGGGGTTACGTGGGTTTGAAAATATCAACAAAAAAAATTCAAAAGTTTTAAGTCAATCGGAGTAAAAGTCTAGGAGAGAGAGAGAGAGAGAGAGCCTTTGGGAATTCCCCCCGTTCGGAAAGACCGGCCGGGAGCGGAAATTTTGCACACTTCTTCAAAATAGCATTGACTAGTGATTGAACGAAGGCTTCTTTTTTCGATTACAACTCATTTTACAAGGCGTAGTGTAAATTGTACCAAAAATTGAACTATTCTGCATAAAACTCTGTCAAAAATTCAAATTTCAATTTTTTTTACCAATCCTTCGTTCAATCACGAGCTATACTTATCTACTAACAGAAAAAATTTGGTTTTTTAATTTCAGATAAAGCTATCATGAGTTATCCATGCCCACCACCAGGACACTTTTTTTTTTTTTGAGGGGTCTCCGGCAACCAGGTCCGCAAAACTGACTGGGTAGAATCGACCCAAGTGTGACCACCGCGATTGAATTTTGATGTGTGACCACGAAGGGTTAAACAAATGCTTTCTAACTCTATGTACGTACCCTCAACATCTTCGTGTAAAAAAAAAAGAAGATTGTCACAAGATTTTTTTTTTTAATTAACCCCTTCGCAGATATTTTCTATTTTACAAGCAAACAAAAGTTGCTAGACACGATTTTCCGGAATCTGTGAATGACAAAAGTACGAAGCGTCGTTTGAAATGTGAGCCCGTAACATGTGGTATCGATACCGATTGCGCAATATTTACAACGCGAACGGCGATACCTGATGGAAATTGTACCTATATATATATATATATATATATATATATGAATCAAGCGCGTAAAACGATCGAGGTCTCTTGCACCGATTCACAAGGCCGATTTCCGTCACGGCTGGCGGATCGATTTGATCTCCGTACACCCTACGAGCTTACGAATGTACGGTACGTGTATGCGATCGAACTCTTCTCTCTTTCTCTTTATTTTTCCATCTCACTCATTCTCGTTACTTACCTACGTATTCTCGTCTCTTTTTAACCCACTCGGGATTTATGGACGCTCATCTCGTAAACGACGACAAGTAGGAGGGCTATGAACAACGACAAGTACTTATATGTTTCTACATATATATCTATATATATATATATATACTACCTATTCTCCGCGGTTGAGTTATTTTGTGAACAGTTGCGCTTATTTCATAGCCCAATAATGCACACACACACACACACACACACACACACACACACACACACACACACACACACACACACACACACACACACACACACACATATATATATATATAAGGTGTAGTAAAAAGAAATCCATTATTTTTGCATGAAATTGAAGGCTTTATTTAGAATAGTTAGAATGATCCGCTTTAGGTATAATATGCACCGTTTTCATCGATAACTTGTTGCCACTTTGAAGGTAATTTCATTATGCCTTTCTCATAGAAACCCTCGTTCCTATTGGCAAAAAACTGGGACAGTCGATTTTCACAAGCTTCTCTTGAGGCGAATTTTTCACCAGCAAAATCATTCGCTATAGATAGAAAAAGGTGGTAATCACTTGGTGCCAGATCCGGACTATAAGGTGGATGCATAAGAACCTCCCAACCAAGCTCCCGGAGCTTCTGGCGAGTCACTATCGATGTAGTGTGGCCTGGCGTTGTCCCGATGGAACACAATTCCTCTCCTATTGACCAAAGTTGTCCAATTGGCCAATTTCCGAAAGCAAGACAACTTACGGGAAAATAATATAGGGGAAAGGTGTAGGAATTGATCCTATGGGGTAAGACGATTATTTTCAATTACGACGAAACGTTATCTAATGGTATTCTTTCGTAAAACATAGCACCCGGCACCCTCCCCCCTCCCCCCCCCCCCCGCGTTAGTCAATTAATGATCGCGGTGTGAGTGACGCACTTGTTTTGATGGTAAAAAATTAAAATTGTGAGCTATTGATCTAAGGTGAAGATGACATTGAGCTTAGGTAACTTTTATTGTATACTGTCAGTTGCAATAATTGTTGTGTTTGTGGCTTTATAATATACTCAATTTAGTTTTTTTTGGTTGGCGTGGTAACAGTGAAATACTTATGAGTTATGTTACCGAGCAATAAATGAAAAAATGGAGTTTGGGGCAAGATGATACCTAGGGATCATCTTGCAAACAAATGAAATAGCTATTTTATTTTTCATTAAAATTGATGCAGCGGAATTACAAAAGTTGGATTTTTTGGTTTATTTTCAAATACATAATTTAAATTAAATTGAAATAAAATAAATAATGAATTGAAATAAATGTAAATTGGCTTATTTTTTTTTAGATTGTACAATGAAGAATTTTTTTTTTCGACATTTGACGTTGGTTATGAAAGTTTGTTGTTTTAATTATATAAAAAGATTGTCTATGTTCAAAATATATTATTAATGTATAATTGATATCACAAATAATAATTGATACACCTAAAAAATTTACGACTAGCTGTAGAAGATTGGTTTACTTTGATTCTAGTTGAGTGAGATAAAATTTATAATATTTATTTATGCTAATTTTTATTTATATTTACCTGATTTCTCCAAAAATAAAAATAAATCCCAAAATAGGGGCAAGATGATCCTTATGTGAGATTTAAAAAAAAGGAGATCTTTTTTTATTGAAACCCTAATAAATTGAATATTTCGCATATGCCAATAGTAAGATAGATGCCAGTGGTAAACGCTTTCAGATCTTAATTATGTTGAATAATAATCGTGTTTGTTTAGAAAATAATTTATCAACATAATTAACGAATCCCTTCGAAAAAATGTATTAATTTATTTATCGACAAGCCACGCTTGTCGATAAATGAATATAAATTTTTTCGAACCCGTATGATTGAGTAACTTGGTCGATCAGCAATGTCACACCTTACTCCAGTAAAAAATAAAGCCATAAATTCCAATGCCTATTCTCATACAATCTTCACAACTCCTCGTCGCGCCTAAAAAAGTTATCCAAGAGTATAACTTTCATTAAAATCTTGAAAAATTGCTCACCGGTAATTAGCGATTGATATCCAAGCTTCTCTTGATGTTAAAAAAAAAAACAAATCGGCACAAATGTTGACGCACCGGTTAAAGTAAAAAAACGATACCTATAGTTTATAAATCAAGCACAAATGTTCGGTTTGAAGCACAGTCACGAGATTTTCTGTCGTACAGTAAAAAAAAAAAAAAACGCGCACGTTCCGGTTTTTCTTCGCTCAGCTCACAAAACTATCTCGAGAATCTTCGAGGCAATGTCGACGAGAGAAATTCACAAAGACTCCTCGGAGTCCTCTAAACGACGCCGAGGGTGGTTGGATGCGAGATCCTGAGCATCCGTATTATCCGAGGCGACAGTCGAAATGAGGAAATCCAAAAATTCCTCTGTACGTTCTCGCCCAGTTGGACGATCGAAGGAAAGCGTAATGTACCCGAGAAAAATGTGTCTTCACGTTCTTTAATGCACTTGGACAATTTATTCACAAGATATCTTCGATCGTCACCCTCAACTATTTTCTTTCCACCCACTACATCGGTCGTCGACAAAAAAAAAAAAAAACAAAAAAAAGGAAACGGTCCTTCGTTGCTGTACCTTCCAAACGTCAGTACGCCGATCAATTATTATAATATTTTTAATTAAATTTAATAAATTGAATAATTAATATTATTATTGTAAATGAAAAATCCTTGTAAATCCTTCGGTAAAAATTTTCCTCGATTGCCGAGAACGTCGAGTGATCAACCTGTTTTTCGTATCAAGTCACTTTCGATGAGGCCAACATTTCTCGCGACGTCACCGAACACTTTTTTTTCAGGCCTTCTTGATTAACGAACGAGAGGAATTAAATTAAACATTTAAACTTGTTTTTTTAAAAAGTGAGCGTGGCAAAAAGGCAATGCAGGAAAAGAAGACGAACAAAAGCGAAAATGGATTGGAACGAGAGAGGGAGAGAGAGAGAGAGAGAGAGAGAGAGAGAGAGAGAGAGAGTGTGTGTAAACGCGGCAGATGGAGCAGCGGATGCGAACGGTCCGATCGTCGGCTTGGTACTGACGAGGGGAGCTTCGTCGAGCCGGGCCGAGGCCGGCAAGCGGAGATCCGAGTTTTACGGGGATACTGACTCGCCGCTATGGCTCTAGTCGTATATGCTCCCCGACGACGACGACGACGACGACGACGACGACGACGGCGACGACGACGGCGGCGACGACGACGACGACGACGACGACGACGAGACGATGCTGGGGAGAGTCTCATGGGCTCAGCGACAGTCGCAGCCAGTCCGCCGGCCACGCCGTTGAATTCTCGAGCTCCGGCGCTCGCCACATGTACGTGTATGCATTCTCTTTGCGCACAAACGTGTGTACGTGGTATGGGCGCGGTGGGAGGGAAAAACCGGCGTGCACTGCTGAGGCATGCTCGCGAAAGCATTCGCGCACAAGGCAACCATCGCCCGTCGAATACACATCTCGATCAACCGAGTCCAGATATGCTCTTGTGAACGAAATTGACTTGGGCACTTCAGCTGACCGTGAAAAATGGACAGCAGCACGTTTATCGAAGCATCGTTGGAATTTCGACGTTTTCAGAAAATCCATTTTTTTGTCTGTACCGTTGATTGTATTGGGTGTGTGAATTAATTTTTACAGTTTTTTTTTCCATACTTGCGGTTTATTAAAAAATAGACAAAACCGTGTTTAATTCGGGTAATGTCCCCCGTTGCTTTCTACAACCTTCTGCCACCGATCTGGTAGCGTACAGATACCATCACGATAGAAGCTGGCTGGCTTCGAGGCGATAAAGTCATCGACGAATTTCCTAATATCTTCGACTTCTCGGAAGTGGCTCCCTCTTAAGCTGTGCGCCATTGAACGAAATTGGTGATAGTCGGATGGGGCCCGAGTCCGGTGAATATGCCGGATGAGGAAGAACTTCCCAGCCCAGGTTTAAAATAGTTGTTTGGGTCGTACGAGCAACGTGAGGTCGAGAGCGTTATCATGAAGGAGAATGACTTTTCGCCTTCCGTGTCCTGTGAATGGCCTTTTTCGCTCAATTGCTTCGCTTAAACGATTTAATTGGTCACTATATCGTTCTGCAGTGATCGTCTGACCCGGTTCTAGAAGTTCATAATAAAGAACACCCTTTATGTCCCACCAGATACACAAAAGCATTTTTTTGACGTTCATTTGCGGTTTGGGAGTTGATGTTGTTGGTTCTCCAGGGTCCACCCATGATTTTTTCCGCTTGGGATTCTCATAAAGGATCCACTTTTCATCCCCCGTCACGATTTTCCAGAGAAAGTTCTTCCTTCGTTGTTTTCTAAGCAACCAAAGACACGTGTTCATCCGTTGTCCGAGGTTATATTCGGTAAGTTCACGTGGGACCCATTTCCCGAGCTTCTGAATTTTTCCCATCGCGTGTAACCTTTTGGCAACGGTTGATCGATCAACTCCTAGTTGGGCTGCAAGTTCTTCTTGTGTCTGTGAAGAATTTTGGACCAGTAAAGTTTCCAAATCGTCGTGCGAAAATTTTTCAGGCTGTCCAGTACGCGCACGGTCACTGAGTTCGAAAGCATTGTTTCTAAAACGTTTAAACCAATAATTGCATGTTTCTTATGACACGATACTCTTCCTGAACACAGAACAAATTGCCTCCCACGCTTTGGTGGCACTTTTTCCTTGTTGGAATTTGTAAAGGATGCAGTGGCGAATGTGCAGCTTATCGGTTGCCATTGTTCTTGCTACTTTATTTTAAGGTTACGATGCTCGCCCAATAAATTCATACAGCGTCTTTAACAGGGCTATGTCAATACTTTAAAATCCTAAAAGGACGTTGAAATATTTCAACTTGAAAGAGGATTCAGCCTGCTAGAAAAATCTGTAAAAATTAATTCACACACCTAATATATTTTTAAAAAATGGAGAAAGTATGCTTTTTTTTGCCTTTAATATTCCCACGAATACATTATTTTCGATTTTTTGATACATTTTTTTTCCAATCCGGAAAAAAAGATTTAAATTGAGAATTTGAGAATGAGATCATGCTACAGAATGGCTTGCAACGATTTCATCTCAAGACAAACACTTCAGAGCTCATCAAAATTCTCCACTACGATTTTCTGTCCATCCCATAGAACTTAAACCATCGCGCCGACCCAGCCATTTAATTTTCATCGCTGCATTCTGTACACACACACACACACACACACACACACACACACAGCTTCTCGATCATCTCGATGATGGAGAAAATGATGGTGAAAAATGATATAGATATACACAGCAGCACCGATATAGAAGCCAGCTGTCAAAATACCACGGGGCTCGAGCTCCTCATCTCTTCGTCCATTTGGTGTTCATCCGATGCACTCCAGCTCGTATGTACACTCAAATGGCCTGCACGTGCACAGAAGCACAGCTCGATCGATCAAACGATCGTAACTCTGAAAACTTTTCATCCGAACTGATCCAAAAATACGCCCCCTCTTTTTTTTGCTACACGAACGTCTAACGAAAGATGTACGAAGGTTATAAAAAGCCGCGGCGTCGATAGAAATACACTGAGAAAAATTCTTTTGATATTAACTAGATGCGTCTATTTGATTTTTGTTTTTAATTTTAATTAACTAGATTTTTCGTTGAATCAAATTTTTCCTCTCTAATTTGAATCTAATCTCTATTTATTCGATTTGAATATATGTAATATTATAAGAGAATAGCTTGAACAAATAAAAAAAGTATTTGAAACAGATTCGTGGTAGGCCGCCAAACAAGGAAAAAAACAATTTAATTAAAATAGATCCTATTTAAATTGAATATTTTTTTTTTGGCAGTGTAATGATAAAAAGTAAAAAAATGCCAAGGTAGGGAGGAATATAAGGGATCAAATGGAGGCAAATCCCAGTCGGCAGCTGTTTCGAACTATGAAAGATTTTTTGCATTCTGTGTTTGTGTATGCCGAAAATTCAACGCTGTACGCCCATATGTCTGAGCACGATTAACCAAGAGTCTCCGTGTAGGTACAGAGAGGATTTTTTTCCTCGGGATTCTGTGTGCCGTATGATCTTGTGTGGGTGGAATTTCCATGGGGACCCTCGGTAGATAGGGAAAAACGTACGAGTCGAAGCGTACACGCCCAGTCAATGATGACAGAGAGAGAGAGAGAGAGAGAGAGAGAACGATCGTGCGGATCTGCTCTCGTGGCCCCTTGGATTTCTCTTTATCCATCCCCGCAGCTCATTCTCGGGGAAGTTATGGGCAAATACATACGTACTTCGGGCCAATGAAGAGTCTCAACCTACACCCTTGAACGCGCAAGTTACGCCCTTTCGTCTTCAACTATCAATAGGCAGACACACACACGCGTATGTACATTGGCTGAAGGTATACTGATCCCTACGTGCACAGGGTGAAAACCACCCTTCGTCTCGTTCCATTCACCCTCATTGTCGCTATAGACATTATCATAATCATGATAATACTTGTGATGCCTAACCCTCCAAAATATTCGAGCTTACAGCATTGCCGAACGATTCTGAAGATTTTACGATCGCGAGAATATGGCTTTTCGTTCCTTTTTTTTTTTTTTTTTCAAAAAACGTTTATGGGATAACATTCCATTCTTTTCTTGCTGCGCATTCCATTTTTTTTTCTTGCTGCGATTGTCACACATATTGAATATTGTCATATGTGACTGCAGCAAGTGAGTTCAGCAGCCCATGCTGAATTATCGCGAAGAGTTGTGAAAAAAAGCTTCAATCCACATAAACTTTGTCGAAAAGTTGAAAGGGATGTTAGAATTACGATAGAAATGAATCCTATTTTATCGATAATGGATTTTGTCACCGTGTACTCTTAAAATTGATCTCGAACTAACACATCGAATTGCTTGAAACTTGAAAACATAAAATCGCCCGTATGAAAAGCTTGCACGTCGTTTGTATCAAAGAGACTTTGATTCGCGCCAAGCTGGTACGTCACGTACATCGTAAACGTGTACGAGTTACTTCGAGTCCGGAAATTCGTCGCTCAGGGCAAGAGAAATCTCTCGTCGAGAAATCATCTCGACGGGTTACTCATACACGCGCTTATGCATGTAACAAATTTTCAATGATTCAGTCCAGCATGTGATCGAGGGTTTTGTTTTCTTCCACTTTCTTGCATATGCACTACCCTAATTCCGTAAGTCACATCAGTGTGGGATATTTTATATGAAACTAGCTTCCGACCGGGTGAAATTTGGCTTGAAGCTATTAGTATTACTAGGGCCTCAGGGAAGAGGTGTTTCGGAACAGATTACATTCAAATCTAAACAAAGACAAAATAATGACGATTCATTAAAAAATAAACCTTATTAAAATTGCTTAGTTTGAATAAAAATAACTGATCAAGATCCATTTTAATTGATCAGAATCTATTTTGATTGATCAGAATCTATTTTGATTGATCAGAATCTATTTTGATTGATCAGAATCTATTTTGATTGATCAGAATCTATTTTGATTGATCAAAATCTATTTTTATTGATCAAAATCTATTTTGATTGATCAAAATGTATTTTGATTGATCAGAATCTATTTGATTGATCAAATCTATTTGGTTTGACCAGAATCTATTTTGATTGATCAGAATCTATTTTTATTGATCAGAATCAATTTTGATCGATCAAAATCTATTTTGATTGCTCAGAATCTATTTTGATTGATCAGAATCTATTTTGTTTGACCTGAATCTATTTTGATTGATCAGAATCTATTTTGTTTGATCAGAATCTATTTTGTTTGATCAGAATCTATTTTGTTCGATCAGAATATATTTTTATTGAAAAAAATCTATTTTTATTGATCAGAATCTATTTTTATTGATCAAATCTATTTGATTGGTTAAATCTATTTGATTGATCGAAATCTGATTTGATTGATCAAAAGCTATTTTGATTGATCAAATCTATTTGATTGATCAAAATCTATTTGTAAAGATTTGATTAAGTTGGTTCCTTTGGTTCGTTTGGGTTTGGTTGTGTTGATTTATTTTGGTTTGGGGGCCGAATTTTCCATGGGGCGATTTTTCCGTCGGTCGAAGTTTCCCAACAACAAATTTTCCGTGGGTTGAATTTTCCGAGGGACGAATTTTCCGTGGGTTGATTTTTCCCGGTCGACTTTTCCTAGATTCTGTTTGAGTATGCGTGTTGTTCGGGTATGCGTGTTATGTGTTGTTTAGGTACGCGTATAGTGTTAAAGATCGAACTCCAACCTTTCCGCGGTAAGGTGCGCAAGCAGATAATATCGAAACTAATGGAGTTTAGCAAAATTTACTTATTGGAGCATTATCCCATTTTTCTCGAAACAGAACGGTTTTAGATAAAACCTGTATAGAACATAAAAGATCAATCTTTTTATAGGCTACAACTTTTGTATAAAACATTTTTTTCTAAGATCAACATTTATTGAAATGAAATGGAAAAACTTTTTAAAAATGAGTTTATGTGAGTTTTGACCTTGAACATCACATTTGCGGGTATGTTCACTATCATATTCATAATTAGAAAGTCACCATACATGGGTTCACGAGATTCCAAATCGGATCTTTATCCCAAATACTAAAATACGCGTTTCATTATTTGTTTTGCAGGATATTTATTATGAAATGAGATTTGCATCTCATTTCACTCTCCTATAAGTTGATTTTCGAAAAATCCTTTCTCACTGCACCTCTACACCTTCTAAAGAACATATCTTCCATATTTCACGTTTCTATCTTCAGCGGCGTAGGCTGCACATTGTCTACATGTCAGTCAGTCACGGAACTGTTTTAGATGTATAGTTAGGTGCACATTGTTCTAATACTAAAATCAACGCCTGTAGATCCAAAGCATGATTGAATCACACACACGTTTTTTTTTATCGTAGAAAATTCTGTAAATGTGAAATTGGTGGCACGATTTTGCACCACCTGGCGATTGCAACATCAATCCGGAGTAAAAAAAAAAAGTGCGGTCCGCACTTTCGGCAAACATGCCTGCACACGACGCAGGTAAAAAAAAAGAAATACCAAGGGGAAGAGCGAGATTACACCATAGTCGAGAATTGGTCACGATCCACCAACGTTTCACGTGCGTATAAATATATACATACATACACGTATAAAGAATGTTGGCCTCACAACACGTTTATATATATATATATATACCTGAATCACGTAAAATTCGCGATTTATTTATGAGCGTTGTTGCCTCGACGCTCTCGCTATCTTTTTTACGAGCAATAACGCAAGAGTTTGCATAACGCCCGAAAAAAAAAGAACCATCATGTATGATCTCCTCTTTCGTGGCACTGCATAACCTCAAAAACATTCTATTTACGCCGAAATAATGTTTTCGTAAGTCCCATATTTGGCGCGATGATGAGATAAAAATATTTGCGACGAAAGAAGATTATCTTGATGTGTCTGCTTCGTATACGACTACTGAGAAACGAAAGGCTATAAATTTATATGTTTTAATGTTAAATTTGTTATTTGTTACGTCCTTCTTTTGTCAATCGCAACGTATTCGGTGATTGAGATGCCTTGACAAGTTTAACTGCCCAATACCGTTGTCACTGATGCCGAGCTGCATAAGAATTGCCATTTGGATGAAATTTAATCGTCTACGATAACAAATTAATTATACTCGTGTCTGCACAAACGAAAGACATTGATTATTGTTTTCGTTGGAAGAAAAAAAAAACCATTTTTTCAAACCTCCAGCAAGATATATATATATCGTGGAGAAATAAAATTTGTTTGTCGGGTCACGCTGCCAGCCATATTTATTCTTCTCATCATTATCGCGAATTACGTCCGTCGATCTTACGAGCCAGTTGCTAAATCCGTATATACCTATACAGAGATTTATATTTATAATAAAATCATCGAGACACGGGGATCCTCGCGATCCCGATCCTTTTCGCTGGCAACGCACAATGAAACCGGCTCGTCATGTTTCGCGATCTATAGACCAGCCGCTGAGAGCATATTAATAGCATCTCCCTCATTGCCGATGAGCGATCTCTCATCTCAGTCTGCACCACACTTTTATCTATAGCCAAGTCCGAGTGAATATAAGACTCTGATTCTGTCGTTTCACTTCTGAGCTTCATCTTCTTCGGGCAGCGCTGCTGACACTCGTCTGATGCTTCGCACTGTGGCGCCGACAAGCTTGATATTAGACACGGCGTCAATTTTTACACCCTCGACAGGGATCTCGTTAAGAAACTTGCAGGGTATGAGACTCCAGTTAGTCGAATGTACAAACAGCTCCTCTCTATCATGTCTGTATAGGGAAAACCGACCAGTGAATGGACGAATAACGACACTGCAGCATTCAAATGGACTGTAAAATTAAAATATTGTCGAAACAAACTTTTTAATTGCTACAGATATTAAGAAGCTATACATGGCAGGATCTAGCACGAAACCGAAGTGCAGTACAGGATCTAGCACAAAACAGAAGTGCAGTACGGGTTCTAGCACAAAACAGAAGTGCAGTAAGGGTTCTAGCACAAAACAGAAACCCAGTACTGGTTCTAGCAAAAAACAGAAGTGCAGTACGGGTTCTAGCATAAAACAGAAAGTTAGTACTGGTTCTAGCAAAAAACAGAAGTGCAGTACGGGTTCTAGCACAAAACAGAAACCTAGTACTGGTTCTAGCACGAAACAGAAACCTTGTACTGGTTTTAGAACACAACAGAAACCCAGTACGGGTTCTAGCACAAAACAAAGGCAGTCTGGGTCTTGCACAAAACAAAAACCCAGTACGGGTTCTAGCACAAAACAGAAACCCAGTACGGGCTCTAGTGGAAAATAGAAACCCAGTACGGGTTCGAGCACAAAACAGAAGTGCAGTACGAGTTCGAGCACAAAACATAAGTGCAGTACCGGTTCTAGCGAAAAACAGAAACCCAGTACGGGCTCCAGCACAAAACAAAAGTGCAGTACGGATTCTAGTACAAGACAAAAGTGCAGTACGGGTTCTAGCACAAAACAGAAACTCAGTACAGGTTCTAGCAAAAAACAGAAACCCAGTAAGGGATCTAGTAGAAAATAGAAACCCAGTACGGGTTCGAGCACAAAACAGAAGTGCAGTACGAGTTCTAGCACAAAACATAAGTGCAGTACCGGTTCTAGCAAAAACCAGAAACCCGGTACGGGTTCTAGCACAAAACAGAAACCCAGTACGGGCTCTAGCACAAAACAGAAGTACTGTACGGGTTCTAGCACAAAACAGAAGTGATGTACGGGTTCTAGCACAAAACAGAAACCTACTACTGATACCAGCACAAAAAAGAAACCCAGTGCGGGTTCTAGCACAAAACAGAAACTCTGTACGGATTCTAGCACAAAACAGAAACCTAGTACGGTCTGTAGCACAAAACAGAAGTGCAGTACGGATTCTAGTACAAAACAGCAGTGCAGTCCAGATTCTAGCACAAAACAGAAATCCAGTACGGGTTCTAGTACAAAACAGAAGTGCAGTACAGGCTTTAGCACAAAATAGAAGTGCTGTATGGATTCTAGTACAAAACAGAAACAAAGTACGGGTTCCAGCACAAGAGAGAAGTGTAGTACGGGTTCTAGCCCAAAAAATAAGTGCACTACTGGTTCTAGCAAAAGACAGAAACCCAGTACGGTGCGTAGTAGAAAACAGTAAACCAGTACGGGTTCCAGCACAATACAGAAGTGCGGTACGGGTTCTAGCACAAAACATAAGTGCTGTACGGATTCTAGCACAAGGTTGGGGACATCAATGAAATGAGTGACTAGGTATGGACGTGGCCCTCCAGTGCGCGCTTCGCATTTTGATATTAAACTCAGTCAATTTGATATTAAACTAAGAAATTGGTTTTAACGAAACCTGTAATTTTTTCGCTAAATTATAGTGATTCGAGTTTTCATCGACAATGCCTATTCTTTACTTATTTTAAATATAAATCAGCTTTCGTCCATTCACTGCTCCCCGTCCATTTACTGTTCGGTGTGCCCTATTTGACAAGCATAGGAAACACATTTTTCTTACCCATACTGAATATCAAATGTAATAAATTATCAAAGCTACTTGCAGGGCGTGTAAATATGGTTGCTTGGGTGGGATCGTTGGTTTCATCTATGATAATGAAAGACGTGATCTCCATAGTTATATTTCTTCTTCCCTAGATCTGCCTAAATATGAAAGAAATATCCTCATAACTGGTGGATTAAAAAAAAAGTGATTGTTGATGATAGCCCGAATGGAAGCCAATCCATTCCGAACTTTCAAAGGCTTCATAGATGCTTGTTTTTCGAGAAGCTTACAACCAGAAAAATCAGCTGGACAAATTTGAACAGATTGTTCCGTACCAAAAAAGAAAAGACGGAAGGGTTGACTCACCCCTATCGTTTCGATGTGTCATACGAGAGTTTCCGTTGCGCGTAATACAATATATTTCTGTCTTGGTTTTGCCCCAAGTCCCATTAGAATTTTTCTCCCTTCTTCTCACCCTCTCTCACGTCTTAGATGCGCTCTGATTCCTATATTCTTCTTGATTGCTCCCACGATTCTTCGAACGTGGTGAGACATAGGAAGAGACGTATCCCCCGATGTGAGAGATCCGAATTACACGCATAAAAAGGGGAGGGGGGTGGGGCGAGAAAGAAGGAAATGCACGCGCTTTGCCCTAATATGACCACGCCAATCCATCGTGTTGGCTTGCAATACTATTTTCTCCCTATGTTCAAACGAGCAATTCAATCCAATCGGAGAAGGATGGTATACATTGCAAAAGACCCCTTGTCCTGTTTTTCTCGATTTTACTTTCGCTCGAACTCTATAGAGCAGCGCAAGCCCATACACGAATCTTTGATTGATCGAACTCTCGCCTTTGGCGAAATTATAACATATATGGTCATATGGGAAATTAGGACTCTGGCAATGACGGGTAAGTACACGATGGAGAGAAGCCGCGCTCCCTATGTCGATTTACTTGATTTGAAATTAAATTCGGTCATTCGTGAGTAGGAACAGGAGGCTCAACGACGTATAGGTCGTACAGTCATCTTCAAAAAAAAAAAAAAAAACCAATGAAAAAAATATTCCAAATAGAAAGAGAAAGCGTTTCAATGATTCTTGGACGATTAACATCTTCACGAGGACCGGCAGATATTGAAATATCAAAGTTCTTCTGTTTGATTATATTTTTTTTAAAGTGACGATCACCCAAAATGGTGTTAAGGGGGCAAACCCGAGTCCGTGGCCGAAAAAATGAGTGAATTTTGGAAATTATTGTCTGAAAAACTATTTGTTCGATTTCATTCAAGTTTTTTTTTTATTCGAAAGTATAAATATTCAGGTACATTGACAAAATTTCTTATCCATATGTTATATATTGACTGGGAGCGTTGTCATGGGAGCGCGGTCCCCATGATCGCATGGCTTGCCGTTTAACTGGCCGACTAGATCTGGCCGACCATTTAACTCGCCGATCAGATCTCGCCGACCATTAAACTCGCCGACCAAGAACTCGTCGACCAGTGAACTCGCCGATCGGTGAACCCAAACAAACCCAAACAAATACCTAAGCTTCTCATAGGGATTTAGGTATTCGTGATTTTTTTAAAAATATTTAAACTCAAAATTTTGCGAAAATTGCACAATTTCAGTTTTACAAAAAAATAGTCGGCGAGTTTCTAGTCGGCGAGATCTTTGGTCGGCAAGATCAATGGTCGGCCAGATCTCTGGTCGGTGAGTTCATGACGTTGGCGAGTTCTTAGTCGGCCAGATCCGGTCGGCCAGATTCTGGTCGGCGAGATCAAGTCGGCGAGTTAAATCATTGCGGATTGCATGAAGTCGGTTGATCTGAAACTAAAATTTCGATTACGTGCCTAAAGTGCAAAGTATCCCTTCATGTCGTAGGTTTTTTTGAAAATCAATTCCCTTTTTTTTATCAAGCCAAAAAGGTCGGACATTTCGGTTGAAAAATTAATGTAAATTTCAATCAGGCTCCATTTTGTGAGAAAATTGTTTTCGTGAAAAAAATTCTATGATGCGACGGACTTTATACATTGCATTTGAAGAGTCTTTTCAAAATTTTTATTTCAGATCAACCGATTGCCTGCAAACATGGGGAACGCTGCCAGTGGACATGTTTTACGCCGGCCACTATGACAGCGCTTCCAGTCAATATATATTTATTTGAAAAATTGTCAATATACTTCAGTTTTCATACTTTCGAATAAGAAAAAAATTAGATGAAATCGGACAAATAGTTTTTCAGATAATAATTCCTAAAATTCATCGATTTTTTCCGCCATCTACTCGGATGTGCCTCCTTAAGGGGTTACGTGGGTTTGTTTGGGTTTATTAAATATAATATATAAATTATTTTATTCAAAATGCTAAGCACATAAAAGAGCAACATTTCAACAATATTTTTAATACATATTATCCAAAAATTTGGGAAATTCAGCCGGTGGGACCTGGTTTCCGGAGACCCCTCAAAAAAAATTGTCCTCGTGGTGGTCAGGATAGCTCATGATAGCTTTATCTGAAATTACAAAACCAATTTTTTTTCTGTTACTAGATAAGTATATCTCGTGATTGACCAAAGGATTTTTTAAAAAATTGAAATTTGAATTTTTGGCAGAGTTGTATGCAAAATAGTTCAATTTTTGGTACAATTTACACTACGTATAGCCTTGTAAAAATAGTTGCAATCGAAAAAAAAAACGTCCATTCAATCACTAGTCAATGCTATTTTGAAGAAGTGTGCAAAATTTCAATAAGATCGATGCATTAGTTTTTGAGAAATCGTGTCCACCGACTTAAAAAATAATATTTTGAGAAAAATGCGTATACCTGCGTCGCTCCCGGTCGGACTTTTCCAACGGGGGAAATTTCCAAAGGTTCTCTCTCTCTCCTAGACTTTTACTCCGATTGACTTAAAACTTTGGGAGAATATTCTAGACATATTATACTATTAGATAATAAAATTTAAAAAATAGATTTTTTGAAATTTTCAAACCCATGTAACCTCTTAAAATGTTCGCAAAACATTAATTTGTATTATTCATTAGCTACTTTATATTTTCTCCTAGAGCTTACAAATGATGCGAAACTTTTTTTAATTAACTACAATTTGATTTTTATTCTCCAATAAAATGAAATGAAATGAAATTAAATTAATTGATTAAAATGAACGATTAAATTAAATTAAATTAATCGATTAAAATAAACGATTAAATTAAATTAAATAAATCAACGATTAAATATTGGCTCAGTCCTTTTTGAACATGTCTGTACTGTCAGTAAATCCTGGAGGCTCTCCATACTAGCCCTCTGTAATCTGATGCGGTACATATGGCTTTGCTGTGTGAGTACGTGCCGCAAATGATTCCGCGAATTCCATAAATTATCCTTGAAAGGGGCAAGAGAAGAGCGGAAAAAGCCCGTATTTCCCGACGCAACTATAACCATCTAATACAAGCAATACATAACTACCAAAAGCACCACGCCTCAGCCGCGAGGCGACGGCGTGTGTGCTCGTTCCTGTCACGTTCTCGCATATATCTCTTACAAGGAACAACACTTTGGTGACCGTCCTCGATTTTGTTGAAATTCATGCATATGGTAGAGCAACAAAAAGTATTAGATAAGTGGAAAAGTGGCAAAAGTGGCAAAAAGGATCGAAAAAAAATTTTATCAACTTTTTAACGATTTCACGGATCTATCCGACGAGAAATTTTCCATCGATTGCGAGTGTCAATGAATTTTTATCGAAAGCTCAAAATTACGCGTGCTGAGAGAAAGAAACCTCGTTCTCCACACTTTTGACAATTTTTTATTTCGAAAATATGGTTTTGCGGGAAAAGCAACCTTGAATTCGTGTTCCGGGACTAAAATAACATCGATATAGAATTATTGGAGGTAAAAATTAATTCGGTCCGTTTTCAAGAGATGGCTCTGGCTGTTATGAATGTGTCATAGTGACAGCTGATTTCGGTGGTTTCAGAGAGGTTAGACATCTGTCAATAACATTTGGTTTATATCACTTCGAGTTCCATTAAAAATCTTGTTTTTTACTGTGTTGAATATGTCAAATTTTGTGTTAACTAAGCAGCATTTGCGGGAAGTTTTACTTTTCTGCTTTAATTGGAAGAAAAGTGCAGCTAAAGCGCATCAAATGCTTGTTGAAGTTTATGGTGATGACGCTCCAACTGATAAATCATGTAGGGAATGGTTTCGACGCTTTAAGAACGGTGATTTCAGCGTTGAAGACAAGCCTCGCCCTGGACAGTCAAATGAGCCAATGAGCTGCTACAACCTGGCGATTCCATTACGGGCGATCGGTATAGACTACAATTGATTCGTTTGAGCCGTGCATTACGAGAAAAACGGCCGGAATACGAGCAAAGACATGACAAAATTATTCTTCTGCATGACAACGCTCGGCCTCATGTCGCAAAAGTCGTAAAAAAACATTTGGAAACGCTCAAATGGGATATTTGACCGCACTCGCCGTATTCTCCGGACATTGCTCCTTCTGATTACTGGTTGTTCCGACGGATGCAGCAGGATTTAGCAGGTCACCGGTTCACTTCTTTCGCAGTAATCGAAAATTGGCTCAAAACTTGGATCGCCTCAAAAGACGAGACTTTTTGTTCGAGATGGAATTCGAAAATTGCCCGAGAGGTGGGAAAAAGTAGTAGCCAGCGATGGACAATACTTTGATTAATCTATTCATACCTTTTATTTTGAAATAAATGAATTTTTTACCACAAAAAAAACGGGCCGAATTAATTTGTACTCCCAATATTTAAAAAAAAATTAAAAATTAAATAATTTGGTGGGTTTCGTCAGGTGTCAAAAATTATTGCGAGTTTTGTCTAACGAGGTTATACACTTTATTATTCACCTGATTCCTCGGCGAAACGGTGAGATCAGCGGCGTTGTATCCCAAGGTAAATTAGCATAAGTAGCGTGCCACCGGGTTAGCATTACGCGCACGTAAGCGAAGACGCGAGAGGTACCTAACCGCGTTAGCCTCATCGCCAGTGTACAGGGTGAGTCGTTTAAATCGTACCCCAGCGCAAAAATAAATGACACGTTGAATTAAAAGTAAAAGGTGCTCGACCAAAAAAAAAATACGCAATTTCAAGTAATTTCGATTAATCAATCGAAGAAGAATTTTGAAAAATAACTTCCCGTGCAGAAATATTGTCACGGATGCAGTCCGATTCGGACTAGGATCCTGGTTTCTTAATCGGGATCCAGTCGGATATCGGATCGAATTCGGGAGAGAAATGTAACGCTCGCAAATCGGATTCCAGCCAGGACCCGAATCCGGAACTATTGAGGACTCTAGTCAGAATCCAAATAGAAACTTTGCATCCAGGCTAGAATGCCGAATTTCTAGAACAAGATCTAGTTCGATATCCAATCGGATCCCAGGGATTAATGTAAAAATCACCAGGCGATACCGATCCGTAACAGCTGGAGACGCTGAACGTTTTCTGAAATCATTTATTCAAGGATCCGAAAAACGATTAGGTAAAAAATGGTGATACAGTATAACTGTCAAAACTTATATATTTTAATAACAGAATTTCGAACGAAATTCTTTACATTTAATAACATTTTTCGAAAAAAAAAACAATATATAGACCTTGGAAGACTTATGTTTCCTGGAGAAAAGTCATATAGGTTATTTATTCTAAGTAATTATATTTAAATTAAATCGAGACCGGTCGAACTAAAAAAATATGTATTTAAATTGCTATGAAAAAATCCACAGATATTACACAAAATGCAACTATTTCATGGCACTGAAAATGTAATCAGACTTTTCGGGTGATAAAAAAAAGTGTATGCAAATAATATGACTTGCTCCGTCCCTCTTTCGCTTTTTCTCTCACTCTTTAACTCTCTCACTCTCTAACTCTCTTCTCTCTCTCTCGCACTCTCGCACTCTCTCACTCACATTCTCACATTCTCACTATCCATCCATCCATCCATCCATCCAAACCAAACCGAACCAAACCAAACCCCATCAAACCCCAAAAAGCCTCAAACAAACCCAAACAAACTCCAACAACCCCAAACAAACCCAAACGAACTCCAACAACCCCAAAAAAGCTCAAACAAACCCAAACAAACTCCAACAATCCCAAACAAACCCAAACGAACTCATATTCTCACATTCTCACTATCCATCCATCCATCCAAGCCAAGCCAAACCAAACCAAACCTCAAACAAACCCAAACAAACTCCAACAAACTCCAACAACCCCAAACAAACTCAAACAAACCGAAACAAACTCCAACAACCACAAACAAATTCAAACAAACCCAAACAAACTGCAACAACGACAAACAAACTCCAGCAACCCCAAACAAACCCAAACAAACTCCAATAACCCGAAACAAACCCAAACGAACTCATATTCTCACATTCTCACTATCCATCCATCCATCCAAGCCAAACCAAATCAAACCAAACCTCAAACAAACCCAAACAAACTCCAACAACCCCAAACAAACTCAAACAAACCCAAACAAACTCCAACAACCACAAACAAACTCAAACAAACCCAAACAAACTCCAACAACCACAAACAAACTCAAACAAACTCCAGCAACCCCAAATAAACCAAAACAAACAAACTCAAACAAACTCCAGCAACCCCAAATAAACCAAAACAAACAAACCCAATCAAAACCCAAACAAATCCAAATAAACCGCAACAACCCCAAACAAACAACCAACAAATCTCAACAAACCCGAAGAAACCTCAACAAACCCAAACAAACCCCAACAAACCCAACCCCACCAACATTGTCATGTACACACCAAAATTGAAACTTACAACTTGTAACCACAAATGACTACTCTACATGTAATGCAGCCTTTTTCAACAAATCACAGACATTTAGCATGTCATAGCTCCCTCCACGCTGCTACAACACAGCGGCAGTAGAGTGGGGGTAGCGTTAGTTTCGTGTGACATCTCGCTAAATCAGGCCCCCTATATACATCTTTAAAAGCATTTTCAATGCTAAATGTATTTAATACGTATTTGAAATTCTTGCCACGACGTCTCCGCCTTGTGCTACGTAGTGGGCGCCATCTGGATCCCGATGAGGATACCCCTTTCAGGGAATCCGTATCATATCCCAATAGGTATCCAATCGGAACTTAGGTATCCCTAAGAAATTTCTGCACGGGTTGGCCAATCTGCGTTTACAGATGTACAAAACTTGAGCTGCATCACCCTGTGCATTCCGGAATACGTATATGCATGCATATCAACTGTGAAAAAAAATGCCTTTCCGCGTATTCTCTAAACTATAATAGACTCTTCGCGGCTGGGTAGCTAGGCCAAAGTTAACGCGCGAGATACGTGTGTGCAAACTTAGTTGGTGAATCGTGCGTGCTGGATGAGCATTCCAGGCTGGCACATACTTCAGACGCTGGAGCCTCGTCATTCCAAAGACAATACAGCTCGACAAGGGCTCTCGAATATGCACATACAATCGTTGGCACAAACCCTCTGAGAACTCGAGCGTTGCAAAAAGCTTCGTAACCCAGTGCAGGAAACAAATGATCCCAACGCCTTCTCTGACACGTACACGTTTAAGGTATTTCTTTCGCGAACTCGAATATTTAACGATTAACTGATTTTCGTCTACTATTGAGGTATTACTGGGTGGACCGTCGGGCAAAAAGTTAGTCTAAAATGGACGAATCGTGGATTTATGAGTCTAGATCACGTCGTACATGTTTAGCCTTACAAATAGCTAATTTCATAATAAATTAACACTTAGAAATATTAAATTTCCACTTTTAATAACAATTGAAGTCAAATTCGATGGAGTGCGCTTGACTGAGGTTTTGTCAGTGACTGTACACCTGTTTCAACTGTCCAACAAAAAATTTCTCAATTTTTATATTTAATTGATACGGTCAGATCTTCTGATTATTATCAATAATTACCCAAAAAGTCAATGTATATTGAGTTTTACAATGATTGCTATTAATTCATCGTTAAAAAAGGCGATATTCCTCATCACTTTAATTAATTTCTCGACAATTGCTTAGTCGATTTATATGAAACTTAGCATAATCAATCATTGATCCTAAATCTTGATGATATAATATTTTCAGAATTTACAGCAATTTAGTTCCATTCGTTGTGCAGCCATTAACGTCTGCAGAAGCTTTTTTCCCCATAATCCACCATGTTAAATTCATATGTTTATAACTACTAAATCATTTAGTGAAAAATTCTAAAATAATTCATGTATTATTATTCTATCAAGAACTATTATTCCTCAAATTTTCAAGAATTCTGGCGATTTTTTTTAAATCGTTTTATTGTCGGTTAAGGGGCCAATCTACTTTGAAAATTTCAAAAAATCGATTTTTTTTACTGTTTTCGAAAGTACATACATTCAGAAATATTGTGTCAATATTGCCGATTGAGTTTAGGTAAGAGTTTTACATAGTATAAACTTCAAACGCGTTTTTCTCGAAACAACGTTTTCAAAATCTAGCTCCATCGTATCTCTAAAACTAATAAACCGATTCTCTTGAAATTTGAACCACATATTGTAAACATGATTCGCAACAAGATGACCCTCGATGGTTTCAAAATTTTGATTTTTACTCTTTTTTTTGGCGAAAAACTGCGAAACAAAAGCGTTTTTTTTACTTTTTTCGTTTTTCATCTGCCATTTTTTTATTTTTCGATAAAACTTTATATCCGAGGGTCATTTTGTAGCTGGTGTCATACTGAATCTAATGGACTTTGATTTTTTTGTTTCAGACAAGCCGTTGCCGAGTTGTGATGGAGCTACCTAGCCCACCTATTTTTGAGGCGTTACGTTAAACTATAGGTTTTGTAATTAAAAATGAATAAGAATGAATTAAAATTTTTTTTAAATATATTTCAAGACTTTATTTATCAAGCCCAACAACTATTATATTCATATCTTTTATAAAATCCTCAAAAAAAAAATCGCGAAAATAGCCTTTTTTTCGTGGCTCCAAAGTGGACTGGCCCCTTAAATCGCGGTATAGTATGATCCGATGCGATGTATACATCGTGAGATATGGCTCACTAAAGACATCTAGCGAAAAACTCTCAGAACTTTTTACTTCACCCAATAGTATATCATCAAGATTTAGGATCAAGCGATTGATTATGCTAAGTTTCAAATAAATCGACTGAGTAATTGTCGAAAAATTAATTAAAGTAATGAGGAGTATCGCCTTTTTTAAAGATGAATCAAAAGCAATCATTGGAAAACTCAATGTATATTGAGTTTTTGGGTAATTATTGAATACAATAAAATGATCTGAACGTATTAATTAAATTTAAAAATTGAGAAATTTTTTTGTTGGACAGTTGAAAAAGATGTACAGTCAGTGAGAAAACCTCGGTCAAGCACACGCCAATATCGTCGAATTTAACTTCAATTATTATTAAAAGTGGAAAATTAAAATTTCTAAGTGTTAATTAATTAATAAATTAGCTATTTGTAAGGCTAAACATGTAGGACATGATCTAGACTTCTAAATCCACGATTCGCTCATTTTGGACTAACTTTTTGCCCGACGGTCCATTCAGTAATATAATTCAGTAATAATTCGTCGTTCGATTTTTTTTTTGTCATTTTATGAATTTGATCAAATTCATTTAATGAAGCTTATTTCAAAAGGAACCTCCTCTTTGTATTTTTCAAAAATTCTCTACGATTTTTCCATGCAAATTTGATACTTTTTTTAAAACATAATTGCACACTCGATAGAATTGAACATGGATAAATAGCGGTTAAATTCACGTGCAAAAATAACGAATGATTGATTCGCCTTTCCAAAAATTTCTCCTCTACCGGCGGTTATAAAATTACGAAGCATTAATTTCACTCGCCTCGTGACGCTTCCAAATAAGTTTGATAATCGTGGTTGATGATTCTGTAGAAGGAAGGAAAGAAAAGAAAAGAAAAGAAAAGAAAAAAAAGACATTCAAGGCGAAGCGAGAGCCGTCATCTTTCCTCTTTCGTAAAAGACCTTCTCCTCGATAAGGAAGTCCGTGAGATTTAGAGAAACGTTTTATTAATTATGAACAAGGAATATGCAAATTCATAGCGAGTTTCGTATCGCTTTTCGATAACGCAAATCTCATACGCAGGATTCGCACACTCGGCTTGATAAAATGGGAGAATCATCTCGTAGTAAATACGCGAGGTGAGTCCGATATCGAAACTCGTTTCAGAATTAACATATGTATCGCTACTGGTTTGGCTACTATATAAAGATTCTTCGAAGAAGAGTAAAAGAGAGCGAGAGAGAAGGAAGAAACGAAGTATGGAAATATCAAAGGCAAGAATTAAAGTATGACTAGCTGGAACTACAAGCAAGACGATATGTCGAATTCATTCCCACTGTGGCATAGCTTCATCCAGTCATGCATGCTAATCTTTACTTAATACCCTGTACTCGATATTTATTGATACATTATTTATTGAATTATTATTACTTATGCGACACTTGTTATTACTATTGCATGGAAACTCCAAGTTTGTCCTTTTAACACAGCTACATGTGTTACGTTGTGGTGACTTTTCATACATTTCCGAGTGTGTGATTTCGGGATTCGCTTCATTCATTTTGTGCTATGCACTTTAGTGTATTATTTCAATGCATATTTCGTGTGTTATTTGATTATACTAGCTTCTACCCGCGTCTTTGTCTGCGTGGATCTCACTTTTTTTTGTGTTAAAATGCACCTTAATGGTTTATTTTTTTTAAACGCTGTCATACGTCATTCAGAATTTAGTAAAACATGTGATATTATATTTGGTTCTATTCGATTTTGATTATATTTTAGTCGTTTGTATTCTATGAGAATTAAAATTTCATCATTAGATGTTTTAAAATATTATAATTAGACAAATATTAGACGTTAGATTTTATCAAATTTAAAGTATATTTAATTCGTTGTATTCTATAAGAATTTGAATTTGATCATTACATTAGATATGACACGAATGTTATAATTAGGAAAGTATTAGATATGATATTATCATCTATTTTAATTAGATTTGATTTGTTTGTATCCTAAAATAAGGATTATATAAGACTGGTAATATCATAATCGAATTAGATTCGAGTCTAATATTAGAATTAGAAAAATATTAGATGTATCTTTCATAGCCTATGTGGTATTCGAAGTAACTCTCTACACGTGTGCCAAATTTCATCAAAATCGGTTCAGCCGAAGAGTCGTTGGCGAGTTGGAGAGTTGAAGAGTAGTTAGCGAGTTGGAGAGTAGTTGGAGAGTTAGAGGCTAGTTGGAGAGTTGGAGAGTTGGAGAGTTGAAGAATAGTTGGCGAGTTCGAGAGTAGTAGGAGAGTTAAAGAGTAGTTGGCTAGTTGGAGAGTTGGAGAATGGAGAGTTGGAGAGTTAGAGAGTAGTTGGAGAGTTGGAGAGTCGTTGGAGAGTTGGAGAGTAGTTGGAGAGTTGGAGAGTTAGAGAGTAGTTGGAGAGTTGGAGAGTTAGAGAGTAGTTGGAGAGTTGGAGAGTATTTGGAGAGTTGGAGAGTAGTTGGACAGTTGGAGAGTTAGAGAGTAGTTGGAGAGTTGGAGAGTTGGAGAGTATTTGGAGAGTTGGAGAGTAGTTGGAGAGTTGGAGAGTTGAAGAGTAGTTGGCGAGTTGGAGAGTAGTTGGAGAGTTGAAGAGTAGTTCGCGAGTTGGAGAGTAGTTGGAGAGTTAGAGAGTAGTTGAAGAGTTGAAGAGTTGAAGAGTTGAAGAGTAGTTGAAGAGTCGGAGAATGGAGAATTGGAACGTAGTTGGAGAGTTGGAGAGTAGTTAAAGAGTTGGAGTGTTGGAGAGTTGAAGAGTAGTTGGCGAGTTGGAGAGTTGGAGAGTTTGAGAGTTGAAGAATAGTTGGCGAGTTGGAGAGTTAATGAGTTGAAGAGTAGTTGGAGAGTTAGAAAGTAGTTGGAGAGTTGGATAGTAGTTGAAGAGTTGGAGAGTTGGAGAGTTGGAGAGTTGAAGAATAGTTGGCGAGTTCGAGAGTAGTAGGAGAGTTGAAGAGTAGTTGGCTAGTTAGAGAGTTTGAGAGTTAGAGAGTAGTTGGAGAGTTGGAGAATGGAGAATTGGAGTAGTTGGAGTAGTTGGAGAGTTGAAGAGTAGTTGACAAGTTGAAGAGTTGGAGAGTTAGAGAGTAGTTGGAGAGTTGGAGAGTATTTGGAGAGTTGGAGAGTTGGAGAATATTTGGAGAGTTTGAGAGTAGTTGGAGAGTTGAAGAGTAGTTCGCGAGTTGGAGAGTAGTTGGAGAGTTACAGAGTAGTTGAGTTGAAGAGTTGGAGAGTAGTTGAAGAGTCGGAGAATGGAGAATTGGAGAGTTGGAAAGTAGTTGGAGAGTTGGAGAGTAGTTGAAGAGTTGGAGTGTTGGAGAGTTGAAGAGTAGTTGGCGAGTTGGAGAGTATGAGAGTTGAAGAATAGTCGGCGAGTTGGAGAGTTGGAGAGAGAGAGAGTGAGATCGAGAGAAACGCATACTATTTGCATGAGCCTTTTTCTTATCACTCGACAAGTCTGATCACATTTTCAATGCCATGAAATAGTTGCACTTTGTGTAATATCTGTAGAATTTTTTTACTTTTTTTTTAAGAGGCGGTGTCGCTTCTTTTGATACGAAGAAAAATCAATCGTATTGTCTTTGCTGTAATAAATATTGTGGTTTCTTTTTTTTTCCCATATAGTTTCGAGTGAATTTATCGCTTGGCAGATCGAGAGATTCGATTAATTCGATAGGCATCTCGCCAAATAAGATAAATTCTACTGTTTATGTTGTTACTCGTGAATGCACGTGGTCATATGCGTCACGATGAAAGTTAGAAACGTTATTTCATGACTTCAACATGGTATGAGCCGTATGCAAATTGATGAAACGTCGAGAGCGACTCACGCCATAGAGCGGAAAAGAGCGAGAGTCCAGGCCAAAAAAGTGAAATGAATTTTACATATGGGGCATTTTATGCTCTAATTAGCAAACAAGTTTTTTTGCTTCTTTTTCCATAATCCTTGAGGGCATAAAAAAGTGTCGACAAGTGAATTATAATATTCGAGGACCGGACGAGGTGGTCATGTTTTGGTAAAGTTTCCCCTCGAAGAATTTTAAACAATAAAAATAATTTACAACTACTATTGAAAATGCACATTTTGTCAGCGTATTTTCGTTTTCTTTTTTTGCAAATGTCTCCTTTTTGATATGCAGGCCCGAATTTCGAATAAAGAAACAAGGTACAAAAATTAATTAACCCTTCGTGGTCACACTTGGGTCGATTCTACCCAGTCAGTTGTCAAAAAAGTATTGTAACCAAACTATCCGTACGAAGTGGTTCAAAAAATTACGGAACATGCTTTGAACTTTTTAGATGATGTACGAAAAATGTATTTATAAGAAATAAAATGGTGACATGTTCAAAAAAATTCATAAAGAGGTGAAAATGCAAAAAAGACATTTTTTCGCTCGAAAAATCATAGTTCCGTGAATTTTCAAGATTTTTACCTAAAATTTGGACGTGATACTCCTTAGATATGTTACTTTTGGGAAAAAAATAGTAGCATAGTGCGAGCTCCAAAAAAGATATTTATTTCGACATGTGAAGAGGGTAAATTTTATGGTATGAGGATACTTCAAACTCCAGGTAAAATGGTGAAGACAGTCCCATTCGAAGCCGGGAACTATTATATATTTATGCAAAAAATTGATCGCAGGGTCGATTCTACCCAGAGTGACCGCGAAGGGTTAAGGTCTTATTACGCGAAAAATTTCAAAATTTTTCATTTTTTTTAAATTTTTCATTCCATTAGCCTGAACGGTTAGGAATATTTCAAGCTTTACGGAATTGAAAAATTCCAAAAATTATTAAAGTTACAGCATTTAGAGCGCGTAATAGATACCGCGCGGCGCGCCCGATCGCCAACTTCAAAGCCGTTTTTCCACGATTCACTTTTTTGAACCTTGTGAAAGTTCTAACTCTTGAACGAAGGTTCAGATCGCTTTGAAATTTTTGCAATATATTCTTAGTATCATTACCTATCGTGTGAACCACAGAAACAAAAATTTCAATGACACAAAAAAATATAAAAAATAAAATACCGAGAGAAAATTGAGTAAAAAAATTTTAAGTTTCGAATTTTTATTATAATAATTTTTTTTAAAATAATATTGTTGGTTCACACTGAAGATACATTCATTATGCAATTATAAATATGTTCATTTTTTTTTTCAGACACCCACATCGATGCCGAGAACTTTCACCATCAACGCGCGCGCAAAAAAAAATACTTTATTATGTTATATCTCCGCCATTTGTTAATATTTCTGATTTTTGTTTTTTTACATATACTTAACCATGTGTCAATATAGGCGTCATTTTTTTTCAACCGCGTCTAGAAAAGTACCTTCGAAAATCGGCGAAATCGCGTATATAAGGCCTTAAATTGGTAAAAGAATTTTGACAGTTTGAGGAGATCGTACGAAAATTTCGTCGAAATTGATGGATAAATTGGCACGGAGTGACCCATATGCGTACATAGATATATGAATTTACACGAATATGTATAAAGAAACTGGATCTCGGACAGGCTCGTGTCTTACGATTCAATAAAATCTCGCTATTCATTCATTAAAATGGGACGGTTAGACTTGGATTAATGCTACTGACATTATAAGACAAGGATATATGTATTTACGTACGAACGAGTGTGTACGAAGCGAGAAATTAAATTTTCACGCGACGTCGTACGCTTCGTATGCTAATATGTATCTCGAATAGTTCTCTCAGAACCAGATTGATCTTTTATATACTTTATATGATAAGCGACTCCGTATACCAATTTCCGTTTCGTGTACCCGAGCCTCGGGTTATAGTTTTCACGCTTCACTGTTCGATTCCCTTTTTTCGTAGGTATTTTTTTTTTTTTATTCGATCGAAATTTCAAACTGTTCAATGCATTCTGGAAATGCGAAAGGCTGCAGCGACTATGAAAAAAATATCACACCGCTTTTTGCAGTTGATGGATTGAACGCGGAAACTTAAATAGTCGATGTGATTTCATCGATACAAGTTAGCTGATTTTTTGTGACGTTGAAGCTTGCATCGTTGGTATGAAACGATTTGTTTTTTGTTAATTTTTCATTTCTTTATTTTGATCATAATCCAAAGGCTTTTTTTTTAGAAATTAAGGTCGCGAATCTCTAATAAAAATACGTAGAAACGTCTCAGTGATTTCCAACACGGACAAAATCGACAAAAAACAAATTGAAGAATAAAAAATAATTAATTTTCGTTACATTCCAACGATGCAAACTTCATCGTTGATTTTTTGGGATCTGGTTGAATTCCGAACTTAGACTGCTCCGACGGTTTAAAATTCCTAAATTTAATATTCCGAAACTACAAGTTTCGTAAAGATCACGCCAGCGAAAGTCTACACGGTTGACTGTAAATTATGTAGAACGGTACGAGTAGCGATAGAAAAAGGATACAAATGTGATTTCTTGTACGAGATAATTTTCAGAAATAGTATGAAGAAGATCAACGCTTTATTTGAACGACTAGTAATACGAAATACAAAACTCCGAATATGTAATATTAAGCATGCCACGAAATTCCGAAATGTTTATTATAGAAAACGAACTATATTAGAAAGTTTAAATATAATAAAAATTAATAAGAGATTCGTCAGGTTCACGAAAGTTTTGAACTATGGAAATCATAGCTTCGATCATCCAGTTTGCGAAAACTGAAGTTGAGATAGTGTAAGATTCCGATAAAGAACGTTCAGAACGTTCAAAATTCCGAAAACTCACACATAAAGCAGATAGCAAGTTAGCCTAACGCGTTTAGATGGCAGCACCACCACTTGTTTGGACGGTGTTCAGATTTACGGAGTTTTGGTCTTTCGGGTCAAATTCTTTTGGAGTTTTGATCTTTCGGGGTAGTATTCTTTCGGATTTTTCATCTTTCGTGGTAGAATTTTTTCAGAGTTTTCATCATCCTTCACGTTTTATTGTGAACATATAATGTAAGGATGTTTAGCTATCGATGATTCTTATCGATATTCTTATTTTCGGAACTTTTCCCTGTACGAACCTTCGCCATTCAGGAACTTGAATTTCTAACACTACAATTTTTCGGAACTGTGGACGCTCTAATTATGTACTGTGTTTTCATGTTGACGCTTTATCAGTCGGTCCCGTGATTATGTAAAAGTTCTGAGCGTTTTCCGCTAGATGTCTTTAGTGAGCCATATCTGACGATGTTTACATCGCATCGGGTCATACTATACGGCGATTTAAAGGTGTCATTACGGTTCAAACGAAATTCTTTGACAGTTTCGCGTTTGGTGAAGCCAGTTGTGTGTTACAGCGTTCCAAAATGGAGGTAAAAAAAGAGTAAATTCGATACATTCTTCAGCACCACTACGACCAAGGTGAAAAGGCGGAGCAGGCGGCCAAAAAATGGTGCTGTTTATGGACCCAATACAGTATCGAATGCAACAGCAAAACGGTGGTTCCAACGATTCCATTCTGGTAATAGGGACGTCGAAGATGAGGCACGCTCTGGTAGGCCAATCGTCGAAAATGTCGATAAAATCATGGAAATCGTCGAGTCGGACCGGCATGTGAGCACTTATTCCATTGCCCAGGAACTGAAGATTAGCCAAAAAACCGTTTGGAATCATTTGCATAAGGCTGGTCTCAAGAAGAAGCTCGATGTATGGGTGCCACACGAATTGACGCAAAAGAACCTTTTGGACCGAATTGATGCCTGCGATTCTTTGCTGAAACATTACGAAATCGTCCCATTTTTTAAGCGGATGGTGACTGGCGATGAAAAATGGGTCACATACGAGAACAACAGCCGAAAAAGATCGTGGTCCAATCGCGGTGAGCCGGCCCAAACGATCGCCAAGCCCGGATTAACGGCCAAGAAGGTTTTGCTGTGTGTTTGGTGGGATTGGAAGGGAATCATCCACTATGAGCTGCTCTCATCGGGCCAAACACTCGATTCGGACCTCTACTGTCAACAACTGACCAGATTGAAGCAGGCGATCGACCAGAAGCGGCCAGAATTGGCCAATAGGAAGGGTGTTGTGTTCCATCAAGACAACGCCAGACCGCACACATCTTTAACGACGCGCCAGAAGCTTCGAGAGCTTGGATGGGAGGTTCTATCGCACCCGCCATATAGACTAGACCTGGCACCAAGCGATTATCACCTTTTCAATTATTTGCAAAATTTTCATGATGGTACAAAACTGGCCTCAAGAGAGGCTTGTGAAAATGAGCTGGTCAAGTTTCTTACCAATAGGGACGAGGACTTCTTTAATCGCGGAAATATGAAATTGCCTTCGAAATGGACAAAAGTTATCGAACAAAACGGCGTAAATCGGATAATCCTAACTATGTTAACTTCGTTATCGAAATAAAACGAAAAAACGCTGAGAACTTTTTACTTTGTCTAATATTATTTTCGGTTATATGATAATTCTGTTTACAAAATTCTGGAATTATAAATTTCCAGAAGTATTGAGTACTAGCTAATAAATTCGGAATTTTTAGCGTTCTGGTCATTCAAAGTTCGGAATTTCAACCCGACACCGATTTTACGACATTTCTAAGATTATTCAGCACCATTTTTTAAAATTATATAGGCAGTAATAAAAAAATAAAAATAAATAACTAATTCAACAACTTTTTCATGAAATTTGAATTATTCAAGTTTAGCTTCGACGTGTTGATTAATTTTCACGTTGAAAAATCATAAAATAATTAATTTACTATAAAAATGAATAATTTCAATAAATCGGCATTGATTCGAGTATTCATTCACCCACGATTGAATTCTATTTTTAATCAACCGTCTATATTTCGATTAACATTGCTTTTTTTTTTTTATCTGACTCGTTCGCTCGATTATCTCGAGTTGAATTTCAAGATTACGAGAAGCCGGAGATCTCGAGTATTTTCTCATATCCTATATCTACATCCGCCCCCTCTTTTCCATCCTGCATTTCCACTCACTTCTTATAATAGACACACACACCGAATATACTTCCGGGGATGGTTACGCCCACCCACACGTGGACGCGAATGGTACGTATGTGCAACAAACGAATTATTACGATTAATATTATTGTTATATGTCCACAAGACATATATGAGAAATAACGCGCATCAGTAGAAAAACACGTGCAAACCCGAGGCTTATGGCGACTTAACTGCATGTACATCTATGCAACTGCGAGTTGTGGCAGGCTGCACCGCCCGGTGGATCTACCTGCGACCGCGAGAGTGAACGCTCTGTAATCAGGGACGAACGTCCCGCGGGCCGCCCGCGTCTCGAGAGAGAGAGAGAGAGAGAGAGAGAGAGAGAGAGAGAGAGAGAGAGAGAGAGAGAGAGAGAGAGAGAGAGAGAGAGAGAGAGAGAGAGAGAGAGAGAGAGAGAGAGAGAGAGAGAGAGAGAGAGACCAACAATCGATTACCCTACCCTATGTATATAATGTATATTTCTATGTAGTCTATATCCATACAGTTATGCATGCTATGGACAATTTCATGCAAAGTCGACCAACTGCTACGAAAAAAAACGTCATCGAACTTAGTAATCCAATTTGCTTGATATTAATCGTTACGAAGCTTTGCAAATTATTTTTTTCTCCTACCTCACTCTCCACTCGTGCAAATTTGGACCATTCCGGACAATTATTCGTAGGAACATTTGGTCCAATTGCCTTTTCCTGCCATCGATGCATCATTTTTAGCCACGTTGACGTTTCAATGAAGGATTTTAAATAATTTTTAATTTACAACTTACTTAATTTGATTTACAATAAAAAAATTTGATTTACAATTTACTTAATTTAATTTACAATAAAAAAATTGAATTTCCAATTTACTCAATTTAATTTACAATAAAAAAATTTAATTTACAATAAAAAATTTAATTTACAATTTACTCAATTTAATTTACAATGAAAAAATTTGATTTACAATTTAGTTAATTTAATTTACAATAAAAAAATTTGATTTACAATTTACTTAATTTAATTTACAATAAAAAAAATTGAATTTACAATTTACTCAATTGAATTTACAATAAAAAAATTTGATTTACAATTTACTTAATTTAATTTACAATAAAAAAAATAGAATTTACAATTTACTCAATTTAATTTACAATAAAAAAATTTGATTTACAATTTACTTAATTTAATTTACAATTAAAAAATTGATTAACAATTTACTTAATTTAATTTACAATAAAAAAAAATTTATTTATGATTTACTTAATTTAATTTACAATAAAAATTATTTAATCTACATTTAAACGATTTTCATTTTTCTCAAAAACATTCTAGTTTTATGAAGATATTTGCAAAAAATCAAATTTTTTTTTTATGTTCGGAGATACAAGTCGTTTAGTTGGATCCTCTTTTCAAACTGGTGGACGAAATATCTCGAAATCTACTCAACCAATTTTGATGAAATTTATAACACATATTCTTAATAATATTATTTAGGATTTAGCAAAGGATTTTTTTTTTTGACAACGCAGTCATTTTTTATTAATTTTTAAAACTCAATATTTTCTTAGAAATCAGAGTGTTTTTTTCAAACAGCTGTCATTGCTACAAAAAAAAGAATATTTTTTGCCTATGATACACTTTAGCTATTGGCTTTCTTTGTAAGAATTTTGTTTTTTATTCTTCAGACGATGCGTGACAGAAAAAAAAAAACATTCCACCATCGGCAAGGATTTTTAAAAGCGAATCCTACTGGACGACTTATACATTTTTTTTATTCGTTTGTTCAATTTTTTTCAAAAAATTATAATGTATTCGTAGAAAATAATTTTTTAAAATATATTTGATAGTTAAGTAAAAAAATAGTACATTGTGTATCGAGGAGACAAAGTGGGTCTTTTACCACGAGTACTGCAAACATCGCGCGAGGAGTAGAAGCCCCTGTCTCCGCGGTGCCCATGATTATTTATATACCAAAACCATGTTTTTCGAGCTTTTGTATTGTTAAATACATACGGCTGCAAGCATGTGCCGCCCGAATAGAAATATTGTCAGGCTGGCCTGATATTTGATCCGAGCCTGATCAAGTTGTAGTACGGGGGCCTTATATAAGGCATACCTTAATTTGCCTCATCCGGCTGGTGTCAGGCGATAGTCAGGCAACTGGATGTATGTTCTCCTCCACTTGCCTGATCCGGCTAGCTTCAGGCGCTGGTCAAGCAACCGGACTTACGGCTTACTTTAATTGGCCTGATCCGGCTAGCTTCAGGCGCTGGTCAAGCAACCGGACTTACGGCTTACTTTAATTGGCCTCATCCGGCTAGCTTCCGGCGATGGTCAAGCAGCCGGACTTTTACATGGCAATATTTCGTGTGTCGTCTTTGTCGCGGCTTCCTTTAGATCTAGCTCCGTGCATTGAAGCAACTCATCGCTGCTAGTTTTTTTTTTTCAAAATCACTCATTGTTTATTTAATTTTTGTTTATTATTCATTTATATCGCGGCGAGATCGACGATGCTTTGTCGCGATGTCACGTGAAATTGATGTTATGTTTCTTTCCGCAAACAACACCTCAGCGTACACGAAAATTCTTCGACCTAACGAGTGAGGGCAGTACCTAACGACCGACAGCTGTTCTACAGGGACGTTTCACAATTTTTTGATCCTAGGACGTAAAATATCTCTTTTACGTACCGTTTACACGCACGAAAAAGCGAGTAAAACATGGTTGTGGTATATAAAAATGTTGATTTTTGTATCTATTTTTTTTTTTTTCGAGTGTCAATGTGGTATAACACCTTAATAAAATAGATCGAAATTTGTATGTCAAGCTTTACAATTCAGCACTAGCTTTCCATATCAAAATCTCGATGTTACTTTACCCTCGAATTTCCCTCGTAATGTTTTTTTTTTTTTTTTAGAAGTACGCCGGAACGAGAGCCAAGCTGCCATTGACTCTTATCCAAAAGTGGAAGAAAAAGCTTTGTAAAAAAAATCCACACAAGCACACGAGAGTCGGAGCATTCGTGGAAGCCTGAAAGAAAGATCATGAACGAATGCTTATTTTGAGATATTCATCTCGTTTGCACGGAACGTCCCATATATAGCGAGGAGCACGCGTATCCGAGGCTCGGAACTCGGAACACCCGAGCGATATCGCACGTTAATTTATAATATCCCGGCTCGTGTTCACGGTCCAAGCTCTCGTGTGCTTCTCGTTGGAGACCGGCCACCATTGGAGAATAACAACGACGAGAGATCCTTCTCGTTCCTGCTTCCTCCTAATCGCGACCGTGAGCGCATATATAAAACGCTGGACCTCCGTGCACGTTGCCTCGACTAACACACAAGTGATCCAGAGAGAGAGAGAGAGGCAGGGTGAGAGAGAGAGAGAGAGAGGGAGAGAGAGAGAGAGAGAGAGAGAGAGAGAGAGAGAGAGAGAGAGAGAGAGAGATCATATATAGTCGAACGAGGAAACTTTTACTCTCGTGTCATGACGAAGTTTTCGTTTTATTTGCCAATTCCTCGCTATCGTATACATTTTCCATTGCCTTTTACTATTAACGCGTCAGGCCATAACGGGGCTTCATAAATTCACCTGATTCGCGCAGAGCCTCCACTTCTCATATTCGCAATAGAAAAGCTGGATGATGTTATGGCCCGCGATAATGATTATTAATAAGCGATAAGATACTCGACGCGAGCTTTCCATTGTCAGAATGGATTGATTGTTCAATATCGCCAAACATATATGGTAGCAGGAATATACGTTTTAACGGCGGCCTTAACAATTTTGACAGACCAAACGATTCCGTGAGGTACTTTTGCAGGTAGTATACTTCTGAAGAAAAAAAAAAACACCAACGACCTGAAAAGAGATTCTAATGCGCAATGATTATAGCTAGATAATTCATGCAATTTTCTTAACTAAAGACCTTTACAATTTTCTTAACTTAAGTGACTTAAGGCCACTTTAGAGGCCAAAAAAAGGACATATTTTGTGATTTTTTTTTCAGCGAAACCATAAAATAAATCGGAATTACAAAATAGGAGTTTTATTATACACGTAATTGACTATATAAAATAATTTTGTTTCACAGCGATACATGTCAAAATGGCGACTGTGCAGCATTTTTTCGATGACGCCTTTATTTCTGGAAGATCAACGGCCGGACCAACAGCTCCTAATTTTTGAGTTATGATGAGACTCTAAAATTTTTGTCGATTATATATAAGAATAGCTATATAGAAGTACGTAGGATTTTTTTTTATATATTGTTTTTTGTCAAAATGGCGCATTTCTAAAACAAAAAGTATAAAATGCCATGAGAAAATCGTCAGAAAATTGTTTATAAAAAAGGAACTATGCAATGTAATTTTTAAAAACCTACGTAGTGCCCCAGAAAATGTAATTCTAAAAATACAGTTAAAATTTCAAGTGAATCGGTTGAAATTTGTTTGAATTATGAGTCCGGCCGACTTGAAAAATGTAGTTGTCAGATAAATGCGTTTAAAGTTAGTAGAAAGTCACGACGTGAATGAAGAGGGGTTGCGCTAGAATTCGAAAATCGAGTATATAGAGATTTTTCACACCCATAATCTTTTGGAATATAATTTTATAGGTAATAAGGTACATTTTTAACAAAAAAAAATCGATTTTTGAAAAATCCTAGAGTCTCCTCAAGCCTTAAGGCGCTACACTATCTTGGCGCTCGGAGAAAAAAGGTATAAAGGTAAAAAATAATGTTGACGCCTCTATTGAATATATAAAAGGAATTTTATTTTTCGCAAATACATTGTAATTTTATAAACGAATTGAATTAAATAAATAAAGGTACAAGAATAAGAAGTGTATTAATTAAGTGATTTAATGTTAAAGCGGAAAGTTACGATTTTATAAAAAACTTTTGAAAAAAGTTGTGAAAATAAAACTCGTTTTAATTGATTGAATAAATAAATAAATAATTTATAATATAATATATAATATTTAATATAATATGTTATATATAATATACAATATATAATATATAATGTATAATAAAATTTAATAATATAATATACATAATATTTATAATACAATTAATAATATTTAAAAAAATGTTAATAAATTACAAATAATTTTAATGGCGGAGAATAAGTCGTCTAGTAAGACCATCTTTTGAAAATCCTCGCCGATAGAAGTATATTTTTTTCTCTGTCAGGCATCGTCAGAAAAATAAAATAATAAAACTTTTTTTGCAGAGAAAGGTAATAGCTAAAGTGTAGCAAAGGGAAAAAAAATTCCTAAAAATGACAGCTGTTTAATGAGAAAAAAAAACTGATTTTTACCAAAATTTAGAGTTTTAAAAATTAATAAAAAATGAATGCGGCATCCAATAAAAAATGTGGTATGAATTTCATCAAAATCGGTTGAATAGGTCTCGAAATATTCCACCAGTTTGAAAAAAGGATCCCTAATAGACGATATATTTCCGCCACTTTTTAAAATTTTCATTCGTTTTTTTTTCAATTTGTTTATAACACTATGTATTTCGGGAACAATCGAAATAATTTTATATATTCAATAGTCGGGTCAAATTTTTTCTTTATTTTTATACCTACTTTTTATTTTTATACCTATTTTTCCGGGAGTAAACGTAAGCAGTGATGTAACCCCTTAACGAGATGCTGGATGACGTGCCACACGGCAATAAACAAGACACGCGTCATCAGCCCGCCTCAAAATTGGATCGACAAATAGACACTTTGCGGATTGGCAATTTTTATTGCAAAACATTTTCACACGATAGAGGTGGTGAAACATCGCGAAACGAAAGTGCCTCTACCCCGAGTGTCCAAAAGTGTCTCGAGCTCGTGCGAAAAGCAAATTCATCAATAATTGACTGCGTAAATTTGTGGAAAACGGAACATGAGATTTTGCAGCTATCCGTTGTTATTAGCGTCGATTAGCAAAGGCCCAATGACAGCTGTCGATTCTCAAAATAGAACGAAGGAGAAAACAAATTGCCCGATGTAAAAAAAAAAAACAGAATTACGAAAGCCGCAGACCCTCAATGATGAAAGATTGAAATGCTGGAAAAAAAGAATATTCTCACAGACACGTCTTTTTTTTTGTTTGTTCCCTGTCTCTGATGTACCTGTTGCCTTGGGGATGAGATGATGAGAAGTGGTTTGTACGACATGTGTGCTCGCTCGATTAGACATCTCTCGTTCTATTCGCAGCTCCGTCGTGGCCTTCGTCTTTATCGAGAGACAATGAGACGAATATAAAACCGGAGAGGCGAAACGAAGATGAGAGAGCTTTGAGCCTAAAGGAGCAGAGAGTAAGACGAGGAACGGACACGATGTAACGAGACAGTGCGAGTGTGTCGAGTCGACAACCGACTGATGCAAACCCCGAGTTTGTTAAACTCCGAGTCGTTTGTTCGACTAACATCCATACACAACCCTACACAAACACACACGGACACACATGAACACGTGAAGTATTCCTACCACGGTGATGAACCTCTCAGACATCGCTAATGTAATGTGTAACGTACGTGTTTCATTTCCACGTGGACATTACCTGCACGGAGTGTCCAAAATTGCTTTAATCGCCGATGCCAGCCATCCTCAGATGGAAAAAAGTCTCGCAATCACAGAGGTGTTTATCACTTTTCCAGATTTGCCAGATTTTATTTATTTTTTGTCAAAAATTGAATACTGTTATTGTCTTCTAATTATAAACTAGCTCATTATAAACTAGATTATAAACTGCATTTGAAATGGTTTTTTTAAACTTGTTCTTCATTGGGTAAATACAAGTTATCATCCATGAGAAATATAATATATTAAATTTTTTCCCGTGAGTACACTTGACACTTTATTCGAAATAGTTTTTTTCTCAAACTTGTACTTCATTCGGTAAAGACTTACAAATTATCGTCGAAGAGAAATACATTTATGTTTCTTTCCCGCGTGTTTAGCCTACAGATTTGAGTAGTAATAATATTGAGACAGTACAGACACTCTGTATCGCATATGGTGAACGCATGACCACGGGACATACTTGTAAAACTTCGATAATTCGATAGATAACTCAAGTTATATTGGCTCCTCCACTCTTCACGAGACCGTGACCTATAAAGTATTTGGATCGAGCGACCTTTCGATCCCCGATCAAAAGAAACATCGAATTCTAATCGTCAAGGTCCATCTTGTAAATTTCTCCGAGGATGAGTCCTCGGAACAACATAGTTGTTGACATAATCACGTGACAGTTATTCGATGCTCACCAAATGGACTCTTGATCCTAGCCTTGGTATTTGGTAGTTGGAGAGCTGGAGAATAGTTCGAGAGTTGGAGAGTAGTTGGAGAGCTGGAGAGTCGGTGGAGAGTTGGAGAGTAGTTTAAGAATTCGAGAGTTGGAGAGTTAGAGAGTAGTTGAAGAATTGGAGAGTTGGAGAGTAGTTGAAGAGTTGGATAGTTGGAGAGTTAGAGAGTAGTTAGGGAGCTGGAGAGTAGTTGGAGAGTTGGAGAGTAGTTGGAGAGCTGGAGAGTAGTTCGAGAGTTGGAGAGTAGTTGAAGAATTCGAGAGTTGGAGAGTTAGAGAGTAGTTAAAGAATTGGAGAGTTGGAGAGTAGTTGGAGAGCTGGAGAGTAGTTAAAGAGTTGAAGAGTTGGAGAGTAGTTGAAAAATTTGAGAGTTGAAGAGTAGTTGAAGAGTTGGAGAGTTGGATAGTTGAAGAGTAGTTGGCGAGTTGAGGAGTTACAGAGTAGTAGGAGATTTGGAGAGTTGGGGAGTTGGAGAGTACTTGGAGAGTTTGAGAGTAGTTAGCGAGCTGGAGTGTAGTTGGAGAGTAGCTGGAGAGTAGTTAGCGAGCTGGAGTGTAGTTGGAGAGTAGCTGGAGAGTTGGAGGTTTGGAGGGTTGAAGAGTTGGAGAGTTAGAGAGTAGTTGGAGAGTTGCAGAGTAGTTGGAGAGTTGGAGAGTAGTTGGAGAGCTGGAGAGTAGCTGGAGAGTTGGAGGGGTGGAGGGTTCGAGGGTTGGAGAGCTCAAGAGTTGGAGAGTAGTTGAAGAGTAATTGCAGAGATGGATAGTAATTGGAGAGCTGGAGAGTAGTTGGAGAGTTGGAGAGTTGGAGAGTAGTAGGAGAATTGGAGGGTAGTTGGACAGCTGGAGAGTAGTTGGAGAACTGGAGAGAAGTTGGAGAGTCGGAGGATCGGATAATTGCAGAGTTGGAGAGTTGGAGAAGATAATATTTAAAAATATTCAAATATTCAAATAAATATTAGAATATTTTTGTTCTTGAGTGCGTGAAAAAAAACCGACTAATTGGGTTACGAAATAACGAGACTTCTAGTTAGCATGAGAAATTGGAGTCCTGATTTCTTTATTTTCTCTCGGACAGTGTATTGTCTTCTGTATCTCAATCTCGCTACTCTTTCACTCAATCTCCCTGTACGATGGAGCTAATTCAGCTTCGGGCTGGCGCGTGATACGATTTCTTTTTTTTCCCGCTGTTCCCTTTCTTGGTTTCCGGTTGGTGGCTTGATTGAAACGAGAAGGCGATAACGGGCCTCCTGTCAAAAAAAAAGAAGCGAATGGATATACATAAATCAAAGCAAATAAAATGGAGCTTCATCAGTGAAAGTGACGAATCATAATGGACGTGGAGCTGACACTATCTCCCCTTCGACATCTCAAAAAAAAATTCTACCAGCTATTATTCATTGCAAACGCGAGGAAATTTGAGCTATCTTCTCAGCTTATTCTTTTCATAGATCGGATTCGTTACTGCTGAACGAACGAAATATTCACACGCGATCTGACTTTTTTTACATTGTCTCGATGACCCACGCTTCAAAGCGAAAAAAAATGTAACAAAAAATAATTCACGGTCTCGTATGAGAAGAGTCGTGGGTGAAGGCGGTCCGGGTGATCTGAAGAGCCGTCTCCAGGCGCCTCAGGCACGCATAGTATACCCCCCCCCCCCCCCCAAAGGGATCTCGTCCGAACGGGTTTTCTGGACGTTCGAACATTCTCAAAGGCTCGAGGGACACTTGATTATTTTTTGAGCCTTCTTTTGGTTTCTCGTCCCGCTGAACACAATAACGTAAATAATTTAAATAATGGAATGCAATAGAGCAAATTTAATTTCACGAAAAATATACTTAATTTAAATTAAAAAAATCAAGTAGACTCATCTAGTTAATATCAAAAGAATTTTTATGTCAATGTGGAGAGCGTGAGAGCGAGGGACATGTTTTACTCCTGCCGCAATAACAGCGCTCCCAGTCAACATATTGGGAGTACAAATTAATTCGGTCCGTTTTCAAGAGATGGCTCTGGCTGTTATGAATGTGTCATAGTGACAGCTGATTTCGGTGCTTTCAGAGAGGTTAGACATCTGTCAATAACATTCAGTTTATATCGCTTTGAGTTCCATTAAAAACCTTGTTTTTTACTGTGTTGAATATGTCAAATTTTGTGTTAACTAAGCAGCATTTGCGGGAAGTTTTACTTTTCTGCTTTAATTGGAAGAAAAGTGCAGCTGAAGCGCATCGAATGCTTGTTGAAGTTTATGGTGATGATGCTCCAACTGATAAATCATGTAGGGAATGGTTTCGACGCTTTGAGAACGGTGATTTCAGCGTTGAAGACAAGCCTCGCCCTGGACAGCCAAATGAGCCAATGAGCTGCCACAACCTGGCGATTCCATTTCGAGCGATCGGTATAGACTACAATTGATTCGTTTGAGCCGTGCATTACGAGAAAAACGGCCGGAATACGAGCAAAGACATGACAAAATTATTCTTCTGCATGACAACGCTCGGCCTCGTGTCGCAAAAGTCGTAAAAAAATATTTGGAAACACTCAAATGGGATATTTGACCGCACCCGCCGTATTCTCCGGACATTGCTCCTTCTGATTACTGGTTGTTCCGACGGATGCAGCAGGATTTAGCAGGTCACCGGTTCACTTCTTTCGCAGAAATCGAAAATTGGCTCAAAACTTGGATCGCCTCAAAAGACGAGACTTTTTGTTCGAGATGGAATTCGAAAATTGCCTGAGAGGTGGGAAAAAGTAGTAGCCAGCGATGGACAATACTTTGATTAATCTATTCATACCTTTTATTTTGAAGTAAATGGATTTTTTACCAGAAAAAAACGGACCGAATTAATTTGTACTCCGAATATAATCATAACAAAAAATCGTCAATATACCTCAATATTTATACTTTTGAATAAACCAAACTTTGGTGAAATCGGACCAATAGTTAGTGAGATAATAATTCTCAAAATTCGCCTATTTTTTCCGCCGTCTGCTCGGATGTGCCCTTTAAAATAAGATTGATCGATTATTTGACTTCAATTATTTTTGATCGATTTTGTTCTGGAGGGCACCGGGCTATTTTTGACTACGCCAATGTATATGAAGCAATTTATTTACTTGAACTGGGTGTTCGCTCCAACTGTATAAATGTTCTCTACCGATCATTTAATGGGATAGCCGAGCCGCTCTCCCGTCTACACTTCACCGAGAGGCTTAGATGGACTCGAACGATCGTCGAGCGCCACTCGGCCTTATTCGGCATATTTGGTGGCTTGGAAACTGCGTACATGCCCGTGGACAATGTTTATCGCATACGCACGCTGCTAACAGGTGCAAGAGAAAGAAGGAGGCCGCGCACGGCAACACTCGCGATAGGCTAATCCGGATGAAGATCCCTAATGCGTGTCAAAAGCGATTTTCATATTTTCCGCGTTCATAAAATTCAATAGAAAATTTAATCGTACATTATTCCACATTATTCAAATGCAACTTTTATAGCCTCTTTTTTTCCAGAGCTTATTCAAATTTTTAATTGGTCCCATAATATAATAGACAGCTGTCCTCCACGAACGAAGCAACATTTTAGAAAAGTTTTTATTCACTTATCAATGTAGGCTAGGAATATTCGATTCTGAATCGAACGTCTGGAGAATCGATTTTCTCAATGTAAAAAATTGATCTTTTGTCTCGATTTTCTATGGTCCCTGTTTTCATCAATGTAGGCTAGGAATGTTCGATTCTGAATCGAACTTTTGGAAAATCGATTTTCTCAATGTGAACAATTTATTTTTAGCATTGAAAATGCTTTTTCAATGTGGGTACAATTGGTAAGTTTCAATTTTGGTGTGTACATTACAATGTTCGTGGGTTTGGGTTTGTTGGGGTTTGTTGCGGTTTGTTAGAGTTTGTTTAGGTTTGTTTGGATTTGTTGAGGTTCGTTTGGGTTTGTTAAGGTTCGTTTGGGTTTGTTAAGGTTCGTTCGGGTTTGTTTGGATTTGTTGAGGTTTGTTTGGGTTTGTTGAGGTTTGTTGAGGTTCGTTTGGGTTTGTTGAGGTTCGTTTGGGTTTGTTGAGGTTTGGTTGGGTTTGTTGAGGTTCGTTTGGGTTTGTTGAGGTTCGTTTGGGTTTGTTAAGGCTCGTTTGGGTTTGTTGAGGTTAGTTCAAGTTTGTTTGGGTTTGTTGAGGTTCGTTTGGGTTTGTTGAGGTTCGTTTGGGTTTGTCGAGGTTTGTTTGGGTTTGTTCAATTTTGTTGAGATTCGTTTGGGTTTGTTGAGGTTTGTTTTGGTTTGTTGGGGTTTGTTGAGGTTTGTTTTAGTTTGGTTTGGTTTGTATGGATGGATGGATGGATGGCTGGACCGTTAGTGAGAATGTGAGAATGTGAGTGAGAGAGTGCGAGAGTGAGAATGTAAGAAGAGAGTGAGAGAGAGAGAGAGAGAGAAAAAAGTCAAAAATAATATATTCGAGAGCACTTTCATGGTATCCACGTTTATTCCGGATCTCTCGGTGAACCGCAGAGGGAGCAGGTGCATCGAGAGCGGTGCAATGCCGGAGAAAGGCCGCGTAGCCCACACTTATTCTTACAGCCTGCTTCATATATCTCTCCGTCAAACTTTCCGAGTCATACGAAAAATTTGTCAAAAGAGCTAAAAACATTTGTCAGCTTCGTATATTCGTTAAGGGGGGAAAACCCTTTGGACGCCCGAAAATGAGTCATTGTTCATGATTTTTTTTTAATGTGATAAAATATACCTATACTATTTGAAGTCCAATTAAAGAATAGCGAGGTTTCGTCATAAATTGGCCCTGGGTTTGTTTGGGTTTACTATTTGAAGTCTTATTAAAAAATAGCGAGGTTTCGTAATAAATTAGCCCTGAGTTTGTTTGGGCTTACTATTTGAAGTCTTATTAAAAAAATAGCGAGGTTTCGTAATAAATTGGCCCTGGGTTTGTTTGGGTTTGTTTGGGTTTACTATTTGAAGTCTCATAAAAAAATAGCGAGCTTTCCTCATAAATTGGCCCTGGGTTTGTTTGTGTTTGTTTGAATTTGTTTGGGTTCACTATTTGAAGTCTCACAAAAAAATAGCCAGGTTTCGTAATAAATTGGCCCTGAGTTTGTTTGGGTTTGTTTGGGTTTACTATTTGAAGTCTCATAAAAAAATAGCGAGCTTTCCTCATAAATTGGCCCTGGGTTTGTTTGTGTTTGTTCGAATTTGTTTGGGTTCACTATTTGAAGTCTCACAAAAAAATAGCCAGGTTTCGTAATAAATTGGCCCTGAGTTTGTTTGGGTTTGTTTGGGTTTACTATTTGAAGTCTCATAAAAAAATAGCGAGCTTTCCTCATAAATTGGCCCTGGGTTTGTTTGTGTTTGTTCGAATTTCTTTGGCTTCACTATTTGAAGTCTCACAAAAAAATAGCCAGGTTTCGTAATAAATTGGCCCTGGGTTTGTTTGGGTTTACTATTTGAAGTCTCATAAAAAAAATAGCGAGCTTTCCTCATAAATTGGCCCTGGGTTTGTTTGTGTTTGTTCGAATTTCTTTGGCTTCACTATTTGAAGTCTCACAAAAAAATAGCCAGGTTTCGTAATAAATTGGCCCTGGGTTTGTTTGGGTTTACTATTTGAAGTCTCATAAAAAAAATAGCGAGCTTTCCTCATAAATTGGCCCTGGGTTTGTTTGTGTTTGTTCGAATTTCTTTGGCTTCACTATTTGAAGTCTCACAAAAAAATAGCCAGGTTTCGTAATAAATTGGCCCTGGGTGAGGTCTACTCTTTCCCAGCTGTCATCATTATTCACATTACTATTATCATTATTACGTGCATGCAAATAAAAAAAAAAGTACGATAAAACGTGCCGCTTATTATATAGCTATAAAATAAAGCGATGAAGATGGTGGGACAGGGGGGGGGGGGGGCGAGAGGTGGTATCTATATCGGGTTATGCTGCACCACATCGAATTACTCTATCGGCAGGAATCATCAATGCACGCGGAGAATTGCACTTTCTATGTGCAAAACGCGACACGGAGATCTCTGCCGAGTGCACAGAGAATTTTCCCAAGAAAAAAAAAAAACAAAAATGTTTCTCCACTCCTACACGATGGTACGTAAACGTACGTGTCCTGTGTATATATACGAGACGATTATCGCACGGAATCCTTAAGGCGTATAAGCGTAAATTCAAAGCGGCGCGCGAGGGATTCAGAGCCGCGGATCGTTTCGCGATAAGAAAATCGATAGGTCATCGGACGTGTGCTAGAGTCCACGCGACACACGTTACTTGTCTTTTTTTTTTTTTTTCCAATACACGCTTACACTTGCTGAAACTGATCGTCCAATACACTCATTCTTACCACGATTGTGTATTGGTTTATAAGTGTACATAAATATCGTTCACGAAAAGCCACAAGCGTGTACATATATCCAATGTTTTCCATACGAATTCATCCGAGATACGTCCTTTTCTAACTTTTGACATTACATCGATACGTGTGTATTTGCCCATGAAAGTGTGCAAGCACCAAAGGAGCAATGTACGCGCGTTCTAATCGAGTTTCAGCATCGCGCCTCGCGTTCGTCTCATCGACGACTTTCTAAGGATACAGTGCTACAGTACAGGCAATTCCACGTGAATTTTCACGTACGTCCTTGATGATTTTGGATTTTTTGCACTCGAGTCGTGTTTGCATTGATCGTTCGACGGTGAATTTCCGGTCTTATGGTCGATTCCGAAGTTTACGGCTGCAATTGAAAAACGATTCGTTGTTCAGGATAGGCAGGGGCGTGTTGAGCAGTCGGGTAAGTTGGGCAATCGAAATATTTGGAAAACTAAGCACCGTGCGCGGGTGCATCAAACGGCGAAAAGAAAACGAGACGTTAGGGACGTTTCATTATTTTTCTCAGGCACTGCGTAGGATTTTTTCTATTATGTTGCATAGTTCCTTTTTTTATAAACAATTTTCTGACGATTTTCTCATGGCATTTTATACTTTTTGTTTTGGAAATGCGCTATTTTGACATAAAGCTATATATTTAAAAAATCCTACGTACTTCTACAGCTATTCTATATATATATATATATTAGATGAAGTAAAAAGTTCTGAGCGTTTTATCGCTTTATTTCAACGATGAAATTAACATAGGATTATTCGATTCAGATCAAATATGCGCCATTTTGTTGGATAACTTTTGTCCATTTTCAAGGCAATTTCATAATTCCGCGATTGAAGAAGTCCTCGTCCCTATTGGTAAAAAACTTGACCAGCTCATTTTCACAAGTCTCTCTTGAGGCCAGTTTTGTACCATCAAGAAAATTTTGCGAATGCTTGAAAAGGTGATAATCGCTTGGTGCCAGGTCTGGACTATACGGCGGGTGCGATAGAACCTCCCATCCAAGCTCTCGGAGCTTCTGGCGCGTCGTTAAAGATGTGTGCAGCCTGGCGTTGTCTTGATGGAACACAACACCCTTCCTATTGGCCAATTCTGGCCGCTTCTGGTCGATCGCCTGCTTCAATCTGGTCAGTTGTTGACAGTAGAGGTCCGAATTGAGTGTTTGGCCCGATGGGAGCAGCTCATAGTGAATGATTCCCTTCCAATCCCACCAAACACACAGCAAAACCTTCTTGGCCGTTAATCCGGGCTTGGCGACCGTTTGGGCCGGCTCACCGCCATTGGAACACGATCTTTTACGGCAGTTGTTCTCGTATGTGACCCATTTTTCATCGCTAGCCACCATCCACTTCAAAAATGGCCCGATTTCGTTACGTTTCAGCAAAGTATCGCAGGCATCAATTCGGTCCAAAAGGTTCTTTTGCGTCAATTCGTGTGGCACCCATACATCGAGCTTCTTCCTGAGACCAGCCTTATGCAATTGGTTCCAAACGGTTTTCTGGCTAATCTTCAGTTCCTGGGTAATGGAATAAGTGCTGACATGCCGGTCCGACTCGACGATTTTCATGATTTTATCGACATTTTCGACGATTGGCCTATTGGACCGCTCCATAGACACTAAAGGTAGCTTCAAAATGTATCAGCATATACCCAAATGCGTCGTACGTCGATTCATAGAGGGCTTTCGATTTTTATGGCAATATTCCCTGTGTCGTCTTTATCGCGGCTTCCTTTAGATCTGGCAGCGTGCATTGAAGTCACTTATCGCTGCTATGTTTTTTCAATATCACTCATTGTTTATTAAATTTTTTTTATGAATGATTTATGTCGCGGTGAGATCGACGATGCTTTGTCGCGATGTCACGTGAAAGTGAGGTTACGTTTT
>OZ010719.1:874215-989594 GCA_963932345.1 Ophion ventricosus | reverse complement strand
CCCCGGATGTTTCATTCGAGGCTAATCGTGACAAAACAGAGCGAGGAAGCGCTATTTTTGCCGGGAATCGTTTAACAAGTCTATGGGGCCGAAAGTCCTCGGGCTTCCTCCTTCAGCTCCAACGAACGGTGAATGGTGAATGAAATGTTATATACATCCGGGTATCCGCATCAACATGACATCTACTGAATCAAAGCTCAATTGTGTAACTATCTTAGGTTTTAATTGAGGTATTTCAGCTTTCAAACGAGGCAGCGAAACATTGCTTACATTTTTACGCGTTCTTACAGACAGGTGGAACATCCATTCGAGATAACTTTCGAATAGTCTCGAAATACAGCCTAATAGATTGTTATTGTCAGATGTGTTCCCAAACGCCAGGATCTATTTTGACGAGCTTGGAGTATTGGCTCTGTGCTAAGTATAGGAGATAATAAAAATGGAGCCGCAATGAAGGAAAATTCCAATGAGCTCGGCTATTTATCTGTCAAATCTGTATGAGCGTAGTGCGAGATTTTGCCAATCAAATTTGTAATACTTTTTTTTAATTAAAAATGAGCCGCAAAAGTTGTGTTTAAAAATTGAAAAAATATCGGAAGATATAGTAAATGCAAATTTTATCGATTTTTCCAATTTTCAAGATACAACAACGAAGCAAATGGATAGCTATAGTTAGAAGAAAAAAAAGTAAGCATTTACTTACCTTACTCTTCGTTTTAAGGACTTGCCCTGTACTTATGTAATTACGTGACAGTACTTATGTATTAAGTGAATTTATTTATCTTTTAGATCTCACGAAAACATTTAAGACCGAAAATAATTAACCCTTAGATTGAGTTTGAGGTTGGAAATCAATATTTTTATACTCTTGAAGCCGGTTTTTTAAATTATGCTCATTTCGTTCTAAAAACAACATTTTGTTTGTTATTAGTGACGCAGCAACAGCGTATTTTTTGTTAAATTTTAACAAAAGCTTCATTTTTCTCGTCTTACAACAAAATTACAAGTAGACGAAAAATATTTTAAGGAAATTTTACTTACTTTTTTTTATTCACTTTACCGAAAGCAAATACTTCTTGCCGTCTTTGGCCAGACAAATTGATTGAATGCAAACAAATGAAATGCAAATGAGGCGCGATTACATTTTTTTTTTTAAATTTATTACAATATTATAACCACAATCACACAGCCGACAAAAATACAAATGTTACACGACGCTAGTGTTGCGCACGGAGCCAATAACACTCGGTTTTATAGTGGACATTAAAATTGCAACGATAGAACCTGGAATACATTGTTTTCTTGCACGCGATTGACAGTCTGTCCGTCTTCCATTTTTTTGACACGATGAAACGATTGAAGTTTCGAGAACAATGAATGGAGCAGGAAGCAGGATCGTCAAGCTGAACTTTGAGACATCCAACCTCCTCTTCAAATCTTCATGCCGCATTCTCCAGCGCCACAATTGATTTCTACTTCTTCTTGTCTATAATTGGCTTTATTGGCTTCAGGCAATTGGTTTGGTAGACACATTGGCTCTCGCCTCCTGAGACTCTGACATAATACCAGGCGGTACTCCGTCTCTCTCTTTCTCTCTCTCTCTCTCTCTCTCTCTCTCTCTCTCTCTCTCTCTCTCTCTCTCTCTCTCTCTCCAGATCTCCAATTAAAGATCCAGCTGTGTGCGCCCATCTCGGTGTCCTCGTGAGCAACTGGAAGTCCGGCTCAAGTTCACAAACTTGCGTTATTAGAAACGAGCGATTTTACAATGCCGAGGTTTTGTGCAATCACAAACGGAAGTAACGGAATGGATGAACAATTTTCTTGCTCTTTTTTTCTCCTCTTCTAACGGGACGTTGTGTCTCAACGGCTTTTTTTTTCCCTAACAAGATCAATTTTACGCTTGGTGGTGTGCTTAGCGGAAAATTCAAACGAGAACATCGAACGTTTCCAAAGTTTTGTACGTCGGTCGTAGCAAAAAAAAAAAAAAAACTTGCCGCGAAAGTAGACGACAAAAGTTTGCTGTCGAAATTTGGAGACTTTGAATGGCACGCGAGTGACGAATGTCATTATGATGTAGAAATCGACAGGGAGTTACAACGGTTAACACCGTAGTAACTCAATCGATGAGACACGCGGCGAAAATCATTGAAGCGAATGATGCGCAAAAGAATGGCGAATTCAGCTGAGACATGGACGAGCGTTGAACGACCCAAATTCCACAGATTCAAGTCCTCAACTCAAGAACCGGAACACCACACGTGCCGTGACCGAACACTCGCCCCCGATCCCACCAACTTGTCTCCTTGGATCGCCTCGTTTTTTTTTATCCATCATTTTTGTTTTTTTTTTTCATCGCCGTGAAACAATCGAATGTTAGACGTCGTCTATTGGAAGAGTAATTTTTCGAGAGTTTCGGCCCGACGTATCTGGAGCACCCTGGGCTTGTACCGAGTACGATGTTGTAGCTGTCAGCTACGCTAGCGGCCATTGATTTTTTGCTAATTGCTTTTTGTTTCTCGAAGGTACAAAAAGAAAAAGACTATTTGATATTAGAAATTTCGTCTCGTATAAGAGGCAATTGGAGATCGAGCTTAATGAAACAGCAATTGGGTCATTAAATGATTTTTTTTTCATTGTAAAGATCATGTGCGGTTTTTAAAGCATTTTTCTTTTTTTCTTTGGGTCTTCTTGGCTTTCATGGTTTTTTTTTTGCAAAATTCGACTTTATTCATCAACATAGTCACCTTCCATAGCGATAGAATCATTCCAACGTTCTTTTTTTTACTTTCGATGCCTTTCTTATAGAACGATTTGTCTTTTGCCTCAAAATATGCTTCAGATGCGGCTATAACCTCATCATCGGAGCCAAATGTCTTTCCCTGGGGCATCTTTTTGACATCTGCGAACAGGTAGAAGTCAGATGGGGCCAGATCTGGTGAATATGGAGGGTGTGGAAGCAATTCGATTCGTAAATCGTTCAATTGCACCATCGTTTTCATCGACTTGTGGATCGGTGCATTGTCTCTTGGTGGAACAGCGGTTTTTTTCTTTGCCATGTGAGGCCTTTTCTGCTCGATCGCGTCATCCAATCGATCCAATAATGCAATGTAGTAATCGCTGTTGATCGTCTGGCCCTTCGGAAGAAAGTCGATGAGCAAAATTCCGTGCGTGTCCCAAAATACAGAGGCCTGACCTTGCCCGCTGACCGTTGTGTCTTCGGACGCTTTGGCCGGCTTTCGCCCTCTCCTCTCCACTCGGCTGACGCTCTTTTCGACTCCGGCGTATAGTGATGAATCCATGTTTCAACCATTGTTATGTACCGACGCAAAAAATCCTTTTTATCACGCGTAAACGGCTTCAAACAGCGCTCCGAATCATCATATCGTTGTTGTTTTTTTGTTCCACTGTGAGCAAACGCGGCACCCACTTGGACAAAAGTTTTTTCATACCCAAATTTTCATGCACAATTTTGAACACGGTGCCTTTTGATATCTTTAGGATGTCAGCTGTCTCTCGCAACTTAACTTTACGATCGGACATAACAATTTTTAGAATTTTTTTGAATGTTTTCGGGCGTAGCCACCTCAATTGGACGACCTGAGCGCGCCGCGTCTTCGGTGGTTGTTCAATCGCGTTTAAAATCCGCATACCATCGGCAATTGGTTGTTTTCGATGGTCACTTTTCCCGGTAATACTTTTCAAGCCATTGCTGAAGCTTGAACGGTATTATTTCCCATTAAAAAATCGTGTTTGATTAACACACGAAACTCGTTTTTATCCATCGTTTAAGCAAAAACAAATGTAGCGTCACTTAACCTTCAATACCTCGACAACGACTGAACCGAATGTCATGAAATTTTTACACGTATCTTTCGAAGGTTGGTACTACCGAAAAACAAAAGCGGCATGACATTGGCGGCGCCATCTGTGTGTCAGTCCCGGGACTTAATGACCCATGTGTTACATAGCCTATTCGGTCGCGTTCGCGCGGTGGCGTGACAAGCGCCAGCGCCGATAGCGTCACATTTCGCGCCAACATCTACAATTTGAATTATCGTGATATAAAAACAATTAATAATTGTCATTAGAATTATTTCAAAGCAAAACCCTTTTGACATTCGGTTTTAATATCACAAAGGTTCAATTCTAAAAAAAATAGATTTTTTTTAACTGTAATAAACAGTGTGAAGAAAAATTGCAAAAAAAATTATAGGCTCTCTTCAGCACACCCATTCATTCGCCTTCTTATTAATTGTGAATTTGCTAAAATCTCTCGGCTTGTATAAATTTCAACGAAAACTACCACAATTATTAACGTTATGGAACAACCAAATTGCTTTTAAATTACGAAGCATCAATCTTTGGTACATTTAACGTACAACCTAACCACGCTCATTCGTTTATCCGGCTCCTTTTTCCAATCGTACAATTTTACGAATGATTTTAATATATTTTTAATACCCGCGGCACTATTGTCTCGAAGGATTATGTTTTTTTTTTTTAATTCGTTCGCCCACAAAAAAAGGTATCCGGGAGAGAAATAAAGCGGCGCTGCTCCGAGGTGGATTCTGAAGGGGAAAAAAATCGTAAACTTTCTCCCTCGCTCATCGCGCGTCCTGACGTGGCTTTTTATTCGATACACGCTGGGCATCATTAAGTATCGGAATCTTCGCGAACAAGAGCGAGCTGCATGTTGTGCGAATTCGTTGTTACCCATTTTATTTTATTTTCCTCTCTCGGCTTCTCTTTCACCGTCTCCCTCGAGAGCTTCAGGTGTCCAGCAGCGAAGGTGGGCGCATTGATTGCTCCTGATTATCACTCGAACGCCTACGCATGAGTTTTAAGTACGTATGGACGTCGTTTGCTCGGCTGTAAAAGGAATCGCTTCGTCGGCATCCGCGCTGCATTTCGTGAATTTTATTGACCCGGGAGAGAAATTAGGAAACGGACTCTCTCTCTCTCTCTCTCTCTCTCTCTCTCTCTCGAACTGTAAATCTAATTATCATCCTGATAACATTGTAATGTGCACATCAAAATTGAAACCTACACGTTGCAACCACAAATGACTCTACATGTAATGCAGCATTTTTCAACCAACCACAGGCCTTCAGCATGTCGCAGCTCGCCCACTCTGCTACAACACATCGGCAGTGGAGTGGGGGTGGCGTTAGTTTCGTGTGACATCTCGCTAAATCGGACCCCCTATACACCATCTTCAAAAGCATTTTCAATGCTAACACACAAAGGGGCGGGAGCGGGGGTATCATGATTTTGCCGAAAACAGGGTTTTCCCGAAATATTTTCATGAAATATTTATTTTCAGCAGGCGGGACCGGGATTTTCGCAATCGGCGATCAATTTTACATCGGATAGGGTTCTTCAACAAAGAAAAATCGAAAATTTTCATTTCAAACCCAAACAAACCCCAACGAACCCAAACGAACCCCAACGAACCCAAACAAGTCCAAACGAACCTAAACAAATCCAAACGAACCCAAACGAATCTAAACAAATCCAACCGAACCCAAATGAACCCAGATAAACCCAAACGAACCTAAACGAACCCAAACAAACCCAAAATAACCCAAACGCTCCCAAACGAACCCAAACGCACCCAAACAAACCCAAATGAACCGAAACGAACCCAAACGAAACCAAACAAACTCAAACAAACCCAAACAAACCCATACAAACCCAAACGAATCCAAACGAACCCAAACGAACCCAAACTAACCCAAACACAAGAAAAGCGAAATTTTAATCGGTCATATTTCGACCACTAATTGTCCGATTGGGGCCGGTAAGCCGTGTTTCGAACGGATTTTGATAGACTCAAAGAATGCCGTTGGGCTTAACCGGTTATCTCCAATCGTCAACAAAAAAAATCATTTTTCAGAAAAAATCTACAGATATTACACAAAGTGCAACTATTTTATGGCATTGGAAATGTAATCAGATTTTTCGGGTGATAAGAAAAAGGCACATGCAAATAGTATGAGTAGATCTCTCTGTTTCCAACTCTTCAACTCCCCAAATCTCCAACTCTCCAACTCTCCAAATCTCTAACTCTCCAAATCCCCAACTGCCCAAATTTCCAAATGTCCAACTCTCCAACTCTCCATCTCTTCATCTCTCCAAATCTCCAATTCTGCAACTCTCCAACTCTCCAAATCTTCAACTCGCCAAATCTCCACCAACTCGCCAAATTTTCAAATCTCCAACTCGTCTTTTTCTTTCCGACTCTCCACTTCGTGTTCCAACTGACCAACTCCATCACGTGATGAGTTTTGGCATAATTGCGGACTAATTTCATGAATGGTGCGTCCAATAACTTTGTTGAGTACCTGAATGGTCTGAGGATCATTGGCATACACTTTTCCTTTCAGAACAACCCCAAAGAAAGACGTCCAATGGCGTCAAATCGCACGATCTTGGTGGTCAATTGACATTGCCACGGCGCGAGATAAACCAACCATGAAACTTCGCCTGCAATAACTTCATTCTTTCGTCTGCATTTTCCCAATTTCTATGCTTTGCTCGATCGTGTAATTCTCCACGACTAATCCTCAATACTTCCTGATGCCAGTTGTCAAAGATTGATGTTCGCCGCAAAAAAAAAAATGGCGCGCAATTTAAAATGTCAGGTCATTTTGAGCCACTCTTTGCATTACGAACGCCGATACTTTTCATTGACGAGTCAAGCCTGTCAATTAATTTGCACCGTTCGCAAATCGTTAAAAATAAAATGTATCTTAACATTGGAACTTGGCACACGAATTCGTACGGTATTGTACCGTATGCTATCAATTAGTTACGCTCCGCTTTACAGAAATTGGCGTTCTCTCTCGTTCGCTGATATTCTATGTAACGTTACACGTCTAGATCGGCGATTCTCATGTCTGCGCGAGCGTATACAGAGCGGGGAGGGGCATACGGAAACCGCTGTACAACACAAAGTGATCGTGCCGGTGAATTTCATTCTGTAAGAGCTCTTCTTACCGCACTTTGAAGCGGGTAACTGTGTCAGCCACGAACGTTTTACAGTCCTTCCTACACCCACGTACAAAATGGATATATACACCTGCCAATAATGTATTACACGCGTCTAATGTTATCGTTTCTCAAAAGGCCAGGTAAAAATCAGCGAAAGGTGACATGCAAATATCGAAATCTTCAGTCACGTCATTCGAAACTCGTGACTTTGTTCTTAAATATTTCCTGAATTCGAAATATACGATAGTGGAATTAATTTTGGAGACTTGTAAAATTCTTGAAAATTTTGCATTTATTGATCTTCGTATCTTTATTGATTTTACGCATTTATTGTAATTCGTACTTTGTAATTTCTCATTAAAAAAAAAATTAAACATTTATAAAACTAACCATGTGCAATTATTAAGTAGAAACATTTTATTTGGAGTGTGCATTAATTTTGAGGGATTTTTTTTTGTAACAATACGTTTATTGTTAAAAAAAAATGGTTATAAATTGATGATTGAAAATATTGTCCATCGCTAGCCACTACTTTTCCCCATCTTTCTGATAAAAGGTGGATTCCATGTTGAAAGAACGACACATCTGTAGAGGCCATCAATGAATGGACTAGTTATTCCCCTAGTGTATATGACCGTGCAGAAATGTCTTAGGGATACCGAAGTTACATTCGATATCGAACTAGATCTTGTTCTAAACGTTCAGAATTCTAGCCTGGTTCCTATGCAAAGTTTCTATTTGAATTCTGACTAGAGTCCTTAATAGTTTCGGATTGGGATCCTGGCTGGAATCCGGTTTGCAAGCATTACATTTCGCTCCCGGACCTGGTCCGATATCCGACTGGATCCCGATTTAGAAACCAGGATCCTAGTCCGAATCGGACTGTATCCATGACAATATTTCTGCACGGGTAGTCTCCACTAGTGTATATAGCCTTGCAGGTTTTTATATATTCCCTGTTCCCAATTGTCTTTCCTTTCCTATCATTCCCAACCTGCACTGATGAAATTTTGTTACCCACTACCTATTTTATAAAATCTACAGATATCACACAAAGTGCAACTATTTCATGGCATTGAAAATGTAATCAGACTTTTCGGGTGATAAGAGTAAGGCACATGCAAATATTATGAGTTGCTATTTCTCCAACTCTCCAATTCGCTAACTCTCCAACCCTTCAACTCTCCAATTCTCTAACCCTCCAACTCTCCAACTCTCCAACCCTACAACTCTCTACCTCTCCAAATCTCCAACTCCCCAACTACTTTCCAACTCTCCAACTTTCCAACTCTCAAATTCTCCAACTTTCGAAATATTCTCCAACTCTCCAAATATTCTCCAACTCTCCAACTCTCCAAATATTCTCCAACTCTCCAACTCTCCAAATATTCTCCAACTCTCCAACTCTCCAACTCTCCAAATATTCTCCAACTCTCCAACTCTCCAACTGTTCTCCAACTCTCCAACTCTCCAACTCTCAAACTCTCCAACTCTCCAACTTTCCAACTCGCCAACTACTCTCCAGCTCTCCAACTACTCTCCAACTTTCCAACTACTTTCCAACTCCCCAACTACTCTCCAACTCTCCAACTATTCTCCAGCTCTCCAACTACTCTCCAAATCTCCAACTCCCCAACTACTTTCCAACTCTCCAACTCTCCAACTACTCTTCAACTCCCCAACTACTCTCCAACTCCCCAACTACTCTACAACTCTCCAATTGATCTCCAACTCTCCAACTCTCTAACTCTCCAAATATTCTCCAACTCTCCAACTGTTCTCCAACTCTCCAACTCTCCAACTACTTTCCAACTCTCCAACTCTCCAACTCTCTCTCTCTCTCGCTCTCTCGAACTGTAAATATAATTATCCTCCTGATAACATTGTAATGTACATATCAAAATTGAAGCTTACAATTTGCAACCACAAATGACTCTACATGTATTGCGGCATTTGCCTACCAATCACAGGCATTCAGCATGTCGCAGCTCCCTCCACTCTGCTACAGCACAGCGGCAGTATAGTGAGGGTAGCGTTAATTTCGTGTGACATTGCACTAAAACTGACCCCCTATACGCATCTTTAAAAGCATTTTCAATTCTAAAATGTGGTGTTTATCATGAAGGACCTCGATTGATTCTCAATGACGGCCATCCACGTTGACGTCGTTACAATATTGATTTCGTACAATTTTGTCATCAAATACATCCGTATTTCACGCAACCTGTCTCCAAACGCTTCTAGACACGCACCTCGGTAGCTCTTGACCACCTGTACGAGCATGCGAAGGGCCCGCAGTGGACAAGGTTGCAGTGGACTACGATTATGAGGGACGAAATGTGACGGAAGAACGAAAATGCGAGAACGCCGAAGAAGAGGGAGTGAGAAAAAAATGTGGCTATTATACGGAGAACTGATCCACGCTAGACTGCATCACAGAAACTTCCGGTGCGTCTTTTTCCCACACTGCTTGGAGCCATGGCGTGGCAAAAGGAAGAGCGATGTGTTGTATGGACATATTGCTTGGCGTCACGATTCTACGGCGACTCTTGTTATACGTAAACGCTACGGGAGTCATTGGATCCTCAACAATGGACCATGCAAACCTTACAACCTGAAGATTACTTCGCGCTATATGTGTTAGCATTATACAGGCAATGCATTTTTTTTCTCCATCTGTGGAAGATTATTGCACCATTTCAATGGCTTTAAAATAGACATCAATGAGCTAGGGGATTATTCAGTGTACACCAGTGGAATTAATTCTGGACACTTTTAATAGAAATTTGCTTTTTATTATTCATGCACAAAAGGTATATCCTGCTACGCCAAAATGATATTGTAATGTTTTTATTTTAATCTATAATATTTCTACCTGATATTTGTCCACGATTAGTTTTATGAATATTTTAATTATCTCTATAAAAAATTACACAGTACGAATTACAAAGCACGAATTTTCAAAAATTTTGATTCAAGCTATTAACCAACGTTTGGGTTTGTTTGGGTTGACGGAAATATATATTTGAATCAAATAGACGTTTATTGACGCTGATAAAAATATTTTTGACACAAAAATATCTCCCATAGGCTCAACGAAAGAATGTGGTTGATTCTAATCTTCATTTATTGAATTCAAATATATTTAATATTTAACAAGAATAGCTAGAACAAATAAAAATATATCTTTGAAACAAATAGGATCTTAGTAGGCCGTGAGACAAGGAAATAAATTATACGATTTAAATAGATCCTATTTAAATTATTTTTTTTTAGCAGTGTAGATTATGTACAATTTATTGGAATAATTTAAAATAAACATTATACATCTTGAGAGTACAATCTTTGTACTCCAATTTTGATGAACAGCAATCCTAGCATCATAATTCATTTTTTTTTTTGCATATCGTTTACGCAATCAAAGTCAACATAGCCTGTGGCCTTTTAGTTTATTTCTCTCAAGTAGAAATTGAAAAATATTCAAGACAATGAAGCGAGAATAATTTAATCGTTTTTCTTTAAGTACTTGAAAAAAAACTTTCAACAATTTTTTCCAGTATGCAAAAACATGTCTGTGTCCGTTAATTAACGCAGTTTTTTTAAAAATCTTTCTATTACCTCGTCAGGCGATCGAGACTCAAGGACATCCGCGTTATTCTCGCGTTGCCTCGTCTGGGCAATTCTTGTCAACTTTGAGTTACGTTCCCTTTCCTCGGAGCAAGTATGCGATTCGATAAAATCTAATCTCACCATCGTACGTATTTCCATCGTAATAACAATGCACTTTGAAGTGCTCTCTCTCTCTCTCTCTCTCTCTCTCTCTCTCTCTCTCTCTCTCTCTCTCTCTCTCTCTCTCTCTCTCTCTCTCTCTCTCCCCCCCCTCTCTCTCTCTCCCCCCCCCTCCGGCCCTTCGTCCCAAGCATCCTTCTGAAAAAGAATGGAGTGAAAAAAATAATTGTGGAGAGTGTGAGCATCGAGCATGAAGAACGCCAAAGAATTTCACTTGTGATTACGTATTGTGACAATCAGCTTTTTTTTTTTCGTCTTCTTCATATACACGCTCTTACGTACTTTCTCATATCTCGTTAAATTTTGTATCTTGTGCAAGAGAGCGATACAGGTAAATGCATTTTCTTGTTTTTCATCGTAAATCACTTTACGTACGAATGAATTTTCTTTTTTATGACACAATCGCGCGTAATACCGGGTATCATTTGCGCTTTGCTCATTGTATCCTCGTATTCCTTTGGCCAGAGGAAAATAAAGACACATATATTATGGGAAAATTATGCACATATATTCATTATTAGCTTACCTTGACGTATGTTTTTTTTTCTTTCTTTCTTCTCAACGGCTTATGAAAATTCTCATTTACATCAGAGATTACACCTGTTTTCAACTTGGATCCGAGAAAACGTGAAATTTGCTTAACTGTGATGGTTTTGAAGTTCGCATTGTCGGAATGCAACGAAAATTCTTCACGTTTTTTTAATTTCTTTATTTTTATTATTGTCTAAAATCTTTTTTTGCAGCTTCTGGTTATTGAATTTTTGAATAAGCATTCTCAAAAATGTTTCAGTGATTTCCGTAGTGTGATTGTGCAAAAAAAAAAAAAATACGGCGATACGGGGCTAGAATGCTCCGACGCTTCAAAATTCGTAATTTTAATGTTGAGAAACTACAAGTTTTGTAAAGATTATGACAGCGAAAGTATACACAGTTGACTGTAAATGATGTAGGACGGCACGAGTAGCGATAGAAAAAGGATACAAATATGATTTCTCATACGAGATAATTTTCAGAAATAGTATGAAGAAGATGAACGCTTTATTTGAACGACATACAAAACTCTGAATATGTAATATTAAGCATGCCATAAAATTGCGAAATTTTTATTATAGAAAACGAGCTATATCAGAAAGTATAAATATAATAAAAGCTAATAAGAGATTCGTCAGGCTCACGAAAATTTTGGAATCCAAAAATCATAGATTCGATCATTCGGTTTGCGAAAACTGAAGTTTAGATAGTGTAACATTCCGATAAAGAACGTTAGAACGTTCAAAATTCCGAAAACTCACACATAGAGCAGACAGCAAGTTAGCCTAACGCGTTTAGATGGCAGCACTACCACTTGTTTTGACGGTGTTCAGATTTTCGGAGTTTTGGTCTTTCGGGTCAAATTCTTTCGGAGTTTTGATCTTTCGGGGTAGTATTCTTTCGGAGTTTTCATCATCCTTCACGTTTTATTGCGAACATATAATGTAACGATGTTTAGCTATCGATGATTCTTATCGGTATTCTTATTTTCGGAACTTTTCCCTGTACAAACCTTCGCCATTGAGGAACTCGAATTTCTGACACTACAATTTTTCGGAACTGTGGACTCTCTAATTATGGGAAGTTGATACTTGTTTTATGTGCTGTGTTTTCATGTCGACGCTTTATCAGTCGGTCCCATGATTATTGTCATTCAATTCCTTAGTGTACTATTATTTTCTGTTTACAAAATCCTAGAATTATAAATTTCCAGAAGTATTGAGTACTAGCTAATAAATTCAGAATTTTGAGCGTTCTGATCATTCAAAGTTCGAAATGTCAACCCAGCCCTGGCGATACGAAAAAAAAAAAATCGTTCTATTCCAACGATGCAAACTTCAATACCATCAACCGTCAGATTTTCACTTTCGGCAATAAAGATCCGAGATTTCTGGTCCAAATTACTGTACTGCTTTTTGACATTCACCAGTTAATTGAGTTAACGAATATTTACGAATTGTTGCGCGCATTTGAAAAAAAAAAAAAATTCGCCTCTCCAACGTGTTCCACATTCGGGCTTAATTAATAAATCACGTGTATCGCGATGGTTTGTATCATTATATCTTCGTTGAAACGAGGCTCTCGTCGAGACCTCGCGCATGTTGTATGCGTGCCACGAGTTTATTAGTTTTGCTCGCATGTGAGAAAAAAAAAAAAAAAAAAAAAATTAATAATTCGGCTTGCCACGGCAATTCAAAAGACAGGCTCATGCGAAGAAGTCTTTCTTGGGAAACGCGCACTAACTGAGTTATACCGTATGGATATCTACGTGACGTCATGTAAATTCCGCCACCGTTGAGTGCATCGTTCCAATTCGCGAGTGCGCGAGCGACGACGAGCTTGCGTGAGCGTAATTGCGCTCACAGCCTTGGCATTGGGGCTTGCTTTTCTGGTGTTGAAACGGCCTCACTTGAAAGAAATGCTCTCGCTATGGGATAAAATGAAAATGAAACATCGCGAGACTTCTTCGGAGTCTCTCCAGAGAGCACACATGCATGGGAAAAAATTAATTCAATCTCGCAATGACTTTTGATTGATTGCAGTAACTTGAATTGATTGGAGACACTTGCGAGATAGAGCCATGCATTTGCAGGCGCACCGGAGTGTCTTTTGAAAGGGATTTTTTCAGTGAAAACGCTTAGCGAGAAGGAGAAGAAGAGTAGGATAGGGAGAGGCATTTTGAGCAGTCGGATAAGCTGGGCAATCGAAATATTTGGAAAACGAAGCACTGGACGCGGATGCATCAAATGGTGGAAAGAGAGGCGGCCCACGAGACGGTAACACGGGACGTTTCATTATTTTTGCACTCAAAAGTAAAAAAAAGTGATTGAAAGACTTTCTTCTACCATTGTATGAGAAAAATATTTCAAAGTTCATTGCAATTAATGTTAATGTTTCAAAACGTAATTAATGACCAAGCAACTGTTGGTTTATTACTGCGTTGTATCAAATCTTGTTGAAAACATCTGATTTTTTCTAATGCAATTCTTACTTTGCCCAACTTACCTCATACTCATGCTCAACTTACCCCCCTACCCGAGTAGAAATCTTGATCTGGCCACAATAAAGGCCTGATCAGGCATCCTGATTTCTTTTTCCGGTCCTGATCAGAATTCTTGATCAAGCCCTGATCATTTTTGTGATACTTTCCCTGATTTCGGCCTGATCAGGGTAAAACATCAAGGCCTGATCAGGATATAACATCAAGGTCTGATCAGGGTAAAAAATCAAGGCTTGATTAGAGCTTGATTTTGTAAGGCTTGATCAATATGAAAAATCATGACCTAGCCAGTAAGATGTAATCAAGCCCTGCTTAGGATGTCCTAATTATTCCTGAAATAAATAAATACCACGTATATTTAAAAGAGAAAAAGGCACGAAATTATAATTAACGCTAATAGTTTATTTTTTCAACTGAATATGAATTTTTATTTATCAAATACATTTTTCACGTAGATGCATGTAGAAAAAAATAACACTTTCTCTCAGAGATTTGATTGAACCTGCACCGATGGCATCACATTCACCGGACTAAACTACCCAGTCAACTTGCCATTGATCGGTCAGCCTATGCTGTCCAGGCTAAGCTGCACCGACGGCATAACATTCATCGGTGCAGGTTAACCCGGACAGCGTAGACCAAACAAATAATGGTAACTTGACAAAGTAGTTCCGTATAGGGGATGTAATGCCATCGGTGCAGATTAGCCTGGACAGCGCGGGCCAACCGAATAGTGGCAAGTTGACAGCGTAGTACAGTTCGGTGAATGTAATGTCCATTCCAAGTGCATTTCGAATGGACTACCCTGCACCGATGGCATTACGTTCACTGAGCTGGATTGCGCTGTCGACTTATCATTATTGGTTTATCCTATGCTGTCCGGGTTAACCTGCACCGATGGCATCACATTGACTATACGAAACTACTTTGTTAACCTACCATTATTTGTTTGGCCTACGCTCTCCGGGTTAACCTGCACAGATGAATGTGATGCCATCACTGCCGGTTAGCCCAGACATCGTAGGCCAATCAAACAATGGTAAATTGACTGCGTCGTTCAGTCCGGTCTTTGAAAAAATGTTATACTAACCTGCTGCCGTATTATTCCTTCTTTATTTTTCTTTATTGAGTGCCCGCCGTTCTCGCAGACGCAGTCGTTGGGTAACTTTCTGCCGCTTTCGTTTATCCATTTCATTGACAACGTAAACTTTATATACGAAAATATGTAAAGTGATTAATGTCTCGTGCTTCTCTCGAGTCTCTCTAGCACCTGGCAAGATAATGTTAGGCACGTTTTTAGCGCCAAACTGTATAAATCCGGCTGCTTGAGCATCGCCTGAAGCTAGCCGGATCAGGCAAATTGAAGTGAACCATAAGTCCGGTTGCTTGACCAGCGCCTGAATCTAGCCGGCTCAGGCAACTGGAGGAGAACGCACATCCTTGTTGCCTGACTATCGCCTGACATCAGCCGGATCAGGCAAATTAAAGCATGTCTTAAATAAGGCCTCAGCCTGACAATTCTACTCGGGTATCAGGGCAGGTTGAGCAAATATGTTCTTAGTCATTTGAGAGCGATTATCTGTGAAACAATAAGGATGACAGGAATTTCGTCTACAGACTTTTTTTCCCCTGATGAATTTCCTATTGACCAAAGTAGGTTTCATTTTTATACGGCAGACAGTTAAGGAATTACAGGGCGATAATTCCAAACTTGCTCAACATGCCCCTCCTTACCCTATCAAAGTTCTCGTCGAGAAAGCGGCTCGTGCAACTGAGCAAGAGCCTCGTAGGCTCTCATGCTTTTTACGAGCACCCTTTACGACACGCGCGCGTCTGAAGCACGTGCTCAGCCATGCAGGATCCGCACGGCAAGCTCCGGAGGGTCAATCCATTGGAATTTTTCATCGGTGTTCTACGACACTGACAATTTTTTTTTTTTCTATAAAATTCTTTTCTTCAAACACGATAACGTCGGGGATCTACGTTACAAGAAATAAAACGACGCGATCGTTCCACGTTTTATCCAGTAACTGGCATTTGCATTTTCGATTGTAAATAATAAAGTGCGTAAATTAATAAAATGATGAAACGCGTGACATTGATCGTTGCGGTATTTCCCACGAGTCGACTCAAATTTCATTGCTCGAAACTGCGGAAAGTATATAAAAGTGCAATCTTATGTTGACGATAAATTCTCGTAGATATCGTGGGTGAGAGAACTCATATTCGGGTCACGTAAGATATTGTTGGAGAAACAAAGCGAATCTCATTGTTACGTGCATGTGGGCCTTAATAGATGTATCAAAATATCGAAGAACCATTTTTTTTTTTCACTTGCACGCGCTCTCATTCGAGATGAGCCAGTGTGTAGCGGCACAAAGAGAGGAAAAACGCTTGCGATGAGCACCCCGATAAATCCTACTAATGCTGACGATTAATCATGGGCCCTGTAACTCCTGACACCCGCGGCGCGCCGCTCGAGCTTCCGGAATGGATATCCACATCACGAAGCATTCACCAGTGCATCCTATATACGCTATCTATGCAGTATACCAATATTAATAACACTAACGATAATAATAATAATAGTAATAATAAAGTAAAATATTATATTTATAATATAATATTATTATATTGTAGAAATATATTTACTTAATATTATTGTTAAATATATTTTATATATTAAATATTTATATATTAAAATATAATATAATAATATTACAGAAATATATTTACATAATATTATTATTAAATATATTTTTATAATAAATATTTATATATTTAAAATGTAATGGAATAATATCACAGAAATATTATTATATTTCTTTAATATAATATGATACTATATTCTTCTATATTATATACTATTATATTATATTATATATATCTATAATATGATTATAGAAAATTTGTAACATTTCTATATAATATAATATAATTATATGATATTATATTATATAAAAAATAAATATAATAATAAAAATAACCATCCGTCCATCATATATACGCTATCTATGCAGTATACCAATATTAATAACACTCATGATAATAATAATGTAATATATATATATATATATATATATATATATATATATAATAGCGTATATAGGATGCACTGGTGATTATTTGTAGTATTTTTTAAATATAATATAATATAATATAATTATATTATATTACATAAGAAATATTATAATATAATATAAAAGCATATAATATAATATTATATTATAGAAATGTAATAATATATCTATAATATTATTATATTATATTTTAATATATAAATATTTAATATATATATATATAATAGCTTATATAGGATGCACTGGTGGTTATTTTTAGTATTTTTTTATATAATATAATATAATATAATATAATTATATTATATTATATTATACAAGAAATATTATAATATAATATAAAAGAATATAATATAATATAATATAATATAGTATAATTATATTATATTATATTATATTATATTTAAAAAATACTAAAAATAACCACCCGTGCATCCTCTGTACGCTATCTATGCAGTATACCGATATTAATAACACTCATTATAATAATAATAATAGAGTAATAATATTATATTATTTTATATTATATATTATATATTATATATTATATATATATATATTATATTATATGTACTAATATAATATTTTTTATATAATATAATATAATTATATTGTATTATATAAAAAGGAAAAATAATAAAATAATTCAGTTTTTTTTAAACCATTTAAAAAAATCGAAATAAAATATAAAAATATAATGAAATTTTTTAAAAAATTGGAATAAAATAATAACAATAGCAATAGTCTTATAAATAATACTTAAGACTGAATTTGCGAGAATTTCGTGGCGCAGGATTTTCATAAGGGCCAGCTCAACGTCGAGACTCGTAAACTGTGTAGAAAACAAAAACAATAATAACAAAAATAAAAATGTTAAGAACAATATTTCGATGAGACGTGCAGTAACCCTGCGATTGCTCGTTTCGTCGGACGAAAACATTTCCGCTCGTTTCTCGGCCTTACACTGTGAGAGCGTAACAGCGAGAAAGAGTACATATATCTCAGTCACGATGAGCTCGCAAAACGCCGAGGGATTCAAAGGAATGTTTTGTATTCGGTGTTCATTTATCTGCATCGTGTGCCCCGCGTAGAGAGTGTACGAGAACTCAACGATATGCAACGTAATCTTGGTATATAGCCTGGGAGCAAAGACAACCCGAGGATGCGACTCTATCCCCCCATCTCCTGCAGACATTTGTTGGGGAATCCTCAGATCCTATACCACATTCGCGTGAAAAATTATACTCCACGATATATTAATATTTTTCCAATTTTACTAGCTACTCGGCCTGTTGTGTCTTCAATACCTGCTAATGAGGTAACTCTCAACGCATTGTTGCAAGTTTCCTGGGTATGTAAAACATCCGAGTATAGGTCAGCGAAACGAGAACAGAGAAACGGCGATACGTACGATAGCGCGGGGGTGGACCAATTAATGTCTAATAACTGGGAAATTCATGCCAAACTAATTACACGTCGATGATGAGGGACGCCTGAGTTTGCTCTCACATGTTTCTCAGCTACGAGTAGTACTTCATTGCTTACTAGAAAATACTAAATCTGAAATTTTTTGTGTTGGTCCGTGATTTACCAGGTGTACAAGTATGAAATGCGGATTTCAGACAACAGATGGTGCACCAATAAGGTTTGTGCTATAAAGATTTGACACTGCGCCATTTTGTTGTATCATCAACAAGTGTCAGACGCGCACGAGTGATAGACTGGAAAAGTGTGTGCATAGTGTTGTGTTGTTGTGTTCAACATGTCGAAATTTATACCGAACAAAGAGCATTCGCGGACACCATTAATTTTTTGTTTTCATTTGAAGAAAACTGCTGCTGAATCATACCGATTACTTCGAGAAGCTTATGGTGAACATGCTCCATCGCAAGATACGTGTGAACGATGGTTTCGGTGTTTCAAAAGTGGTGACTTCGATGTTGCAGACAAGGAACATGGAAAAGCGCCAAAAAAATACGAAGATGTGGAATTGCAAGCATTGTTGGACGAAGATGATTCGCAAACACAAAAACAACTCACCGAGCAATTGGACGTTAGTCAACAAGCTGTTTCCAATCGGCTACGAGAGATGGGAAAGATTCAGAAGACCGGTAGATGGTTACCACATGAGTTGAAAGACAGGCAAATGGAAAAGCGCAAAAACACATGTGACATTTTGCTCGCTCGGTACCAAAAGGAAGTCGTTTTTGCATCGTATAGTTACAGGGGATGAAAAGTGAATTTATTTTGAGAATCCCAAGCGCAAAAAAATCATGGGTAGACCCAGGCGCACCATCCACATCGACAGCAAGACCGAATGGCTTTGGCAGAAAGACGATGCTCTGTGTTTGGTGAGACCAGAGGGGCGTGGTCTATTATGAGCTGTTAAAACCTGGGGAAACGGTTAATACTAAACGTTACCAACAACAATTGTCCGATTTGAACAGTTCGCTGCTTGAAAAAAGGCCAGATAACCGAAAGAGGCAACACAAAGTCATTTTTCTTCATGACAACGCTCCATCACATACGGCAAAACCGGTTCGCGACACGTTGGAAGCACTCAGCTGGGAAGTTCTACCCCATGCGGCTTACTCATCAGACTTGGCTCCTTCCGATTACCACTTGTTTGCATCGATCGGTCACGCACTTGCTGAGCAGCGCTTTGGTTCGTACGAAGATGAGAAAAAAATGGCTCGATGAATGGTTCGCAGCAAAAGGGGAAGATTTTTACTGGCGTGATATTCACAAATTGCCCGAAAGATAGGAAAAATGTATAACAAGCGATGGAGCATACTTTGAATAAAGCACTTTTTATCATTCTTCCGAATTTAACGTGTTTTTTTTTAGAAACAAAAATCCGCATTTGATACTTGTACACCTGGCAATAAACCAACCTACAAACACTAGATATCGCGCTATTCATGATCACTCGCGGGAGTCCATGGAGAGTCTTGATATTGAGATGTACGATTGAAACTCGCGCGAGATTGAAACAACTGCGAGTCTATCGCTCGGATGATAAATCTGCCATTTTACACTTTCGCAAGATCTATTGAGACATAAAATAAGATTATTCATTTCGCACGTACGTTCACTGTAGTTATTAATAATCATGTATTCGCATAGATATATATATATATATATATATTTATTTTTCTATCACAAAACCAACGTGATTCAAAGGATGGCTTGTCGATTTTGTTACCTCAGATGATACGTATTCCTTTTCTGCTTACCCAAAGAGCTTTGCGTTCGTGCGAAAAGGAAAAATAAAATTACGAACGCCGAACATCAATTCAGCTCACGACGATAACGATATGGATATTTTTCAAACAGCTATATTTTTATCTCTCTATTCCCACGTTTCTGCGCTCACATCTGGCACACTACACACGTTACCATTTTGCGGGAAAATTAAAAGCGCGTTCTATACACACACCATCTCTTCAAGACTGATACAGGCTATGGCGTAATTGGCGCGTTACTAAATTAAATTGCAAATGGAAAACGAGAGAGATGGAAAGAATTGCCGCGACGGGGGTCGAAGTCTCCCGGAACTCTTGGATTTACCTATAGATATATATATATATATATATATATATATATATATATATATGCATATGCATATGCGTGTAAATTTATAGCCAATATCCCGATCAATGGAGCTGACAACGTTTGACACAAAAGAGCAATAATGATGATAATTTTATCGAGAATTTATTAATAACGACGAGGGTCACGTTTCTAACTATGTACCAGTGAACATTTTATACAATCAAGGAGTTACACAACCTTGGCGTTCGGAAAAATAGGTATAAAAATAATACAACATTTTTACCCGGTGAATAAATATATAAAATAATTTTTATTTTTCACATTTTTATTTATTTTATTTGTTTATCTTTCAAATTTTATTTTTCATCGTTCACAAACACGTTAGAGTTGGAATTAAGAAATTAAAAAAATTATGTAAAAAATGAAAAATTGAAGAAAAAAGAATTGAAAAATTAAAGAAAAAAAAAGAAAAATTGAAGAAAAAGATTGGAAAAATTGAAGAAAAAGAATTGAAAAATTAAATAAAAAAATTGAAAAATTGAAGAAAAAAATTGAAAAATTGAAAAAAAGCAATTGAAAAATTGAAGAAAAAAATTGAAAAAACCAATTGAAAAATTGAAGAAAAAAATTATAAAATTGAAGACAAAAATTAAAAACTGAAGAAAAAAATGGAAAAAACTGAACAAATAAAAAAAAACACATTTAAAAAGTGGCGGAGATTTAAGTCGTCTATTAGGCTTCTCTTTTCGAACTGGTGGACAAAATATCTCGAGATCTACTCAACCGATTTTGATGAAATTTAGACCACATATTTTTTTTTATAATATTATGTAAGATATAGCATACGATTTTTTTTATTGAATGCCGCGTTAACTTTTTTATTAATTTTTAAAACTCAACATTTTCTTACAAATCACAATTTTTTTTGTCAACCAGCTGTCATTTCCATAACAATTTTTTTTTTATTTTTTCCCCATACTACACATTAGCTCTTACCTTTACGAGAAAGTTTTATTTTTTTATTTTTCGGACGATGCCTGACAGAGAAAAAAATTCCACCATCGGCAAGGATTTTCGAAAGAGGGTCTAGACGACGTCTATCTCCGCTAGTTAAACAAAATTTTAATTATTTACCAAAAATTTGTTTATAAAGCGGTAATTTATTCGTAAAGAATAGAAATTATTTTATATACTCAATAGGCGTGTCAGAAGTAAAAAAAAAAATTAAATTAAATCGAGGATAACCCTTTCCGATAGATAAAAACGACTGGTGGATTTGTCCAAGCTTTTAGACAATAAAGTGCCCATAACAGATTGTAACTTTTCATTTGTATATAAAAAAAGGTTTTAAACTTTGGATCCTCGTGTATTTAAGACTGTTTGCGTCTTTCAGCGATGTTTCAGCTTCTCCTTCGTAAATCGCTTTCAACGATGATTTTTTTACTGGCGTGCTTATTTTTTAATTGCCATTTACTGAGGGTAGCCAATCCGGGAATATGATATACGGGAAGATATATACAAAACGAGCACAGACCTGTGAAGGAATGCGGCGAATCAACTTTTTATAAATATTGAACGATTCTTTATTCAGCTACCACCGACACGACCCGTTTCTAGACTTCGTTTTTTGTAGCAACTAATTTAATTAATATTACCTACAATAAATCTCTCGGGATGTGAAATGTTGATTAGTCAATTAAAATTGATATGCATCGTTTGCCGTTGTCGAGCAACCCGCTGGTTCAAGGGATTCGAAGAGAACTTTGTTCTTTCGAAATGTAGCCCAGGTCCTCATCGGAAAGTTTCAAATTTTTCATTAGACGAAATTTGGGCCGCTTTTTTTTTAATCTCCCTCTATATTGAGTACCGTAATGCTCGGGCTTTTTTTTCAAGTTGCATCGTAATGATGCTCGTGGTAGAAAAATCAGACTATTAGCTATTGGACACATACGCTGGGTCTGTTCTTTATTATAATCGAGGCATTTCATTGTTACGAGTACATGGCTTAAAAATTATAATTTAACCTCAGAATTGAATAAACGTTTCTTTTGGCTCGATTCGACAATTTTTTGTTAGTTTTGTTCTTCATTTTTTTTATTTCGTAATGAAGAATTCACTCGTAAAGTACGTCACACACGTAAGCTTTTTAACACATGGGTCATTAAGTCCCGGGACTAACCAGTAAAAACACATTTTTCTTTGCAAAATTCGACTTTATTCATCAACATCCCGAGTAGAAATATTGTCAGGCTGGCTTGATATTTGATCCGGGCCTGATCACGTTGTAGTACGGAGGCCTTACTTAAGGTATGCCTCAATTTGCCTGATCCGGTCGGTGTCAGGTGATAGTCAGGCAACTGGATGTAGTGTTTCCTCCAGTTGCCTGATCCAGCTAGCTTCAGGCTATGGTCAATCAAGTGGACTTACGGCTTGCCTCAATTCGCCTGATCCAGCTAGCTTCAGGCGATGGTCAAGCAACTGGACTTACGGCTCACAAAACATGTGATAAAGTAGAGTAATAAGAAAAATATAAGTGTGATAAAGTAGAGTAATAAGAAAAATTTGTGATAAACAAGTTTCCTATTTAGTTTATAAAATAAAGTATCAACGTTATTTGTAATTTGTGTCTTTTTCTATTTTGCGTTTGCGTGGTATTTTTTATTTCAGGAATAAATAGGACATCAACAGCAGAGGTTCATTCCATCATCCTGACTAGGCGATGATGTTTCAATTCAATTAATCCTTGAAAAATAAAGCCCTGATCAGGCTTAGATTTTTTGCACTGATCAGGCCTTTATTTTATACGCTGATCAAGCTTTGATTTTCTATCCTGATCAGGCCTTTATTTTGCACTGTAATCAAGCCTTGATGTTCTATCCTGGTCAGGCCTTGATTTTTTCACTGATCAAGTATTGACGTTCTATCCTAGGCATGCCCTGATTTTTTTCCACTGATCAAGCCTTGATGTTCTATCCTGATCAGGCCTTGATCTTTTTCATTGATCAAGCCTTGATTTTTTACCCTGATCAAACCGAAGTCAGGCAAAGTGTCACAAAAATGATCAGGGCTTGATAAAAAATCCTGATCAAGGCATGAAAAAGAAATCAGGATGCCTGATCAGGCCTTTCTTGTAGCCGGAGCAGGATTTCTACTCGGGATAGTCACCTTCCATAGCGATACAATGATTCCAACGTTTTTCTAAACTTTCGATGTCTTTCTTATAGAACGATTTGTCTTTTGCCTCAAAATAGGCTTCAGTTGCGGCTATAACCTCATCATCGGAGCCAAATCTCTTTCCCTGGAGCATCTTTTTGAGATCTGCGAACAGGTAAAAGTCAGATGGGGCCAGATCTGGTGAATATGGAGGGTGTGGAAGCAATTCGATTCGTAAATCGTTCAATTTCACCATCGTTTTCATCGACTTGTGGATCGGTGCGCATTGTCTTGGTGAAACAGCGGTTTGTGTCTTTGCCATGTGAGGCCTTTTTTGCTTGATCGCGTCATCCAATCGATCCAATAATGCAATGTAGTAGTCGCTGTTGATCGTCTGGCCCTTCGGAAGAAAGTCGATGAGCAAAATTCCGTGCGTGTCCCAAAATACAGAGGCCACGACCTTGCCTGCTGACCGTTGTGTCTTCGGACACGCTTTGGCCGGCTTTCGCCCTCTCCACTCCGCTCGGCTGACGCTCTTTTCGACTCCGGCGTATAGTGATGAATCCATGTTTCATCCATTGTTATGTACCGACGCAAAAAATCCTTTTTATCACGCGTAAACAGCTTCAAACAGCGCTCCGAATCATCAATTCGTTGTTGTTTTTGTTCCACTGTGAGCAAACGCGGCACCCACTTGGACAAAAGTTTTTTCATACCCACATTTTCATGCACAATTTTGAACACGGTGCCTTTTGATATCTTTAGGATGTCAGCTATCTCTTGCAACTTCACTTTACGATCGGACATAACAATTTTCCGAATTTTTTGGATGTTTTCGTGCGTAGCCACCTCAATTGGATGACCTGAGCGCTCCGCGTGCTCGGTGGTTGTTCGACCGCGTTTAAAATCCGCATACCATCGGCAAATGGTGGTTTTCGATGGGCACTTTTTCCGGTAACACTTTTCACGCCATTGCTGAGCTTGAACGGTATTTTTTCTCATTAAAAAATCGTGTTTGATTAACACGAGAAACTCGTTTTTATCCATCGTTCAAGCAAAAACAAATGTAGCGTCACTTAACCTTCAATATCTCGACAACGATTGAACCGAATGTCATGAAATTTTCACACGTATCTTTTGAAGGTTGGTACTACCGAAAAACAAAAGCGGCATGTCATTGGCGGCGCCATCTGTGTGTCAGTCCCGGGACTTAATGACCCATGTGTTAGCCTATTCCATATGCATTTTTTCTTCCAGCTGAATTAAAAATTCCTCGTGTAAAAAAATAAATAACGCATATATTATTGGCCTATTAATCGAATTACAAACACTTTCGAGTGAAATATATATGCTCGTTAAACGCCTCGACTACACATTTCCTATACACGTCGGCAGACTTGTGCCAAGTATATTTGCAACAAAGTGTACGAACGGATATTGAGGCAGAATATTTAGCGATTCGTTTTGGGGCATTAAGGACCCGGGTGTGTTATGTAAATTCGTTGAAAAACGACTAGAAACGGAGGCAAGGGGTTCTGGCATCAAATTTATACGAAAGACTCGTGCGCCGGTCGAAAACTATTTAACATTTTGTCAACCTTCGTAGGCTTTGGCTATTTTTTTTTTTTTTACCTAGTGCAAATAAATTGTGTTCGATGTCAATTCGCCGTATCCTCTCATGTGAAAAGAGACAAGATTACTTTTACAAACCACGTCTTCGCTTTTAAGATGATCTATATCTCTAAGAATTCTTGTTTTTTTTTTTTCGTACGAGACGTTCATTTAAATGAATGAACATTTATTCCGATCTAGCTCGACTGTTAACGAGCTACCGCGGCGTTGAAATAACATTATTCGTTATTTATTTTTCATCTGAATATTAAATGCCTTCTTTATCCGAAAAAAAAGACGAAACATTTTCAGACAGCGAACAAATTCCCAATAGGGAAGGCTCAACCTCATCAATGAGCCCAGCAGATTTATATTTAATCCTCAAAAAAACGAGGAGCCTGAATATTCATTTTTTTTTTTAATCGCCGACAGTGTCCGTATTTTTTTTCTTATTGATTGGCAATTAAATTGCTCCATTTTGGATGTTCAATTTTTGCGACAATATGAAAAATAGAGGGAGGGAGGGAGGGAGGGAGGGAGGGGGAGAGAGAGAGAGAGAGAGAGAGAGAGAGAGAGAGAGAGAGAGAGAGAGAGAGAGAGAGAGAGAGAGAGAGAGAGAGAGAGAGAGAGAGAGAGAGAGAGAGAGAGAGAGAGAGAGAGAGAGAGAGAGAGAGAGAGAGAGAGAGAGAGAGAGAGAGAGAGAGAGAGAGAGAGAGAGAGAGAGAGAGAGAGAGAGAGAGAGAGAGAGAGAGAGAGAGAGAACGAGAGAGAAGTATGTGAAAAATGTCGTTTACTCCAATATTTGCTGAATCTCCGATGAGTTTTGACATTTTAAATATTTATAAGACAAAAAGTACGAAGAAGAGTACGCCGTTATTTGATTATGATGAGTCAGACGAGTCAGCAATGATTTTTTTTTCGGAAAAAAGTGAGAAATTTTGTCTGTACAGTATAATATTGTGACCGAGAGATTTCCGGCTTCGTCAAAGGTGCCATCACTGATCGCAGTATCAACTCTATTCTCACGATCTGTTCTCGACGGAATGAAAATATTTCGAAAAAAAAATTGACGCAATCGAGATAAGAGGGACACGCCAGGGGCCCCTTGTCTGTTGTCAGAGGCCTTCGGTTCGGCTTGTCGAACTTGTACCGACAAATCTCCATGTAGATAGTGAAGTTCCAACACCTGACCGCCAAGTCCCAAAATCACCTCATCAACGCCAAACGCCAGAAACAAAAAAACACGTAGCCGAAAATTCATTCGTCACGTTTAATGGAGAAGAAAGATGTACAAGTTCACACCTAATTTAGCCGTCCACAATAATGAAACTGACAATTCTCATTATCATTATTTGAAATATCCAGTTACATTACATATTTTAATAATAATAAAAAAAGAACCATCTTCGTTCTGTAGATATTCAAAATTACGGTCTTCTCTTATTCTCCTATCAATTTATACCAGAGATGGGCATACCTAAATTACAATTTAATTCAATTATTAATCTGGTTACAAACGAATTAAATTACAAAATAATCTCATTGAACTGTATTTCATTACATTTTCATTGTAATTATTCAGGACATATTATGAAATCTGTTATGATGTATTTAATTACAAAGTAATCTGATTAAAATGTATTCAAATACTATGTATTGGGAGTACAAATTAATTCGGTTCGTTTTCAAGAGATGGCTCTGGCTGTTATGAATGTTTCATAGTGACAGCTGATTTCGGTGGTTTCAGACAGGTTAGACATCTGTCAATAAAATTCAGTTTATATCGCTTTGAGTTCCATTAGAAACCTTGTTTTTTTACTGTGTTGAATATGTCAAATTTTGTGTTAACTAAGCAGCATTCGCGGGAAGTTTTACTTTTCTGCTTTAATTGGAAGAAAAGTGCAGCTGAAGCGCATCGAATGCTTGTTGAAGTTTATGGTGATGATGCTCCAACTGATGAATCATGTAGGGAATGGTTTCGACGCTTTAAGAACGGTGATTTCAGCGTTGAAGACAAGCCTCGCCCTGGACAGCCAAATGAGCCAATGAGCTGCTACAACCTGGCGATTCCATTACGGGCGATCGGTATAGACTACAATTGATTCGTTTGAGCCGTGCATTACGAGAAAAACGGCCGGAATACGAGCAAAGACACGACAAAGTTATTCTTCTGCATGACAACGCTCGGCCTCGTGTCGCAAAAGTCGTAAAAAAATATTTGGAAACGCTCAAATGGGATATTTTACCGCACCCGCCGTATTCTCCGGACATTGCTCCTTCTGATTACTGGTTGTTCCGATGGATACAGCACGATTTACCAGGTCACCGGTTCACTTCTTTCGCAGAAATCGAAAATTGGCTCAAAACTTGGATCGCCTCAAAAGACGAGACTTTTTTTTCGAGATGGAATTCGAAAATTGCCTGAGAGGTGGGAAAAAGTAGTAGCCAGCGATGGGCAATACTTTGATTAATCTATTCATACCTTTTATTTTGAAATAAATGGATTTTTTACTACAAAAAAAATGGACCGAATTAATTTGTACTCCCAATAATTTAATTACTTTGTTACTATTTATGGTGTAATATAGGAAAAAATATATGATTTTATCCATTAAAGTTGCAAAAAAAAAGGATAAATTATGTCTCGTCTGAACTACTAAATCAAAATATTGTTTAGCTTTTTGTTAGCAAACCGGTTTATTCGAATTAATATATAATCGATTAATTTGTAATTAGATTAAATTCCAATTAAATTACATAGTAATTAATTACACTAGGCACTTGTGGTAATTAATTAAGTTAATTGTCAATTTAATTACTTTTTACCCATTTCTGATTCATACTGGATTTATAATCAATTTCCATTGATACAAAAAAATCGGATTTATTTTCGAACACGTTATAAATACTAAAATTATTTTTGTATCGATTTTTGCCTAATTTAATCCTCCAGTCCCTTTCCCCGTGCTCGATTAATCCGTATGACGAATGCAATTCATGATTTTAATACGAGTAACCTTTTCGTCCCAAGTCCCGTTAAATCGAGTAACTTGTAAAAAATCTGGACAATATCATTTGGTACGTCTCATTCGTCTGGTTTTTTGCCGACCTTCACTTTTACGAATGACAGGATGATCGTAATCTTCTCTTTCTCTTGTTTTTTTTTTTTAACTCCTAGAAGCCCTGTCGTTAAGATCCAGTTAGCCATATTGGACGCCTTGTAAAAACGGCATCAACGCTACAAACGGATTTGTATATATCTCTGACAAACGGGACGACTATATACGTTACGGGATCGTAACCGTTGTACGGTCAACTCTTCTCTTGGATGTACGAAAAAGAAAGTGATATTTCCGAATAGCTCGGAAAGATCATGAACTGTATTGAACAGTTGCATTGGGCAAAACGTCAGAGACGATTCGATACAGGCAGCTTACAAATTTTATCAATTTTTTTTTTTTTCTCAAGACCCTCTTGGTTTTTTCCTTGACTTAATTTAGTAAATTCGAATTATCTTGGTATATCAAGCCAGAGCATCGAAATGGATTTTTTTTTTTTGGGGCTCGGTTGAATTTCCGCCCCTTAAATGATCTGCTAGTACTCAATACTTCTGGAAATTTATATTTCTAGAAATTTGTAAACAGAATTATTATATAATCGAAAATAATAGCACACTAAGGAATTAAGGCCGTCTAGTCTAGAATTTTGAAAAAATCGATTTTTTTTTGCATATTTTCAATGTTTAGTATTTCAAGAATATACCCTCCAAAGGAAATTTGGAAATTCCAAATATTAACGGAGTTACAGCTGTAATTAGTGAGGTGGAAACTTAACCGGCGCTGCCGGACCGAATCGAACAATAGACGGTTCCGTCTGCTCGACTACCTGAAGCCCTACCCTTCGTGATATTCACATCAAAAGACTACGATTTTGAAGAAGAAGGAGTATTTTATGGACCAGAAATCGCCGATTAACGAAATGTAAGTATATGTACCATTATATGACTTAGACTGCCTGAAACTGTACTCGAATCTTTAAACGCGTTTTTCTCGAAACTACTTTTTTTCGAGACGGTTGACACGATATCTCAAGTTGTAATGAACCGATTTACTTGAAATTTTTTGTGGACCTTCTTTATACACCCCTCTATCGCCCCTACCAGATTTATCGCGCAATTTTGTTACTAATTATTTTAAAAAAATCAACAATCGTGAAAAAAAACGGCAAAAAATGACCTTTTTTTTAAACAGCCGCCATTTTGCGAATTTTTTTTTTTCGCCTGAGGGAGGGGCTATAATGACATCCTTACCAATTAAGAATCTATTTTTTTTTTTCAGATGATCAGGAGGGTTGGAAGCATGTCAACCAGGAGAGGCCGTTTTTTTTCCACCCCCACTTTACCAGCCTGCATCTACCAGAATTATGGATTTTTTTTTTCGCCAATTTTTTTATACAATGTCAAAGGATGAATAAATTAAGTATTGCGTTTTCCTCGACTGCTGTACGGGCCTGGTGAAAATTAATTCACCAGGCGCGAATCGCAATCTGCCAAAGGAAATTCCCTGTGCGTGTCTCTCGGGTGTAAAGACTAGTGTCGTGTGGGGAAACCGACTCGTCGCTTGATTCCTCTCGAGATGAGTCTCTTTGCGGTGTAACTAGCATTACGTGCCGACATGTAGTCACGGAACAGTTATAACACGTGCAATTGCTACCCCACGTTGCTTATTATTCAGCTTTGTACATGAAGAAAAAGGGTTTCAATTGCCTCTGATAGATCGCAAGTATATTCTCAACTAGGAATTGAAAAGTCTCGTTAGGCAAAATTAACACAATTTTTAATTTAGGGAATGTCAACACGTGTGAGCTCTATTAAATTCCTGCAAAATAATTCTTTCATTTATTCGTAGCACAAAAATGAATTAATGGTATATTAATAAATTGATTAATAATTTTTAAAAATTAACAAATTGTCATGACGAAAAAAATTTGTCGTCTGTTCAGACTCCAAATTTTTAGCTCCCAGGATTTTTATAAATATAAAATTATTCTTTTATTCTATTCAGAAACAAATTCAGACTCCAAAAAAATATTTACTTTCCTCCAGGACTCATAAAAATAAAAAATTTCTTCTGTTCTATTCTAAAAACAAATTCAGTCTCTAAATTTTCAATGTTCCCAGGATAAGAAAAAATAAAATTATTCTTTTATTCTATGCTAAAAACAAATTCGGACTCCAAAAAAATATTTACCGTCCCCCAGGATTTTTATAAAAATAAAATTATTCTTCTATTCTATACTAAAAACAAATTCAGTCTCTAAATTTTTAATCTTCCCAGGATAAAAAAAATATAATTATTCTTTTATTTTATTCTAAAAACAAATTCAGACTTCAAACAAATATTTACCCTCCCCCAGGATTTTTACAAAAATAAAATCATTCTTCTATTCTATTCTAAAAACAAATTCATACTCTAAATATTTTGCTTTCCCAGGATTTTTATAAAAATAAAAATATTCTTCTATTATATTCTAAAAAATAAATTCAGTCTCTAAATTTTAACCTTCCCAGGATTAAAAAAAATAAAATTATTCTTTTATTCTATTCTATAAATAAATTCAGACTCCAAAAAAAGAATTACCCTCCCCCAGGATTTTTATAAAAATAAAATTATTCTTCTATTCTATTCTAAAAATAAATTCAGACTCCAAAAAAATATTTACCCTCCCCCAGGATTTTTATAAAAATAAAATTATTCTTCTATTCTATTCTCAAAACAAATTCAAACTCCAAAAAAATGATTACCATCGCCAGGATTTTCGTGAAAATCCTGGCGAAGACAAATTATTCTTCGTGACGGAAAAATTACAATCACTTTTGCCAATTCGTTTCGGACTCCAAAAAAATGTCCCCTCCCCCTCAGGATTTTTATGAAAATAAAGCTGTGAATCAAAAAATCATCAGTCCAATCATTTTTGTTCCAATTAAAAAAAAATATTGCCACTAACCCATACCAAACAATACTGTACTCCAACATTTTTTTTTTATTCCGACAGAATTTTCACGAAATTATTAATCAACAATCTATTTTTAAAAGGTTGTCTAAGCAATAATTATAAAAGCACGGATTTTCGACGCTTTGTATGGACAGGCTTTACTTAATTTCACTCTTTAATTAATTATAATTTAATACAAACGTTTGTCTTCGAGGAATTGGCGCCGTTTCCAGTTTTACACAATACAAAGTTTCTTCGGTAGCCAAGGCTTTGCGAATCTTTCTTCTTCTTCTTTTTATACTTCCTCTGGCCGTGCGGCGCTTCTTTCACCCGTACAGTTCTCCACTGTTCCGATCAGAGAGAGATTATGCTTTTATCTTAAAGTCGCGATCTTTTACGACTACGGCGCGGTGTCGGATCGCCTGTGGAAACGCGTATTATACGCTTATATTAGGAAATATATATATATATATATATACACATATAAATATATACACGCAGGTATAGACGATAAAGGTATAAAGGCAGCGAAGCGATCGTGAGCTTTCGCTCGCAAAATAGTCTGGCGAAAAATCCCCGCGACACAAAAGTTTTGCCAAGAGAGTAATTCTGTGTATACTGACTAGTTGGACACGGGTGTATGGATGCATACTTCTTCAAGGCTCTGCTACACAGTGAAATCTCCCATATGACATCAATAAAACTAGAAGTATCACTCTGCCTTGGCTAGAGAAGTAGCTAATCAAAGAAGCAGGAAATTTCTTCAAATAAGATTGATTCGAATGTCAGTGTGAACATCTAAGACTAAGGCAAAGTGGAAGATGTACCACGTGAAATATGAGTGCGAAAGAGATAACTGAAATTTTTAAACAGAGATTTCTCAGAGATTAATAATATTGAGAGCAAAAGAAATTCCTGACTTTTTCCTGACAAAGCTTAACCATCTATGAGAAAACTTGGTTCGAAAATTTGTGAGGTTATGTTGACCTTGTGCATGCTTTCAATCTTAAAGGCAGATCCAAATTTTGTCACTCAAGTTCTTCCACAATAAGCTGGTTTTTTTTTGGACACTCCAATTTCACTGAGAGGCGAAGTAGAAGATGTGCCACGCGAAATATAAGTGTGAGAGAGATAGCTGAAATTTTCGAACAGAGATTTCTCAGAAATTAATAATATTTAGAGCAAAAGAAAATCATCAAGCTCTGGTTCAGGAAATTCTCCAGAGCCTGTACTTTCTTTTTGCTGACAAAGCTTAACCATCTATGAGAAAACTTGGTTCGAAAATTTGTGAGGTTATGTTGACCTTGTGCATGCTTTCAATCTTAAAGGCAGATCCAAATTTTGTCACTCAAGTTCTTCCACAATAAGCTGGTTTTTTTGGAGACTCCAATTTCACTGAGAAGTGAAGTAGAAGATGTACCACGCGAAATATGAGTGTGAGAGAGGTAGCTGAAATTTTGGAACACAGATTTCTCAGAGATTAATAATATTGAGAGCAAAAGAAAATCCTCAAGCTCTAGTTCAGGAAATTCTCCAGAGCCTGTTAGTTTCTTTTTCTTAACAAAGCTTAACCATCTATGAGAAAACTTGGTTCGAAAATTTGTGAGGTTATGTTGACCTTGTGCATGTCCTCAATCTTAAAGGCAGATCCAAATTTTGTCACTCAAGTTCTTCCACAATAAGCTGGTTTTTTTTTGGACACTCCAATTTCACTGAGAGGCGAAGTAGAAGATGTGCCACGTGAAATATGAGTGCGAAAGAGATAACTGAAATTTTTAAACAGAGATTTCTCAGAGATTAATAATATTGAGAGCAAAAGAAAATCCTCAAGCTCTAGTTCAGGAAATTCTCCAGAGCCTGTACTTTCTTTTTCCTGACAAAGCTTAACCATCTATGAGAAAACTTGGTTCGAAAATTTGTGAGGTTATGTTGACCTTGTGCATGCTTTCAATCTTAAAGGCAGATCCAAATTTTGTCACTCAAGTTCTTCCACAATAAGCTGGTTTTTTTTTGGACACTCCAATTTCACTGAGAGGCGAAGTAGAAGATGTGCCACGCGAAATATAAGTGTGAGAGAGATAGCTGAAATTTTCGAACAGAGATTTCTCAGAAATTAATAATATTTAGAGCAAAAGCAAATCATCAAGCTCTGGTTCAGGAAATTCTCCAGAGCCTGTACTTTCTTTTTCCTGACAAAGCTTAACCATCTATGAGAAAACTTGGTTCGAAAATTTGTGAGGTTATGTTGACCTTGTGCATGTTTTCAATCTTAAAGGCAGATCCAAATTTTGTCACTCAAGTTCTTCCACAATAAGCTGGTTTTTTTGGACACTCCAATTACACTGATAGGCGAAGTATGCTCACAAAAATCATTGCTGGTTGTAAAATTCGATTCGATTTTCAAAATAATGGGATCACGTACACTTAAATAAATGTTCTATCACGTAGAAAGTTTTGCCTCAATGTGCGGTGAAAATCCACCTCCCTCCACCTAATCTTGACGCTGACTGTCCAATCGTGCGCGTCGCACCCCCTCTTCAAGCACTCCCTCTCTTGTAGCCTCAACGAATGGTGTCACTCGGCATCCCCACCATCGCAGATTCCACAACACGTGAGCATTGAGCTATGAGCAATTTCACTGTACAGTGTTTAAGGAATTGCCAGTGCGTGAGAATCTTCGGTCACACGTGTAGGTAAAGTTCGAGGCGAGTACACGTAGCGAACGATTATGGTAACAAAGGGGTGATCGAGAGACCACCTCAAACGAGACGAAAGAATTATATAGAGATGGAATATGAGCTCTTGTATGGAGATTAGCGCTCTTCGGGTGAAAGTAACTCCGAGTCTCTCTACTTAGCTCGCCTTCCTACCTTTCTTCGTCGTGGAAATTATACCGGCAGGTTTATTATAATTCAACGCGTGGCTCGTCGCGCAGCCTCCACGAAATGGCAAAGGGATGTCATTTCTTCATGCGCTATTATCCTTAAGGGGTCAAACCACTCCAGAATTTTTACCACAAAAAAAAACGGACCAAATTAATTTGTACTCCCTTTTTGTGTTCACTTTAAGATATAACTAATAACATCCTTCAATAGTATTATCCTCTTACTTGTCCCTCCACCCAAAAAAAAAATCGCAAAAAATAGCTTAATTTTAGACGTTCACAGTGGTGTTACCCCTTAAATTTTGTCCTGTTCCTTTTGTAACTTTCATGATTAATACATTTTTTTTTGCCGTTTGATCGGCGATTACGGCAGGCTCGATCCTTTTGCCATAGTCTTCTCTCTTATCCGATCCATTGTCATTGGAGACGTTGGATCGATCTCCCTTCCCGATGTTGTCTATATATAGCACACGTACTCCATCGGTCGTGCAATGACATTTTTGTACTCGTCCCTTCCACAATACTCGAGTGCAACGTGCATACGATTAATAGAACTTTCTCCCTCGATGAGCGGCTCTTGTTCGTCTGCTTTTAACTCGCTGCTGTGGGGTTCCTTCTGGCTCGTTGGATATTGGTGAACTCGAGTTCTTGCTCGTTGATCGCTTATCGTTCTGTCCTTTTTCCTTTTCTTCATCCTCCTTCATGTTCGTCTCGCTTCTTCTCGCAATGGTCGTCGTTTTTTTTTCTTCATCTTTTATTGACTCGGAGCGACGACGCAATATGCAACAGAGTGCATCCTTCATGCGAGGAGAAAGGGATGAGAGAGCAAGAGAGGAAAAGGATCGTGACCTCTCGAGCCTTGTTCTATTCATCGGGGCACTGAAAAGTATCAAGTGCGCATTAACCCTTTGGCTCACGAGAAAAGTCTTGCCCGCGAGCTCTCTCAAACTCTTTGTTCACACAACTTGATCCATTTCTCACAATCCATTTTATCTTTCGACTAAACCCTTGGATATTTCACACGCTTGCGTTGGAAATTCAACGTATTTGTGCAATATTTCGAAAAGACAATTGGTCTGTTGGCAATGGTTTTAATTTCCATCTGGTCTTCCATTGGAGCAATTGGGATCCATGGGAGGGGGGTGCCTCCACATCTCACCAAATCTCACCAGTGGGACGAGGGGGGGGGGGGGTGGTCTAAATTAGAGAAAAACACCTCACGTAATGAATGGACCACCCCTAGCAAAATGCTGAGCCTTGATTTTTACAGCAATGACACGTCATCAAATGAGGCCGACAAATAACATCGGGAATTCCCTCGCTAAACGGTAAAAAAAAACAATAGTGCCACACAACTGTTGTCCAATGAATTGACGTATCGAAAATATTGTTGATAACGGTAATAGACATTCCTAATAACGTGCCGGGTAAAAGTTACACAATCGCACCGATTGGATCATCTCACATATCCGCGACTCTTTTGACATCGAATACAGAGACAGTCTTGATATACGAGCGTTATATTGTGTACCGTTGATTTTCATCGAGTCATCGAGTCATCGTCGTCATTAGAACCATGGACGTTCTTTTTTTCTTCTTCCTGGCGAGTTCACATAGAGCCACGAGGTCACGTGGATGTCTCGTCGAGTGAAGATCGTTGAGAAGAGACACTGACCCTGAAAGGGGCCTTTTCGCCCTGTCAGCGGCAACGAACATAAAAATCGGTCGTTCAACGAATGAAGGAGTGAGGATGATGTGACGTTCTCGTGGCGGCCAATTCGTCTACGTAACTGGCTCAAACATACACGAGTATCTCGCTCATCTTGATCTCATTGCCTCCTACAACTGTCATAACGTGGATCACTGGCGCTGAAAATGATGTGAGAAAAAAAGGCACGTAGCTCCAGGGGTTGCTACTGCCGAAGCTGCAAATCGGTCGGAAATTGCCAATGACCAAGATTATTGATCCGGTCATCGAAGAGAGGTCAAGATTTGTCCCAAAGACTTTGAAGTCAGCAATCTCCATCTATTGCACATATTTTCAAGAATTTTTTTTGTTCATAATAAGATTTAGCTTCATATTTTAATCTTTTTATATATGAAAATAGAAGTTTCAAAGTACAAGACAAAATTCAAAAACATTTGTTTATTTTTAATTTATCTTGTTGATCTGGCTGCTTGAAGTTACTCTTGCTTTTACCTTGTCGACACGAAATCTTAATTTTGGAGCATGTGAAAACAAAAAGTCGAGTACTTTATTATAAAGTGGGGTTGTAGTTATGACCGCTGCTAAAAACTTTCACCCCCGATAAAAAGAAATCAATATGGCTCACTTTTGAATTTTTCGACTGTTTTTTGACAAATTAAATTGTTTAAAAATAGGGCTAGGTATTAATGAATATTTATACCGTTAGTAGGGGTCGAAGAGATACATGCATATATCGTTTAGGTTTGTTGAGGTTCGTTTGGGTTTGTTGAGGTTCGTTTGGGTTTATTGAGGTTCGTTTGGATTAGTTTGGATTTGTTGAGGTTTGTTTGAGTTTGTTTGGGTTCGTTGAGGTTCGTTTGGATTTCTTGAGGTTTTTTTCGGTTTGTTTGGATTTGTTGAGGTTTGTTTGGGTTTGTTGATGTTTGTTGAGGTTTGGTTTGGTTAGGTTTGGTTTGGTTTGGATGGATGGATAGTGAGAATGTGACAATGTTAGTAAGAGAGTGCGAAACTAAGAATGTGAGAAGATAGTGTGTGTGTGTGTGTGTGTGTGTGTGTGTGTGTGTGTGTGTGTGTGTGTGTGTGTGTGTGTGTGTGTGTGTGTGTGTGTGTGTGTGTGTGTGTGTGTGTGTGTGAGAGAGAGAGAGAGAGAGAGAGAGAGAGAGAGAGAGAGAGAGAGAGCAACTCCTATTAGCATATATTTTTTCATCACCCGAAAGGTCTGATTACATTTTCAATGCCATGAAATAGTTGCACTTTGTGTAATATCTGTAGATTATTAGCCCGTTACGGTTACTCCAACCTAAATAACGTTCTCTACCGTATTTCTACAGGTATGTAGTACACGAAACTGATTTTTATTTAGGATATCGAAAATTTCCGAAAACAGACTGCTACTGATACCAGACTGCTACCTTAAGCCTCTGCCGACATTTTCACCAGGTCAATTAACACTCTTGAGGGTGGTCAGCAGCGATGGATAATACGTGGATAATTTCTGTATTAAAGCCTTAGGCCACTCTAGGATTTTTCAAAGATCGATTTTTTCTTTCTTAAAAATCTACCTTAGTACCTATAAAATGATATTCCAAAAGATTATGGGTGTGAAAAATCTCTAAGTACTCGATTTTCGAATTCTAGCGCAATCCCTCTTGGTTCATGCCGTGACTTTCTACTAACTTTAAACGCGTTTATCTCAAAACTACATTTTTCAAGTCGGCCGGACTCATAACTCAAACGAATTTCAACCGATTCACTTGAAATTTTAACTGTGTATGTAAAATTACATTTTCCGAGGCACTACGTAGGATTTTTTAATTATATTGCATAGTTACTTTTTTATAAACAATTTTCTAACGATTTTCTCATGGCACTTTATACTTTTTGTTTTAGAAATGCGCAATTTTGACAAAAAACAATATATCAAAAAAATCATACGTACTTCTATAGCTATTGTTATATGTAATCGAAAAAAACTTTAGTTTCTCATCATAACTCAAAAATTATAGGAGCTGTTGGTCCGGCCGTTGACCTTCCAGAAATAAAGGCGTCATAGGAAAAATGCTGCACAGTCGGCATTTTGGAATCGCTGTGAAAAAATAATTTTCTCTAGTCAATTACGTGTATAATAAAACCCCTATTTTGTAATTCTAATTTATTTTATGGTTTCGCTGGAAAAAAAAAATCACAAAATATGCCCTTTTTGGCCTCTAGAGTGGCCTGAGGCCTTAACGAGTCTTATAGATCACCATGAGTTATTGAATATGGAGCAAACGAGCCCTGATTGGACTTCCAACTTCTGCAGGACACAAAAATGCTGCTATTTTCATAATGTAGTACGCCTGTTTTAGGTACGTCATAGTCTAGTACACATATGCATGACGTTTTTCGAGAGTCATTCTTGGTGTGAATGAAATCTCGAGCCACTTCTCTCCATTCGGATCCCATTATAAAACGTTTCACCGGCAGCTGTGAACGTTCAGCGTGAAATCCACCGACGTGTAAGGGATTGCCTGAGCGATATCTGACAGCGAACATAGACGAGAGCTCGTTTATACTTGTGTGTATATATATATATATTTATATATATATATATATATGTCCATATTATAGACGAGACAGGACGAGAGGATGACGAGGACAAGAGAGACGTAAGACAGCGTGAGACAATCGAGCTGGTTGACGAGGGAAGCAAGCGAATTGAATCTCTTATATGTAGTTTAGTGGGGTTGTGTGATAAGTACTTTTATTTCTTTGTCTGTGTGTGTGTGTGTATACACAAAGTTTTTTTTATACGTGTGGTACATAAAATAGACACTCTATCTTCTAGTATCACATGATACATATGCAGGCATATATATATATATATATATATATATATATATATATATATATATATATTTTATGCGATACCAGAGCATATCTACTTGATTTACCGTCACTCGAACTACAGTAGGATAATTGGCAATTCAAGGATGCAATATAGTTCTTAAGGCTCACTTCAATGTGAGCTCTGCACACTTTACAATTGGACATTTCATTTCTCAATTTCTCGGTAGCTCTTGTATCGAAAAAAATGTACAATTTTAATCAAGGGATCAGTATCAGTGTATTTTCAGAAATTTTCGATTTTTTTAAAACATCAGTTTCATATCCTACATATACTTGTAGAAATAGAGTAGCGAACGTTATTTAGGTCGGAGTGACCGATGAGGGGCTAACGGAGAGAATTAAATGTTAAAAATTACCGTGCAGTCACGGTAACCAGATGACAACCCTGAAACTTCGCTTATTATTACTGAGTAAAATACAGATTTTCACGAAAATAAAATAAAATTTTCTTCTTCAGATAAAAAATTTTACCAGATTTTTTAGTAAATTTTTATGTGTAACAAAATACGCAAAACTTAAATTTAAAAAATATATAATATCAGCGAAATTTTACTGTGCATTTTATTATTTTATGCCTTTCAAAAATGTCTATAAAAAAGTATCGTCTTTATAACAGTTATTTTAAGATTTATTATAAAATTTAATGAGTATTATAGGAAAATGTTTTGTGCTCTCGGTAAAAATTATCGTGCGCGCTACCCTTCTTGTATAGTAAAATTTTGGCTACGTATTTGAAATTTTCTGTAACGTGAGTTAAAAAAAAACTTGTCGCATACGAATTATTACGCTTTTCTCACTTGTCACCACATTGAAATATATCACGGTAATTTTTACCGTGAAATTCACGACAAAAATTACTTTTTAATTATCTCCGTTCTGAAAAGAGTGACACGATAGAAGTGTCTGCGCGCTGAGCGCGATACCGGGGTGTCGAGCGTCCAAAGCTCGCAGAACAGCGATCCAAAACCAAAAATCCTAAGGAAGTGAAACTTTTGAAGAAGCTGAAGGAATAATGTATGGACCAGACATTGCTGATTGAGGGTAAGAGGCTTTTTTTTTTAAGTTTTATGTGCATTTTTACAAGAGAAACTTTAAGGCCCCACACCACGGTTCGTGCGCGGTACGAGGGTGTATTTTTCGTAATTATTTTCAAGCAAACGATGAATGGATTTTTTTTTATTAATACTCATAGTCAATATATACATATAGAAGACTGTATACAAATTTTTGTACTCGAATCTAAAGTATAGTTTGCCGTGTACGTCGCTTCCAAGAGGACACTCCGACGAAATTGCTGCTCCGCGGTTGACAGCGATTAAGCCATACGGTTCATCTGAAAAATAAAATAAAAATATATTTAGAAACTAGACTTATAGGTTTACAGCATCACGTAGGGGAATTTCGAGATCTAAAAAAAAAAAATGGCGGACCAGCGAGTTTCATTTCCGATTTTCATGGAAAATTTTCATCGTTCATAAAAAAAAAATAGAAGGGTGGAAAGCAGGGGTAACTTCAGGCAGCCCGATCTCCAAGATAAATTAAAAATAATTTTTTTAAAAATTTATCCTCGTATTTTGAAACTTCTATTTTTATGTATAAAAAGACATGTAGATAAATCGAATTATGAAAAAAAAATGATTGAAAATATGTGCAACAGATGTAGACTGATGCTTTACTAAAAAATAATGCCTTTTTTCCATAAAAATGAAACGAATCTTTAAATTGATGGATCAATTTTTACGACGGAGACGGTTGGATAAGTTCCTTGAATATTCTGGTAGTGCCAACTATCGAGATGTATTGTTTGTAGTCTTCCTGATGTGGGGAAAATATATGCAAGAGTAATAATTCTTGCTCGCACTTTTGGATCATGGAGTACGACTGATACTTTGACTAGAATAGGCGGACTACCACACCCTCTGTATCGAACTCTCTATAAGAGAATAAAACATTCTTAGTGTTGGACATATATATCTATGAAATTTCCGACGTACAAATATAATTATTCTATTTTATGAACTCTCACATCTACTATACGGGGAATCTATGATCTTGATAACATTTATAACTGTCGAGATATCATATAGAGCGAGTATCAAGTTTCGTCACCTTCACTCGTGCCACTAAAGTCTTACACTTCGTATACAAGTGTTGTTATCTTACTGTACTTGTGGCAGCTTTATATTGTTCATAGAAAGATAATTAGATAAGTGAGGCTCGTAAAGAAACTCGAATTTAAATCGAGTACTGAGACGGAGAGAAGGGAAGGGAATTTATAGTGAAAGAACTAAATGTTCTACCGAGGCCTGAACAACGTGCATGGACTTGAAACAGTTTTTTGTTAAATTGAAAGAAAAAAAGGTTAAAGTGCCTATGAGTAATCTAGGATGGATAATTTGAGCAAATTTTCATGAATTACGCTTTAAAAAAATCATTATATATTAGTTATCAAAATTTGTTAGGAAAGCAAAATAAACATCTATTTAATTCTAACAATTTTATTTATAGACGTCGGTTTTTTTCATTAAACTTATCCTTTTTTTAATTGTGGAGGTTGGAGCTCTGCCTACAATCCAAAGTTTGAAAAAATATATATATACGAGGTGTGTGAATCAAGTTTATCATTTTATTAAATAATAGTACATTATGATACGAGGACGAAAAAAACTTTTTTCAAGGAGTGTGAATTTGCAGGACGAGCCGAAGGCGAGTGTTGCAATCACACGAGGTTAGGAAAATTTTTTTCGTCGATTATTATACGAAATTTTATTGTACGCGGTGTGAAAATGGGAGTTTTACGCACGCGAAGCGTACGTAAAACGTCTATTATAGTACCGAGTGGAATAAAATAATATATTTAATAAATAAATTACTTTAATAATTGAATCAAAGAATTTGATTTATTAAACAAAATAATATTGAATCAAATAATTATACATTTTATTTATTAAATAAAATAATAAATATATTATATGTAAAAAAGTACGTAAAACGTTCATTATCGTACGGAGTGGAATAAATAATATTTTCAATAAATAAATAAATAAATGTAATAATTGAATAAAATAATTATATATTTTATTTATTAAATAAAATAATTAAATAATTAAATTAAAAAGTTTGATTTTTTTCAGTTTTTTTTATTCGAAATACAGCTCAATATTGTCTCCGTCTTGAAAATTTAGTATCTACAGAATAAATCTATATCTCGTTTTTTTTAAGGTTTATTGAGAAAAAAACTCATAAATCGTCATTTGACTCAACCGGACCTCTTCAACCTCCTTAAGGCGCCAGTCCACTTTGGAGCCACGAAAAAAAGGCTATTTTCGCGATTTTTTTTGGAGGATTTTATAAAAGATATGAATATAAAAGTTGTTGGGCTTGATAAATAAAGGCTTGAAATACATAAAAAAAAAATTTAATTCATTTTTATTCATTTTTAAGTACAAAAACTATAGTTTAACGTAACGCCTCAAAAATAGGTGGGCTAGGTAGCTCCATCACAACTCGGCAACGGCTTGTCTGAAACAAAAAAATCAAAGTCCATTAGATTCAGTATGACACCAGCTACAAAATGACCCTCGGATATAAATTTTTATCAAAAAATAAAAAAATGGCAGATGAAAAACGAAAAAAGTAACAAAAACGCGTTATTTTCGCAGTTTTTCGCAAAAAAAAAAAGAGTAAAAATCAAAATTTTAAACCCATCGAGGGTCATCTTGTTGCGAATCGTGTGTACAATATGTGGTTCAAATTTCAAGAAAATCGGTTTATTAGTTTTAGAGATACGCTGGAGCTAGATTTTGAAAACGTTGTTTCGAGAAAAACGCGTTTGAAGTTTATACTATGAAAAACTCTTACCTAAACTCAATCGGCAATTCCTGCACCGTACAAAATCCCTTCTGATTGCTCATCGTCGTCGATTTCTTCAAATCTTCCTTGCTTTCGATTTTTTGAAATTTTTAAAGTGGACTGGCCCCTTAAATTATTTTTTGTTTTGCAGTGACATCGGCTCACACCACACCGAACAACAGTCAATGTGTAAAAAACAAAATGTACATAGATTTCGCGTACATACGAATATTCGTGAGAGTCCTATCTCTCAATTCCTTCGCTTAGTTTACGAGACGATAAAAGTGAGAAAGAGGCGGCGGGGGGAGGGCGGGGGGGGGCAGGGGAAGGGGGCAGGTAGGTAAATTTATGTTAGTATGTAAAGCAGATCTGGCAAAATCAGCAGGTGGAATCGCTCAGAGAGTCCACTGAAACTGCAATATCGTGTGTACAACGACGGATACGAGAGCGCGGGTTCGAGTAAGATCGCAGCTTTTGCATTGACAGTCATAGCACCCTGGAATATTCTATTGCGATCCTCGAGCAACAAACTTTTCCTCGGCTATTTCTTGAAGGAGAAACGTATTCGAGGAGATGCTGTCTGAAGAATCCGGGTGGGGGGGGGGGGGGGGGTGGGTGTAAATAGGTATACGTATATAGAGTTTACGCGAGAAGGCACACGACAATTTCCCTCTCGCTACTTCATCAGCATATCGCACGATTTTCCAACTCGACAATCTCTATAAGCCGAAGGTTTTCTACGTCGGTATTTAGATACGCGGCTTGTTTTACGATCGGTTTCGGATCTGTCGCGGTATTTGCATAAGCGAGGGTCTCTGCATTTTTCTTTTTATGTAGACGTAACGATGTGTGAGTAGGGAAGATGTTTCAGGGCCAGAAGAGCTCTGAACTTTGTGATGCTTCTTGTGAGAAAAAGGCATGGCAATGGAAGAATGTTTAAGGGGCCAGTCCACTTTGAAAATTTCAAAAAATCGATTGTTTTTTTTACTGTTTACGAAAGTACATACATTCCGAAATATTGTGTCAATATTGTGTCAATATTGCCTCAAAAATAGGTGGGCTAGGTAGTTCCATCGCAACTCGGCAACAGCTTGTCTGAAACAAAAAAATCAAAGTCCATTAGATTCAGTATGACACCAGCTACAAAATGACCCTCGGATATAAAGTTTTATCAAAAAATAAAAAAATGGCAGATGAAAAAACGAAAAAAGTAAAAAAAAAAACGCGTTCTTTTCGCAGTTTTTCGCAACAAAAAAAAGAGTAAAAATCAAAATTTTAAAACCATCGAGGGTCATCTTGTTGCGAATCGTGTTTACAATATGTGGTTGAAATTTCAAGAGAATCGGTTTATTAGTTTTAGAGATACGATGGAGCTAGATTTTGAAAACGTTGTTTCGAGAAAAACGCGTTTGAAGTTTATACTATGAAGAACTCTTACCTAAACTCAATCGGCAATATTGACACAATATTTCTGAATGTATGTACTTTCGAAAACAGTAAAAAAACAATCGATTTTTTGAAATTTTCAAACTGGACTGGCCCCTTAATTCTTTGGAGTAGTGTATATCTTCAATAATATCGTAATTAGGCTTTTTCGCGGACTTTTCTTACCATCATTATTGATTTTTCTATAAAAATATCTTCATTATAGCGATTTCTACAGCGACATTAAACGAGAAGGATCGAATCGAAGAAAAGATTGTGAATCACAAAAGTATTTGAGATTCGCAGTACAACGAGAAACGTTTGTGTTACGGAGCATTAAAGGCTCGCCAGGACAAACGTTAAAATACCTTAAGCACGTATTTAGAAAGAGGACTATCGGTATGGTTTGGGAAGATCTGCATACTCGATGGAAATCTGAGATCGTTCGAGCGATAGGGAGCCCAAGCAAGAGACACCGCGTGCACATTTCAAAGAATAAAACCATATACGTTTGTGTGTTTGAAAGGTACGTCAAAGAATTCCGGGGATGGCTATCTCCCGTTAATAAGTTAGTAGCGCAATACGAGATACCCTCCAGTTTACATTGCTTCGGCACTATCCCCATGCACAGGCTTTTTCATGCGACAGAACGTCACTGCGAAAGTCATTTGATCTGCAAAAAAAAGTATTCACCCTTAAACTTTTTTTTTTAACATTCGTGGTGATTGTTGAATATCGTGATTTTAAAAAGCGACTTTTAACAACAATTTTCGAGTACGACAATAACCAATGACACTTTGTTTATGTTAAAAAAGACCCTTCAATTTTGTTTAAAAAAGTTTACAGTGTTCTCAGAGTACGAGTTGTTAAATAATGTAGGCGACAAAAGCTAATGGGCCATTTAATTTTCTGCCGATCGAAAATATTCAAAACTCTGAAATAATTAAAAAATGCAATTAAAGGGAATTACAATAAATGGAGTTATAGTGAAAAATAAATGTTGTAAATTAATTTAAAATTGAAAAAGAACAGTATTCTCAGAGTACGAGTTGTAAAACAGCGTGGGCGACAAAAATTAATGGGCCATTTAATTTTTTTATGTACCACAACCATGTTTTCCTCGCTTTTTCGTGCGTGTAAACGATACGTAAAAAATGCATTTTACGTCCTTGGTTTTAAAAATTCTTAAACGTCGCTGTGGAACAGCTGTCAGTCGTTAGGTGCTGCCACCAGTTAGGTCGAGGAATTACGTACGTTGAGGCGTCATTTACGGGAAAAAACATAACCTCACTTTCACGTGACACCGCGATATAAAGTATTAATAAAAAAAAAATGAGTGATATTGAGAAACACGCTTACCCGGTTCTAGAAGTTCATAATAAAGAACGCCCTTTATGTCCCACCAGATACACAAAAGCATTTTTTTTACGTTCATTTGCGCTTTGGGAGTTGATGTTGTTGGTTCTCCAGGGTCCACCCATAATTTTTTCCGCTTGGGATTCTCATAAAGGTTCCATTTTTCATCCCCCGTCACGATTTTCCAGAGAAACTTCTTCCTTCGTTGTTTGCTAAGCAACCAAAGACACGTGTTCATCCGTTGTCCGAGGTTATATTCGGTAAGTTCATGTGGGGACCATTTCCCGAGCTTCTCAATTTTTCCCATCGCGTGTAACCTCTTGGCAACGGTTGATCGATCAACTCCTAGTTGGGCTGCAAGTTCTTCTTGTGTCTGTGAAGAATTTTGGGCCAGTAAAGTTTCCAAATCGTCGTCCGAAAATTTTTCAGGCTGTCCAGTACGCACATGGTCACTGAGTTCGAAACCATTGTTTCTAAAACGTTTAAACCAATAATTGCATGTTTCGTATGACACAATACTCTTCCCGAACACAGAACAAATTCACTCCCACGCTTTGGTGGCACTTTTTCCTTGTTGGAATTCGTAAAGGATGCAGTGGCGAATGTGCAGCTTATCGGTCGCCATTGTTCTTGCTACTTTATTTTAATGTTATGATGCTCGCCCAATAAATTCATACAGCGTCTTGAACAGGGCTATGTCAATACTTTAAAATCCTAAAAGGACGTTGAAATATTTCAACGTGAAAGAGGATTCCCAGTCTGCTAGAAAAATCTGTAAAAATTAATTCACACACCTAATAATTTTATAGGCACTGAGGTACATTTTTAACGAAAAAAAAAAATCGTTTATTGGAAAATCCTAGAGTGGTCTAAGGCCTTGAAGAAGCCGCGACAAAGACGATACATGTTTTCCTCGCTTTTTCGTGCGTGTGAACGGTCAACGTCTTGTGATAAATCATTAATAAAATAATGTATTAAAATATGCTGATACATTTCAAAATTACGTTTAGTGTCTACCGGGGTTCCACTCGTCTTCGCCTCGCGCGCTCGTCTAAAAGGCCCACTTTGTCTCCTTGGTACACAATTTTACCGATCGAAAATATTCAAAAAAAAAATCTACCGATCTTTTTTGCCGATAAAAATATTTTTGAAATCTAAAATAATTAAAAATGCAATTCAAAGTAATTAAATAAATGGAATTATAATGGAAAAATAAATAAATAAAAATGTCCAACATCTTCAAACACCTGACAGTCCTAATACCCGTTCCAAAAGTATAAAGATCATGTGTTGGTCCTCCTCGCACCAATGTCCCCATGCATTGCGCTACCACGTGGATTTCTTCGGCGGTGCATTTCGTATCGTGAAATGCCGCACGGTTCTTTACTATTCCCGTATAGATGTCCGCGAAAAAGGCGTTTATATGCGTACAGTGCCATTGTCACGTTTATTTATATATTAATGTTTTATGCAAAAGCGACTTGAGTGTATCGTGTGGGTTAACACTTGTTGCATCGGTCAGGAGGAAAGGCCATTGTGCGAGATGCTGCGCTGCCTTCACCCATTTTATTACCACCTACACGACACATTACGGACTCTCGGTCCCCATACACCGTAGTAAACACGTGTGCAATAATACACGATACGCCCTAAATGAACAGAGGGCTCGTACGGTGGGTCTTCCAGTAGACGAAAGGACTTAAGAAACTTGAATCCAGTAGCCTTCAATTATACAACGTCATATTGCTTGGAAGAGGCTCAGGTGAGAGTTGCATGACAAGAAGACTGCGTAAAGCCTGACAATGTATATGCGGTGTCTTGGAACTTTGTCGTGTTGCGTGAAAGAGAGAGAGAGAGCGAGAGAGGGAGGGGGAGAGAGATATCGTAACCCCTTAAGTGCAGGATGTAATTTCCGGAATTGTCCTCTTGCGAATTATTCATCAGTTTATTGGCCTTTTTGCCTGTACAGAAATATATTCGCATAGCAATCCAACGAATATGGACTGTTGAGTCGCAAAAATGCCAACTTCCTCTCGAGCACATGAAATGATATATCTTCCTATGGCTTAGAAAGTTTCGACGTTTTTTTTTAAATAATAATAATGGTAATAATGAATTTTATTTTTTGATTATTCCATTATAAAGAAGCTCCTCTTTGTCGTAGTCCAATACGATCGAGTACATTCGCTATAGCAATCGTTGGAAAATGGAATCTGGTAACTGGCATAGATTTGATGAGATTTTAAAAAGTGTAATTAGGCTTTTTTGGCCGGTAAAAATCAAATAAAAAAATCACTTCCTATGCAGGGGTGGATTCCTATGCTCTGAATGAATAGTCTATGCAAGGGACTATTCATCCAATGGGGCCTAAAAATAGAATTTTGAACCATTCATTTTCGTTCATCAACGTCTGAATGAAGGGGCTACACCACCGTGGCGATCGGAAAAATATATATAAAAAAAACTGGTGGACTGGAAAATGGTGGAAAATATCTCGAGATCTACGCAACCGATCCTGATGGAATGTATACCCCATATTCTTTATAATATTATCTAGGATGTAGCATAGGATTTTTTTTTATTGGATGCCGCGTTTGTTTTTTATCAATTTGTAAAACTCAAAATGAAGATAAAAATCTTTCGTTTTTTCAAACAGCTCTCATTTCATCTATTACCTCTCCCAAGGCCTTAGGCCAGTCTGGGATTTTCCAAAAATCGATTTTTTTTTGTCAAAAATGTAACTTAGTACATATAAAATTATATTCCAAAAGATTATGGGTGTGAAAAATCTCTAAGTACTCGATTTTCGAATTCTAGGGCAACCCCTCTTCATTCATGTCATGACTTTCTACTAACTTTAAACGCGTTTATCACAAAACTACATTTTTCAAGTCGGCCGGACTCATAACTCAAACAAATTTCAACCGATTCACTTGAAATTTTAACTGTATATTTAGAATTACATTTTCTAAGGCACTACGTAGGATTTTTTAAATTATATTGCATAGTTCTTTTTTTATAAACAATTTTCGGACGATTTTCTCATGGCATTTTATACTTTTTTTTAGAAACGCGCCATTTTGACAAAAAACAATATATAAAAAAAATTCTACGTACTTCTATAGCTATTCTTATATATAATCGAAAAAACTTTAGTGTTCTATCTTAACTAAAAAATTATAGGAGCTGTTGGTCCGGCCGTTGACCTTCCAGAAATAAAGGCGTCATCGGAAAAATGCTGCACAGTCGCCATTTTGGCATGTATCACTGTGAAAAAATCATTTTCTATAGTTAATTACGTGTATAATAAAACCCCTATTTTGTAATTCCGATTTATTTTATAGTTTCGCTGAAAAAAAAAATCACAAAATATGCCCTTTTTGGCCTCTAGAGTGGCCTAAGGCCTTAACAAGAATGCTTTTTATTTTTTTTTCTTTTAATTTATACCACATATTCTTTATAATATTATCTAGGATATAGCATAGGATTTTTTTATATTGGATGCCGCGTTTATTTTTCATCAATCTGTAAAACTCAAAATCATGGTAAAAGTCTTTCCTTTTTTCAAACAGCTGTAATTTCTACAAAAAAAAATAATTATTTTCCTATGCTACACTTTATCTATTACCTTTATTTACAAGAAGTTTTTTAAATTTATTTATCTTTAAGCTTGACAGAGAAAAAAATTCCAAGGCCAAGGGCCCATGGTGGAATATTTTTTCTCTGTCAAGCATCATAGTCTGTAATTTTCATTTTTTTTTCTCTGTCAAGCATCATTTTCTGTCATTTTCATTCTTTTTCTCTGTCAAGCATCATTTTCTGTAATTGTCATTTTTTTTTCTCTGCCAAGCATCGTTTTCTGTCATTTTCAAAAGAGACGTCCTACTGGACGACTCATATCTCTGCCATTCCATTTTTTTTATTTGTTCATAAAACGATAACGTATTTGTGAAAAATAAAAATGATTTCATTGTATATAGAATAGTCTCGTCAAATTAAAAAAAAAAAAAAATTAGACATATTTTTCCGAGCGCCAAGGTAACCCCTTAAAATGTTCAGCCAGTTGAGGAAATTTATAGACCGTTTCGTTCCATTCCACAGTCAAAAGATTCATCGCGATCTGTATAACTCTCGGAAACGAGCGCGGAAAGGAACGTGTATGCCTATAAAACCTTGTATGGACTTGATGTGAACTCTGTGACGAGTAGTCTCTGCAGCTCATGGGAATTAGCATCGGATAGCGGTAGCGTAAGCTCGCGGCAAGATTCTATACGCTCCCCTTGCACCCGCGGTCTTCGGGGGGTCTTTAGCTCTCGCTTACGACGACTATACGCCGATCCTTCTCGCAAACATCACCGAGTAACCAACACACAGCAGGGTATTATTATTCAGAGAAGCTTACATAAGTAGTTTTGAGTTACATCTCGTTAAGAAAAAAAAAAAAAGACAAAAAAAAACGACAACGAAGAGTCTCCATACGACTTGAGTTACTACCGGAACCGCCAGACTCCCGACCATCTCTTTTCACGCTTCTTCTTCAACTTCGTTCGTGTTTCTTCGTCACGTTCGTACACTCCGAGGATTATAGTACTCGTGTCTCTTTACCACGAAACACGTAATGTTCACTGGAAATCGCTCGAAGACTCGAAATCACCGTGATGTCGAAAACATCTTAATCTTGATCGCGGTCTCGCCATTGCGTCGAGAGTTTCTGCAATGAAAGGGAAACTGGCCGTCAATCGTCATGAGAGGAAGATATGAGAAAACGTCTTCTTACGTGTATGCGAACCGTTTAAAAAAAATTGACATGATATCGAACGGAAGCGTTTTCGCCAATGGTTTTTAAGGTAGTAGTCTCGCCACAGTCACGTTGAAAAGTTTATTCTCCGCTCAATCGATGAAAACTTCGAAATATTGCGAAATATCCTTATAATGCAGGTTGCACATCTTATCGCGATGTTAAAACTAAAGTAATGATGATAACGTCTAATATTGGGAGTACAAATAAGTCTCCGCCGTTCGACAAAAGATGGCCCCACCAGGAGGTTATGGTTGAAATTGTCAGATGTTAAACGTCATATCGTAAGGTTGGACACCTGGCGAGTTCATAACCTTGAAATATTAGCGATTTTGTATCAGCAACACATAATTTTTTTCGTGCGAAAATGTCGAGCTTTGAACCGAATAAGCGTCGTTTGCGGGAACTTTTGATTTACTTCTTTAATTTGAAGAAATGTGCAGCTGAGGCGCATCGATTGCTTGTAGAAGCATATGGTGAGGCTGCTTTAAGCGAGAGAAGCTGTCGTGAGTGGTTTCAAAAGTTTAAGAACGGTGAGCTTGACGTCGAAGACAAGGAACGTAGCGGAAGGCCGAAAGTGTACGAAGACGCGGAATTGGAAGCATTATTGGAGGGAGATTCGTGCCAAACGCAAGAAGAACTTGCACTTACATTAGGACTGACTCAACAAGCAATTTCACATGGTTTAAAATCATTGGGAATGATTCAAAAGCAAGGAAATTGGGTTGCATATGAACTGAAGCCGAGAAACGTTGAACGCCGATTTTGCACATGCGAAATGCTGCTTGCCAGGTATAAGCGAAAGGGTTTTTTGCATCGTATAGTCACTGGTGATGAAAAATGGATCCACTACGATAACCTAAAGAAGAGGAAATCATGGGGACCACCTGGTCATGCTTCAACATCGACAGCCAAGCCGATTCATGGAAAAAAACTCATGTTGTGTATTTGGTGGAATCAGCTTGGTGTCGTGAATTATGAGTTGCTCAAACCGAACGAATCCATTACTTGGGCTCTCTACCGAATACAATTGATGAGATTGAGCCGAGCACTCAAGGAAAAACGCGCCCACTACTACTCCAGACACGACAAAATTATTCTACTGCATGATAATGCTCGTCCACGTGTTGCGGCGCCGGTCAAAACCTACTTGGAAACACTCAATTGGGAAGTTTTACCCCACCCACCGTATTCACCAGACATTGCTCCCTCTGACTATCATTTATTTCGATCGATGACGCACGGCCTGTCTGAGCAGCACTTCACATCATATGAAGATACCAAAAATTGGGTCGATTTGTGGATAGCCTCAAAAGATGAAGCGTTCTTCCGACGCGGTATCCATATGCTGCTAGAAAGATGGCCAAAAGGAGTGGCTAGCGATGGACAATACTTTGAATAAAACATAAAGTACTGTTCTTTCACAATGAATGCCCAATTTTTGATAAAAAAAACGGCGGAGACTCATTTATACTCCCAATAGTAAATTTCTGTCGGTGTCTGGAACTCGCACCAGTTTCTTCCTTCACCGATGAAGGTCTCAGTGTGTGAAAGCATCGTGGTCGGGGTCTACTGCTAAAAAAGCACTGCTAAAAAGTACTGCTAAAGGCTCTACTGCTAAAACTGTACTGCTAAACGGCCTGTACTGCTAAAAGCTCCACTGCTAAAACTGTACTGCTAAAAGGCTCCACTGCTAAAAGCTGTACTGCTAAATGGGCTCTACTGCTAAAACTGGACTGCTAAAACTAGCTTCTGACAGAGGACTCATATGAGGGGCCAGCCCACTTTGAAAATTTCAAAAAATCGATTTTTTTTTTACTGTTTTCGAAAGTACATACATTCAGAAATATTGTGTCAATATTGCCGATTGAGTTTAGGTAAGAGTTTTTCATAGTATAAACTTCAAACGCGTTTTTCTCGAAACAACGTTTTCAAAATCTAGCTCCATCGTATCTCTAAAACTAATAAACCGATTCTCTTGAAATTTGAACCACATATTGCAAACATGATTCGCAACAAGATGACCCTCGATGGTTTTAAAATTTTTATTTTTACTCTTTCTTTTTGCGAAGAACTGCGAAAAAACGCGTTTTTTTTACTTTTTTCGTTTTTCATCTGCCATTTTTTTATTTTTTGATAAAACTTTATATCCGAGGGTCATTTTGTAGCTGGTGTCATACTGAATCTAATGGACTTTGATTTTTTTGTTTCAGACAAGCCGTTGCCGAGTTGTGATGGAGCTACCTAGCCCACCTATTTTTGAAGCGTTGCGTTAAACTATAGTTTTTGTACTTAAAAATGAATAAAAATGAATAAAATTTCTTTTTTTATGTATTTCAAGACTTTATTTATCAAGCCCAACAACTTTGATATTCATATATTTTATAAAATCCTAAAAAAAAAATCGCGAAAATAGCCTTTTTTCGTGCCTCCAAAGTGGACGGGCCCCATAAGTCCCACTGATGGAGGTTACACTGTACTTGTTGCGATTTTTTGACGATTTTTTGGAATTTTTCTGAGAAAACTTACCTTGCTATCGGCGCCATTGTGCTGCACTCGGTTTCGGCCGCGTTCTATTAACTTTTCAATGATTTCAATGATTTCCAATAAAACTTTTCAAAAACATACCCTTTTGCGTTTTAGCAGTTTCAATAATTTCCAGTAAAACTTTTAAAAACCAAACCCTTTTGCGTTTTAGCAGTTGAGACTCTTTAGCAGTGCTGCTTTCAGCACTAGAGTCTATTTAGCAGTCCAGTTTTAGCACTAGAGCCCATTTAGCACTAGAGCTTTTAGCAGTAGAATTTTTAGCAGTTCTTTTTTAGCAGTAGAGCAGTAGAGCCGAAAAAATTGACAAACGAAGGTAGTAATCACGCAGGTACAAGATAATAGATTTTACCCGAATCTAGAAAATATCCTACAACTAAAAAAAATTGCGGAGAAATGATTAATTTTATTACAATTTGACAGAAAGATAATTTTTGCCTCGAACTTTAATAACTTCTTAACCCTGTCGTTAGTTTTCCATTAAAAGTGAACGGCTCCTTCGTACGATCGTATTTCATCGTCGCGACGTGCACACGGCGATACTGGGGCAAAAACTTCAATTACGCCTTAAGCTTCTCAAGCGAGTATCAACGATCGTTGCACAGAAGAATTAGTAAAATAATATTGTTAGCGTAAACAACGGCTAAGGCGCAGCAAATAAATAATAATCCTCAAAGTGAATATAAAAAGATTTCTTTTTTTTTCATCTCCTGCTAAGTTGAGCACGGAAATTCAAGTCGTGATGAAATCTCTTTTGCTGCAACCGCGCAATCTCGAGTAAAATATAAAATGCATCAACAGTGCAATCTCGTTCTTTTAGCGCTCCGTTTTTTTTTTTTCTCTTATCGCCCCCGCACCCCTTTGCCCTTTCGCCCCGTCGCTCTTTCTCGCACGCATGTTGTCCATTCCTGGCCCCTGGCTTCTCTTGCTCCGTTGCGGAAGTGAGCAAGTAGGATTTTGTCGCAATGCGACGCTCTCCGCGGAAAGAAAAAACGAGAGAGAGAGCGAGAGAGAGAGAGAGACAAATGGCGGTGGTTGAGGGGGAGGGGGAGATGGGGTCGACCTGCTGATATACCCGAGTAGAAATATTGTCAGGCTGGCTTGATATTTGATCCGGGCCTGATCACGTTGTAGTACGGAGGCCTTACTTAAGGTATGCCTCAATTTGCCTGATCCGGTCGGTGTCAGGTGATAGTCAGGCAACTGGATGTAGTGTTTCCTCCAGTTGCCTGATCCAGCTAGCTTCAGGCTATGGTCAATCAAGTGGACTTACGGCTTGCCTCAATTCGCCTGATCCAGCTAGCTTCAGGCGATGGTCAAGCAACTGGACTTACGGCTCACAAAACATGTGATAAAGTAGAGTAATAAGAAAAATATAAGTGTGATAAAGTAGAGTAATAAGAAAAATTTGTGATAAACAAGTTTCCTATTTAGTTTATAAAATAAAGTATCAACGTTATTTGTAATTTGTGTCTTTTTCTATTTTGCGTTTGCGTGGTATTTTTTATTTCAGGAATAAATAGGACATCAACAGCAGAGGTTCATTCCATCATCCTGACTAGGCGATGATGTTTCAATTCAATTAATCCTTGAAAAATAAAGCCCTGATCAGGCTTAGATTTTTTGCACTGATCAGGCCTTTATTTTATACGCTGATCAGGCTTTGATTTTCTATCCTGATCAGGCCTTTATTTTGCACTGTAATCAAGCCTTGATGTTCTATCCTGGTCAGGCCTTGATTTTTTCACTGATCAAGTCTTGACGTTCTATCCTAGTCATGCCTTGATTTTTTTCCACTGATCAAGCCTTGATGTTCTATCCTGATCAGGCCTTGATCTTTTTCATTGATCAAGCCTTGATTTTTTACCCTGATCAGACCGAAGTCAGGCAAAGTGTCACAAAAATGATCAGGGCTTGATCAAAAATCCTGATCAAGGCATGAAAAAGAAATCAGGATGCCTGATCAGGCCTTTCTTGTAGCCGGAGCAGGATTTCTACTCGGGTACCTGAATGGAAAATAGCCTGCAGCAATTTTTTTTTTTATGTGTATGTGTCTATTTATCTTACGTATTATTCACTATAATCTTTCTTTTTCATTTCCGTACGTCGTAGCGTGCGTCTACGCTTACGTACGTAAGCAGACCACAGCGTGGAAATCTCAAATGGCATCGGACCCTCACGAGTAAGCCACTAAATGTCAACGAGCTTTACTCCCGTTTCGCTTTACCATGTTTCGTTGCACCGTATCGCCATATTGTACTTTTCGCAGAATGCATTAATGTAATTGCCAAGTGGCAACGTGAAGAAATAAAGGCTCAAAAGGCGATGAGGACGATAGTGATATGTTTTTTTTTTACACGCTATTGACGCATACGTAAAAAGTCAACTGCAGAAATATTGTGGCGCATAGAAAGTTGTTTTAAGGCCTTATGTACGCGAAAAATTTCAAAATTTTTCATTTTTTTTATTTATTTTTCATTCCATTAGCCTTAACGGTTAGGAATATTTTAAGCATTACAGAATTGAAAAATTCCAAAAATTGTTAAAGTTACGGCATTTAGAGCGTAAAATTGTTACCGCGCGGCGCGCCCGACCGCCAACTTCAACGCTGTTTTGTCCACGATTCACTTTTTTGAACCTTGTGAAAGTTCTAACTCTTGAACGAAGATTCAGGGCGCTTTGAAATTTTTACAACACATTCTTAGTATCATCACCCATCGTGTGAACCACAGAAACAAAAATTTCAATGACACTCAAAAATATAAAAAATAAAATACCGACAGAAAATTGAGTAAAAATATGTTAAGTTTCGAATTTTTATTATAATAATTTTTTTAAAATAATATTGTTGGTTCACACTGAAGATACATTCATTATGCAATTATAAATATGTTCATTTTTTTTTCAGACACCCACATCGATGCCGAGAACTTTCACCATCAACGCGCGCGCGCAAAAAAATACATTGCTTTATCATGTTATATCGCCGCCATTTGTTAATATTTCTGATTTTTTTTTTTTACATATACTTAACCATGTGCATAAATGATCTGTAAAAAAAATGTTGTCAATATATGCGTCATTTTTTTTTAACCCCGTCTAGAAAAGTACCTTCGAAAATCAGCGAAATCGCGTATATAAGGCCTTAACGCTCATACATTGAATTCCAATGGGGAATGCCGATTAGAATCCAACGTACGTTCCTGACGTTTTGGTACAGAGACCCAATGCGATGACCCATTGGATCCCTATGAGGGAAGTGGACAAAAGTATGGGAATCCAGTTGGATCCCTGCGACAATTTTGGCACACAAGAACTTGAATGCAATAAAATTTCAATAATTATCATTTTCAAGTGTTACTCCAGTGCATTGGTGATCCAGACACAAAGAATTCCAATCTTTGAAATCGTCAAACGATTGCCATTGCGATTGGGCGCTAAAGTCCCGAACTACGGCGTGTCACGAAGTTCGTCGAACCCGCCGAAAACATCAGTAAAAGAAAGAGAAAAAAAAAAAAATACGGTGAAGAGAGCACAGCCACGGTGATTCGTTCTCGAAGGATCCAATGAGAGGGACACACGTCGTAAGTAAAGGTGATGACCGCGGAGCGATCAACCGTCAAGGGTGGCGGAGAACATACCGCGAAAGGCCAAAGGGCCGGAGGACCCCAAGCGTTCCCGGTTCCCCCGTCTCCAATGTTGCCCGATTCACCGAAATAAGAAAAAAAGAAAAAACAAAATTTCTCTCATGGACTAGCCCCCCCACGGTGAATTGCGTGTACGGGAAGGCTTCTCAAACTTGTCCCAAGGTATTTTTAAAACTCGTTCGACGACGCCGGACCATTTTCGGCCCACGTATAGAGACGAAGAAGTGGACGAGGAAGGCGAGGAAAGAAAGGAAGAACGATCTTCCTTGAAGACGCAGTTGAAGAGGAATTATCTCAGCCTCGCGAAGAAAGAATGAAAATGAGCCAACCGATCGAATCGTTGGCTTATTTAGCCGAGAAGTCACTAAAGACCAAGAAGGCAAAGAAGACACTTTATTCCGAGCAAAGTCCAGTATAATTATTCGTAAATCTTTTTCTTCTTTTTTTTTTCTTCACTCGTTTATCTTTGGCCTTCCTATCTCAGGGCACTCTCACACTTGTCCAAATTAATTTCAAGCGAGAGTTCCCGCTACCGAAATTGGTGAAGCATTTTTAAGAAACTCGTTCGCTGGTTTGTCCGATCCTTGTCGGGATCTGGCGCCGTCTCCGACGTAAATTTCCTTTTCACTGAGATTGCTGATGAGTTTTGACGACCGACACGATCCTGTATATCAGAAACATTCTATCTCTCTCTCTCTCTCTCTCTCTCTCTCTCTCTCTCTCTCTCTCTCTCGCGTTCATCGTCCTTCGTCGTCAAAGAAATGATCCTTTATCCTGCCGCTGTAAATTCAGTACCCCCAAGTGCAAAAATCGACAGCAATGCTTCTTTTTTTTCATCTGATGGTAACTATACGCATGCATTGAACGGAAGGGTAAGTAAATTAAGTTATTTCTTTCAAGAATCCGAATATTTAACAATTAACTAATTTTCGTCTACAATTAACGCTTCGTGGTCACACATCAAAATTCAATCGCGATGGACACACTTGAGTCGATTCTACCCAGGCAGTTTTCCAAAAAAGTATTGGGACCAAACTATCGGTCCGAAGTGGTTCAAAAAAATACAGAACATGCTTTGAACTTTCTAGATGACGTATTGGGAGTACAAATTAATTCGGTCCGTTTTCAAGAGATGGCTCTGGCTGTTATGAATGTTTCATAGTGACAGCTGATTTCAGTGCTTTCAGAGAGGTTAGACATCTGTCAATAACATTCAGTTTATATCGCTTTGAGTTCCATTAAGAACCTTGTTTTTTACTATGTTGAATATGTCGAAATTTTGTGTTAACTACACGGAGAGAATTAAAAAGTAATTTTTGTCGTGAATTTCACGGTAAAAATTACCGTGATATATTTCAATGTGGTGACAAGTGAGAAAAGCATAATAATTCGTATGCGACAAGTTTTTTTTAACTCACGTTACAGAAAATTTCAAATACGTAGCTAAAATTTTACTATACAAGAAGGGTAGCGCGCGCGATAATTTTTACCGAGAGCACAATACATTTTCCTATAATACTCATTAAATTTTATAATAAATCTTAAAATAACTGTTATAAAGACGATACTTTTTTATAGACATTTTTGAAAGGCATAAAATAATAAAATGCACAGTAAAATTTCGCTGATATTATATATTTTTTAAATTTAAGTTTTGCGTATTGTGTTACGCATCAAAATTTACTAGAAAATCTGGTAAAATTTTCTATCTGAAGAAGAAATTTTATTTTATTTTCGTGAAAATCTGTGTTTAACTCAGTAATAATAAGCGAAGTTTCAGGGTTTTCATCTGGTTACCGTTACTGCACGGTAATTTTTAACATTTAATTCTCTCTCTGTAAGCAGCATTTGCGGCAAGTTTTACTGTTCTGCTTTAATTGGAAGAAAAGTGCAGCTGAAGCGCATCGAATACTTGTTGAAGTTTATGGTGAATATGCTCCGATTGATTAATCATGTAGGGAATGGTTTCGACGCTTTAAGAATGGTGATTTCAGCGTTGAAGACAACCCTCGCCCTGGACAGCCAAAAAAATTCGAAGACAATGCGAGGCATTACTCGATGATTCCATTACAGGCGATCGCTATAGACTACAATCGATTCGTTTGAGGCGTGCATTACGAGAAAAACGACCGGAATACGAGCAAAGACATGACAAAGTTATCCTTCTGCATGACAACGCTCGGCCTCATGTCGCAAAAGTCGTAAAAAAATATTTGGAAACGCTCAAATGAGATATTTTACCGCGCCCGCCGTATTCTCCGGACATTGCTCCTTCTGATTACTGATTGTTCCGATGGATGCAGCAAGATCTAGCAGGTCACCGGTTCACTTCTTTCGCAGACATTGAAAATTGGCTCAAAACTTGGATCGCCTCAAAAGACGAGACTTTTTGTTCGAGATGGAATTCGAAAATTGCCTGAGAGGTGGGAAAAAGTAGTAGTCAGCGATGGACAATACTTTGATTAATCTATTCATACCTTTTATTTTGAAATAAATGGATTTTTTACCACAAAAAAACGGACCGAATTAATTTGTACTCCCAATAAATAATTCTAATAATCCAATGCAATAGAACAAATTTTATTTCTCGAAAAATTTAGTTAATTAAAATAAAAAAACTCAAATAGACTCATGTAGTTAATATGAAAAGAATTTTTCCGTCAGTATAATGATTCGAAAGGGCCCTGGCTTATTATGCGCCCACAAAATACGGCCCTCCGCGAAAGAAATACCTTAATGAAGTTCGAGTCTGGTAACAGAAAAACAATTCGAAAGCTGGTCTGATCTGACCATCGAAGTTTTCCACCAATAATCCGAGGTCGGACAGACTTCTGTTCCACTCGTCCCTTGCCCCTGCTTCCTCGTTTTGCCTCTCGCTGTATTCTCAATGTGGTTTTTTTTCTCACTGCCTCGCAATATTATGGACCAACGTATTGGGCGCAGGCTCAAAGTTCTTTTCACGAAGCACGACAGGGCCCCTTTCTCGGGTCTCAAAGTCAAGTGCCGTGAAGAGACGTTTTACGACCCACCGTAAATACCTTCGTACGTATATGCTACAGAGGTTATGCCTTATATATATATATATATATATACATATGGAACCCTTAAAGTTGCTTAACGAACGCTCCGAGCGTTACAGCGCGTTTAATACGCGCGCGGCTTTCCTCTTTTCTTCCTCCACATGCACTCAATCTCCGCATCCCCTTAGTCGGAGAATGCAGAACTTTTGGCTACGAAAGGACAGCGAGTGAGTCAAAGAGAGAGAGAGAGAGAGAGGGAGGGAGGGAGGGAGCGAGTTGCAAACAGATCGGTACACGTGCGAAACAGGACCCTAAAATATATCATACGAAGGCGGCAGGCCCAGGTCTGTGGAGAAAAATTATGTATACGCCAGGGGAAGTTGAACCTAACATGATTTTTATACACGCGAGAAGCTTCTCCGTATAATGTTACGTTAATACTTTAACGCGGTTCACCTCGCTCCTATTACAATTTAAAAAAAATACCGATTTATTTATTTCATTTTATTTGATTTATTTGATTTATTTGATTTATTTGATTCATTTGATTTATTTGATTTATTGGGTTTATTTGATTTATTTGATTTATTTGATTTATTTGATTTATTTGATTTATTTGATTTATTTGATTTATTTGATTTATTTGATTTATTTGATTTATTTGATTTATTTGATTTATTTGATTCATTTGATTTATTTGATTTTTGATTTATTTGATTTATTTGATTTATTTGATTTATTTGATTAATCAAACGAATCATTTGAATTGATGTGAATTCATCATCATTCATCATCATCATCATTTGAATTCATCATCATGAATTTATGTGATTTAATTCATTTAATTTATTTTATTCAATCTATTTTATTTTATTTATTGTATTTTATTTTATTGTAATAGGAACAAGGTGGAAAGATAGAGTGTGTGAATAATAATCATTTAAAAAAAAATTCTATTCTTGTTCCTATTACAATAAAATAAAATACAACAAAAAAATTAAATAAATAAAATAATAAAAATAAATGAAATAAAGATAAAAAATTAAAAAGATCAAATAAATCAAATTATTAAAAGAGGCCGGATTGCAATTCCGAACTTTGAATAATCAGAACGTTCAAAATTCCAAATTTATCAGCTAGTACTCAATACTTCTGGAAATTTATAATTCCAGAATTTCGTAAATAGAATCATCATATAACCGAAAATAATGGTACACTAAGGAATTAAATGACAATAATCATGGGACCGACTGATAAAGCGTCGACATGAAAACACAGTACATCAAACAAGTATCAACTTCCCATAATTAGAGAGTCTACAGTTCTGAAAAATTGTAGTGTTAAAAATTCGAGTTCCTGAATGGCGAAGGTTTGTACAGGGAAAAGTTCCGAAAATAAGAATATCGATAAGAATTATCGATAGCTAAACATCGTTATATTATATGTTCACCATAAAACGTGAAGGATGATGAAAACTCTGCAAAAATTCTACCACGAAAGATCAAAACTCCGAAAGAATGCTACCCCGAAAGATCAAAACTCCGAAAGAATTTTACCCGAAAGACCGAAACTCCGAAAATCTGAACACCGTCAAAACAAGTGGTGATGCTGCCATCTAAACGCGTTAGGCTAACTTGCTATCCGCTTTATGCATGAGTTTTCGGAATTTTTAACGTTCTGAAAGTTCTTTATCGGAATCTTACACTATCTAAACTACAGTTTTCGCAAACTGGATGATCGAAGCTATGATTTCCGGAGTCCAAAACTTTCGTGAACCTGACGAATCTCTTATTAGCTTTTATTATATTTAAACTTTCTGATATAGCTCGTTTTCTATAATAAAAATATCGGTATGTTATGGCATGCTTGATATTACATATTCAGACTTTTTTATGAAACGATATAATCCGAATGGTATGAATGTAAAAAAAAAAAAGAATGAAGGAAGAATACATTTTCAAATAAATGCCCAGTGACGCAAGCATAAAATATTGATACTTCGTATGAATTCTGCCCCTATGGGTAGAATCTTTGGATTCTTTTTCATGTCATACGATTTGCAAATTTATATATTTCGTTACCCAATGTCTCGTTAACATTCGGTTACATCGTAGCGAAATATCGAAAGAGAGAGAGAGAGAGAGAGAGAGAGAGAGAGAGAGAGAGAGAGAGAGAGAGAGAGAGAGAGAGAGAGAGAGAGAGAGAGAGAGAGAGAGAGAGAAAGAGAGAGAGAGAGAGAGAGAGAGAGAGAGAGTCCTCGTTCATTTCTGCAAAGTTTTATCGACTTCATACTGTCTCGCGTGATTCTCGAGATGGCCACTACCTTTCCGGGCTATTGCTAAGCGTGTCTTGTCCATCAAGAATATTTTACGTGGGCAGTTGAAATACTTGGCATACAAAAGTCACACATTAAGAACGCTCAATAACACTCGTATTACATATTTTTTTTTTTTTCCTCTTTCTTTTCGACTTCTCCGAGATTTGCAAACTTGGAGGATCCTCGAAACTCGCTGGTACGCGTATACACACAAAGCTATATGAGAGCTCGGTATGAAGAGCAGCGCGATCACATTCGCGCGGGCTTTAGGATGCCAGTAGGATCAGCCATTGTTAGTAGAATCCATTGACCATACGCACAGAAAGTTATGTCATCGTTGTGAATGAAAAAAAAAAACCTTGAGAAAGTCGGTTCGAGAAAAAAAAAATGAATGCGAATAAACGACTCGGTGGGCGAATGTTACAAGTTGTTTTCTGATCCTTTTAAACATCAAAAATTGTAATCTCCCAATACGGCAGAACACTCCCCGAGGGCTTTTCTGTCAACTGAGAAAATAGGAAATTCGGAACGTAGCACGAGATTCCGAAAGATGCTGCGAAAATTTTTGCAAAAGCGTGTACGTTACAATGTTGGTGGGTTTGAGTTCGTTTGGGTTTGTTTGGGTTTATTGATGTTTGTTTGGGTTTGTTGAGGTTCGTTTGGGTTTTTTGAGTTTCGTTTGGGTTTGTTGAGGTTCGTTCGGGTTTGTTGAGGTTCGTTGCGGTTTGTTTGGGGTTGTTTGGGTTTGTTTGGGTTTGTTTGGGTTTGTTTGGGTTTGTTGGGCTTTGGTTTGGTTTGGATGGATGGATGGATGGATAGTGCGAATGTGAGAATGTAAGTGAGATAGTGCGAGAGCTAGAATGTGAGAAGAGAGTGAGAGAGTTAGAGAGAGACAGAGAGAGAGAGAGAGAGAGAGAGAGAGCAACTCATATTATTTGCATGTACTTTTTTTTATCACCCGAAAAGTCTGATTACATTTTCAATGCCATGAAATAGTTTCACTTTGTATAATATCTGTATTTTTTTAAATGTTTTTTTTGGCTGAAACTCGGAGAATCGTCCAAACAATTGATCTTCCGAGTTTAGGACAAAAAAATTTAAAAAAAATTAAAAAAAAAAATTCTGAAACAATTGAAGCATATTTAAAATAAAAAATAAAAATAGTTTCTCCTCCTGATTTTTGTCCTAAGCGCCATACTTTTCGAGTTGAGCCATCCTACTCATCAGACTTGCGAGTGAAAATAGTAAAAAAAAATCTCAAAGGAAAATTCTGAAAAAATTCCAGGCGATCCAGTATAAACTTACGCAACTTTTTACATCTTTGACATTTCCCCTCAAACCCTACAGTTCTAGAGTTATGTTGCATTTTCCAAAATTTGTCTTTTTTAGCAAAAAAAGAAATAACTTTGCGAAAAAAAATCGTACGGAACTTTCTAAAAAACGAAAATGGAGCTTCTACTACCCCTTTCAGGTTTATCATGAATAAAAATCAGAAAAAAAATTTCTACAAGTTATGCGCCCAATTCTCGATGGTCGAAAAATAGCCGAAAAACGGCCACGTAGAAAAGTGTTTACCGGATTAAAAAAAAATCATAAAAAATATTGCAAAAGAGGAAAACAAAGCTGAATTTGTTCCCATCAAAACGCTGTCCGTTAAATTTGGATATCTTTTTTTTTTTTGACGGACCTATATAACTTTTAGTACGGCAAGAAATATCGACTGGTGTATCCAAACTTTTGTGCGGTAGTGTATATGTATGCATATATATTTCATGATGGTACGTGCGCGAGCTGCCGCAATGCACCAACTAGCCCAGAGCTCCGAGACTCCTCCCAGACACGATGGCCAGAAAAAGGCTTCGCGTCTTGTACAAAGAGTTTGCAAGACCTCGAACGAATCGCCCTCGTCGTCGGTATCCGCAAACAAACCGCGAAAACCACAGCTCTCGTGATCAATTTCCTTCAATCTTGCTATCCGTTTTCACGAATACGAGAAGAAAAAAAAAGTATCAGCAAAGTGACGAATCGAACATTAGTATATTGTTGTTACTGACAGCACGTAAGACGGCAATAAATAATGAAAGAAAAATAATGTGAGTTATACGTTTATTTAAGGTCGTCTTCTAGTCTAGAGGGCGAAAATTTGGGAATTTTTCAACATGCGATTAAAAAAAAAACAAAAAATATTTCCGTATCTATCTTTTTACCACATATTTACTCATCCTTTGACATTGTATAAAAAAATTGGCGAAAAAAAAAATTCAATAATTCTGGTAGATGCAGGCTGGTAAAGTGGGGGTGGAAAAAAACGGCCTCTCCTGGTTGACATGATTCCAACCCTCCTGATCATCTGAAAAAAAAAATAAATTCTTAATTAGTAAGGATGTCATTATAGCCCCTACCTCAGGCAAAAAAAAAAAATTTGCAACATGGCGGCTGTTTAAAAAAAAATGTCATTTTTTGCCGTTTTTCTTTCTTTCTGTAGATAAATAGTCGCGCCTGTTAATAAAAGGCACGAGGATACCTTTATTTTTTTTCCAAATAACAGTCTTGTTAGTTAAAAAAAAGAGAAAAATCATTTAACTTTTTTTCACCGCACTTTTATGTCATGAACCTATATTCCTTTCTCGAATTCATGCGATATATCGTGTTTCATCTTTATTTATTTAATTTGAATCTAATTTTTATTTATTTAATTTGGAACATATTTAATATTTAAAAAGAATAGCTTGAACAAAAAAAATTGAAACAAATAGGGTCGTAGTAGGACGCGAGACAAGGAAAAAACCTATTTGATTTGAATAGATCCTATTCATTTTTTTTTTGCAGTGTACGTAAATATCAAAAAAGCTAATTTCTATTAAGTGGTTACGTGGGTTTCGAAGACAAAAGAGCATATTTTCTCTATTTAAAAAAAATATAATATATAAATTATTTTATTCAAAATGTTAAGCACATAAAAGAGCAACATTTCAACAATATTTAATAAAAATTTCATCCAAAAATTTGGGAAATTCAGCCGGTGGGACCTGGTTTTCGGAGACCCCTCAAAAAAAAAAGTGTCCTCGTGGTGGTCAAGATAACTCATGATAGCTTTATCTGAAATTAAAAAACCAATTTTTTTCCGTTAGTAGATAAGTATAGGTCGTGATTGAACGAAGGATTTAAAAAAAAATTGAAATTTGAATTTTTTCCAGAGTTGTATGCAAAACAGTTCAATTTTTGGTACAATTTACACTACGTGTAGCCTTGTAAAATTAATTGTAATCGAAAAAAAACCTTCGTTCAATCACTAGTCAATGCTATTTTGAATAATTGTGCAAAATTTCAATAAGATCGGTGTATTAGTTTTTGAGAAATCGTGTCCACCGTCTTCAAAAATAGTGTTTTGAAAAAAATGCGTATACCTGCGTCGCTCCCGGCCGGTCTTTCCCAACGGGGGGGAATTCCCAAAGGCTCTCTCTCCTAGACTTTTATTCCGATTGACTTAAAACTTCGGTAAAATATTCTAGACATGTACTATTAGATAAAATTTAACGAAAAATGGTTTTTTTGAAATTTTCAAATCCACGTAACCCCTTAGAAGTGTCCAGAATCAATTCCACTGGTGTGCACATCACGGGCAATCTCTCCCGAGCAAATACCGATTATGATGACCCACTACCTTCAATTAGAAGCGATATGCCACCGATGTGCTTGATGTGACGGCTGGAGGTAGAGCAAGAACAGAGTAATGGCCGATATTGTAAACATTATTCGCCTTAGCATTATTGCAAAATGCTTTTGCTCGCTCTCGCACACTGTCCTCAGAATTCCTCGAGGTGGCACAAGCAGCGGGATCTGTATATATATATATATATATATATGTGTGTATCCCTCTTGTCACTCTTTCATTGCGAGATTCGAAATTAGGCTAAATCCGTATAAGGTAACGGGGAGCTCGCATTCGCTTTCATTCGTTTTCTCGCGCCAAGCTCTCATCGGTCGCGAGAGTGCCTTGCGCGAAACTCGATCTGGGCTCTGTGCGCAACTCACTAGAGCAATGAGCCACATGGTAACGTTGGTTGGTCGAGCTAGCGATTGATACGAGGATTTTGAAAATCTAACTTCGAGAGATGTAGATAACTTGGGGGTGGGGGTGGGTAGGGGGTTGGTATTGAGTTTTCACGAGATGAAGTTAGTTTCGCGATATGCGAGTCGATGTTGAGCCATGAGAGGATCTTTTTGCCGATGACTCTGGAACGATACGATTTGAGGCGAAGTGGCAGATCTTTCGGATATAATTCTCCAAATGAAAATGCCATCAAAAGTGTCTTCGACTCAATCTATACATACAAAACAGTTCCGTGACTGACTGGCTGACAGACAGCACACAGCCTAAACCGCTGAAGATGGAAACATGAAGTTTGGAAGATATGTGCCTTAGGAGGTGTCGAGGTGCACTAAGAAAGGGTTTTCTTTTCGAAAATCAACTCTCAAGAAGATGAAATGGGGTGTAAAAGTTTGTTTGGAAGATTGTATTCCTTGAGTGTATCAACTTGACACTTGGTACAACTATTCTTCAAAACAAGTATTGGGAGTACAAATTAATTCGGTCCGTTTTCAAGAGATGGCTTTGGCTGTTATGAATGTTTCATAGTGACAGCTGATTTCGGTGGTTTCAGAGAGGTTAGACATCTGTCAATAACATTCAGTTTATATCGCTTTGAGTTCCATTAAAAACCTTGTTTTTTTACTGTGTTGAATATGTCAAATTTTGTGTTAACTAAGCAGCATTTGCGGCAAGTTTTACTTTTCTGCTTTAATTGGAAGAAAAGTGCAGCTGAAGCGCATCGAATGCTTGTTGAAGTTTTATGGTGATGATGCTCCAACTGATAAATCATGTAGGGAATGGTTTCGACGCTTTAAGAACGGTGATTTCAGCGTTGAAGACAAGCCTCGCCCTGGACAGCGAAATGAGCCAATGAGCTGCTACAGCCTGGCGATTCCATTACGGGCGATCGGTATAGACTACAATTGATTCGTTTGAGCCGTGCATTACGAGAAAAACGGCCGGAATACGAGCAAAGACATGACAAAGTTATTCTTCTGCATGACAACGCTCGGCCTCATGTCGCAAAAGTCGTAGAAAAATATTTGGAAACGCTCAAATGGAATATTTTACCGCACCCGCCGTATTCTCCGGACATTGCTCCTTCTGATTACTGGTTGTTCCGACGCATGAAGCAGGATTTAGCAGGTCAACGGTTCACTTCTTTTGCATAAATCGAAAATTGGCTCAAAACTTGGATCGCCTCAAAAGACGAGACTTTTTTTTCGAGATGGAATTCGAAAATTGCCTGAGAGGTGGGAAAAAGTAGTAGCCAGCGATGGACAGTACTTTGATTAATCTCTTCATACCTTTTATTTCGAAATAAATGGATTTTTTACCACAAAAAAACGGACCCAATTAATTTGTACCCTTAATATTAGTACGCATATATTTTAGGATTTTTTTAAACAATCACTAATTAGGGCTGCAACGGAGTGTTGAAGTTTGTATGGGGAAATCGAATTTCCTGCCTCTATCTTAATGAAATTCGGAAGATATAGTTCCATAACCCTACGCTGTCACCCGGGGTCAAAATGACCCCAAGCGCAACTTCAAGCCAGAATTACTGTAAGTGGCTGCGATTTATTATAAGCGATTTATTATACAGCCATTTAATATAAAGCGATTTATTTCAAAATTATTTAAATAGATCGCCAATTATTTAGGATTATCGTTCTTTACTTCATTCCTAAATGGCTCTTCAGATCTAAGAATAAATACCTTTTTTGAAACGCCGACTATGGAGCTATTTTTTTCTTTGAACTATCATATCTCAAGAGTGTCTCCCTAAAATTTTATGAAAAAAAATTGAAAATTGCAAGAGTTACGATTTTTTTTAGTAAACAAGAGCTTTTTTTACGCATTGAGCCCTTGCAGATTTTCTTTCCGCCATTTTAAAATTTGTTAAAAATATAATACCGAGAATGCCACATTCTAGAATGTTCAAGCTAATATCCTAAATTTTTATGAGTCATTCGGAACGATACGGTCAACGCGGCAGTCGTTTAAGGCCTTGAGCCACCCTAGGATTTTCTAGAAATTATAAAGTCTACGCGGACGAAGTCGTGAGCAAAAGCTAGTTATAATTAGAGTTTCATGTCAGAGAGCAGAGAGCCTCGAAAGGGAATTGAAAAAAAAGGACCAACGTGATGCATACACATCCTACCAAGTTGTATAGATATTTCCAACAGTGTGGAAGAAAGACGCGAACGTCTGTGGATATCCGTGGCATTTTCTCCTGGCGCGTTTTATGGATCGAGAATATCGGGACATTCGTGTACATGCACTTTGTTGTTAAGTTTGCTACACATATACGTATGATATACGAATATGGAATATGGTCTTTTGTCGGCTTACTCACGGGCTTTCCAAATCGACGAATTAACACCGTTTAATTCATCGGGTAATTTATAGCTCGCGAGAGAGTTCCCCTATTCACTTTCCAAATATGCCACGAACGCGGACAGTTCCCCGATGAACTGGGACAAGGCTTCGTCGAGAGATACGGGCATAACCGGGGTTCATGCATTTTGCTGTTTTTTTTTTTTTTTTTCACCGCTCATATTCCCCTGTGAATTTCATCAAGGCCTTCGCGAGGTTCAAGTACGGCCGTACACTCGTACACACATAGCCTATAAATATACCTACGTGAGAATAAATAATTAATACGCAATTTCACACCAAGGAAACTGTTTTCATTGAGGCCACTGTTTTTTTTCGCTTCCAAAAAAAGTGACAACGACGGTCTCGAAAACATTTCATTCAATTTTACAGCTATCGATACTGAAATGGGATTCATCGAGCCTTCGAATGGTTTGGTTGCCTTTGGAAAAAAAATCGTGTAGAGTTGTACACTGCGACTTTTGCGTAGGGCTTTAAGAAGTTACGTGGGTTTCGAAGCCAAAAAAAGTATATTTTCTTTATTTTTTTTTAAATATAATATATAAATTATTTTATTCAAAATATTAAGCACATAAAAGAGCAACATTTGAACAATATTTAAAAAAAATGTCATCCAAAAATTTGGGAAATTCAGCCGGTGGGACCTGGTTTCCGAAGACCCCTAAAAAAAAAGTGTCCTCGTGGTGGTCAGGATAACTCATGATAGCTTTATCTTAAATTAAAAAACCAATTTTTTTCGTTAGTAGATAAGTATAGCTCGTGATTAAACGAAGGATTTTTTTGAAAATTGAAATTTGAATTTTTGGCAAAGTTGTATGCAAAATAATTCAATTTTTGGTACAATTTACACTACGTATAGCCTTGTAAAATTAATTGTAATAGAAAAAAAAAAAACCTTCGTTCAGTCACTAGTCAATGCTATTTTGAAGAAGTGTGCAAAATTTCAATAAGATCGGTGTATTAGTTTTTGAGAAATCGTGTCCACCGACTTCAAAAATAGTGTTTTGAAAAAAATGCGTATACCTGCGTCGCTCCCGGTCGGTCTTTCCCAACGGCGGGAATTCCCAAAGGCTCTCTCTCTCTCTCCTAGACTTTTACTCAAATTGAAGGCTTCAATTTACTCAAATTGAAGGCTATTCTAGTACCCGAGTTCCAGCATTGCTATGAGGATTGGAAGAACCGTGTCCAGACCTGTGTGGCATCCCAAGGAAATTATTTTGAGGGAGTCAATACTGAATTGCAATTCTATTGGAATAACAAAAACTGAAAAAAACAATCAGTATCATTACTTAATTTACACACCTCGTATCTTCCAAATTTCATGTTCCTATCTTCAGCGCTTTAGGCTACGCATTGTCCATATGTCAGTCAGTTCATCAGTCACGGAGCTGTTTTATATGTATAGATTATTCCGTAACTACGGAAAAACGTAACCGGTTGATTTCCCAATAACTAGAGAACAGTCGACTGGTCAGGTCCGGAGTAATATTGAAAGTAATATTGGAATCCACGAAGACCATCTCCACGGACCTCGCGTAGCAATAAAATATTACGAAATATCCATAAACTTGACCCGTACAATCCTTATTGAATTCTCATCCGAGCATGAAATTACTCCAATAGACAACTGTAGTATCGTAGGTTTTATCAGGTTGGTGGCTGAGAGATTACGCCAACTTATAACGTTAGTCATATATCCCTCCATAAATATGTACGATGTTGTTTCCAACTCGAGTGAGACAAAGAGAGTGAGAGAGAGAGAGAGAGATAGAGAGAGAGAGAGAGAGAGAGAGAGAGAGAGAGAGAGAGTCCATTGTTCCTGAGATCTTACTCTGCTGCGTGTGCATTCGCCATGCAGCCTGAATGCTCGTATGCATAGAGTTGCAGTTCGGTAGATACGTATATTACGGACACACGAGAATCCAACTCGCGAAACGTCCCCTTAAGCGTCGTCCGGGCAAAAGATCGCGCGTGGGTAGTTCTATAAAACGCGGCTCGGTCCAGCGAAGATTCCTCTTTGCCAAGACACTTTGGCGTAATCGCGTTTACCATATGCACACACGCACTCCGCTCCTCTGCGGTTACGCGCTTATGTTTTAGCGCTTAAGCGAAAATGCATACGACGACTGTCGCTCTGATCTATGATGCAAGATAGCATCTGCATAGAGCTGGCTTTTTTATTCATGTTTCAATTGGCTCGGTTTGTTCCTCACGGAGCGTTCTTGATGCTTTTTGCAATGTGCGCCTCTTGTACTCCTCGTGCAAGTGGCATTGCACGAGAGACATCTGTTGCCAATGTGGAGGCAGAATTTTCGGCAATTCGAGGCAATTGGAAACTCTTTGTTCCGGTTATTCGACATACCTGAACTGCCTAAGAAAAGTGAAAGAGAATAATGGAGAATGGAGAAGAGGAAGACGAAAGAAGCGCGTTGTGAGAAGGACCTCCTGACGGGAGAAAGAATCTTTTACTCGCCAATAATGACGAGCGTTGATGACGCAACCGCAAGAACGTTCGTCAGACCTAATGGTTCAGTGTGGACCAACCGCAAAACTAAATGAAACTCGTTTCGCTAGACTGTTACCGACGCCGCCCCGATGCAATTCGAAAAGACCATCCCCAGAGATCCGTACCGGGTATCCATATCCATTTCGACTTGTCGATTTCTCGAATTCAAGCTATGTCCAAAGTCCCATCCAGTTGACGTGAAGACAAACGATACAAGGTCTTGATAACGACTTGGCATCCAATCTCTCATTCATTCTCCTTCTTGTTTGTTGGTTTGGTCTTCGAAATGGATCTGTCAACCAAACCGAGGCAGCTTCAACTAGCCCCTTGCAGAAATTTCTTAGGGACGGACTAAGTTCCGATCAGATCCCGATTGGGATATGATACGGATTTCCCAAAATAGGGAATTACGTAGCACAAGGCGGAGACGTGGTGGCAAGAATTTGAAATACGTATTGAATACAATTTTCTTCGAAAATTAAATACATATTTTCTTAGTTCGAACGATCTCCATTTAATTTAAATATAATTACTTTGAATAAATAACCTATATCACTTTTCTCCAGGAAATATAAGTCTTCTAACCCTTCGTGGTCACGCTTTCAGTTTTCAAAAAAAGTATTGTGACCAAACTATCCGTCCGAAGTGATTCAAAAAATTACAGAACATGCTTTGAACTTTCGTGACGATGTACGAAAAATTTATTTATAAGAAATAAAATGGCGACATGTTAAAAAAAATTCACAAAGAGGTGAAAACGCAAAAAAGACACTTTTTCGCTAAAAAAAATCATAGTTCCTTCAATTTTTAATATTTTTACCTAAAATTTGGAAGTGATACTCCTTAGATATGCTACTTTTGGGAAAAAAGGTAGCATCGTGCGCGTTCCAAAAAAGGTATTTATTCCGTCATGAGAAGAGGGTCGATTTTATGGTATGAGAGTACTTCAAACTCCAGGTAAGTTGAATACAGTCCCATTCGAAGCCGAGAACTATTATACATTTACGCCAAAAGTTGAGCGACGGGTCGATTCTACCCAGTGTGACCACGAAGGGTTAAGGTCTATATATTACTTTTTTCGAATTTTTTTTATTAAATGTAAAGAATTTTGTTCGAAATTCTATTATTGAAATATATAAGTTTTGACAGTTATACTGTAGCACCAATTTTTACCTAATCTTCTTCAGATCCTTGAATAAATGATTTCAGAAAACGTTCAGCGTCTCCACCTGATACGGTTCGGTATCTCCTGATAATTTTTACATTCATCCTTGGGATCCGATTCGATATCGAACTAGATCTTGTTCTAGAAGTTCGGAATTCTAGCCTGGATCCTATGCAAAGTTTCTATTTGGATTCCGAATAGAATCCGTAATAGTTCCGGATTAGAAACCTGTTCCGGACATCCTTAATAGTTCTGGTTTAGGATCCTAGTTCCGGACAATGTCCGATTGGATCCCGCTTGAGAAACCAGGATCCTAGTCCGAATCGGACTATATCCATGACAATATTTCTGCACGGGGCCTTCTTGTCGGTTCGTACATTTTGGCTTGTTCGAGCAAACGTACTTCGGCATTGCAGGGCCTAAACATTTAATAAGAACAAATTAACAACTGACCCACATGTTCAAGTGACCTTCCATAAAAATAAAATGTACACAGCCTTTTCCAAAAGCCAATGACTTTATCTTCGTTGGTAACTTTGACTCGCACTACAATCACTTTGATGGCCTGGTCATAATTGTATAAATAAATACTTTGATAAATTGAACTGCCTTTCGTGCTTGCCGTGCTTGACTCAAAGTTCAAGGAGGTTTCGTTCCCACTGTTGTCCGCAACCTTGAAGACAACATTTAGTTTCCAAAGTTCAACGCACCGAGTATACTTTCTTTCGTAAAAAAAAAAAAAAAAAAAAAAACAAAGTCGAACCAGACGTGTCCTTTGTCGGAAGTTCCAGGACTCGTTTTCCCAAATGTTCGCGGAATGTCTTTGCTGCGAAATTCAACAGCGCCCAAGTATGTTTTCTGTGACCAACATTACGCGGAATATCCTTCAAGTTCCTGTTGTTTTCCGTAACAAAGCGCCTGATTAAAATGGCAAAATATCTTCTGCCAGGGACGTACGTGCACGCACGTACGCGGCAATAATCGCCGTGCTCCACAAAATACTCGTACGTGTGTATTTCCACTCGGCTCTCACCGGGCGGAATGGACTTCCACCATACCAGTTTATTATTCCCGAGGTACTTGCGTACACGAGTGAGCGAACGGTGCGGGTTTTGTAAGCCAAGTAATAGCCAAGTTACGTTCAAATTGCCATTACATAATTGTCCTACGTCGCGCATAATAATCGAGTGAATAATAGCTGCTATCGTGACAAACCATCCATTTGACCCAAGTCGGTTTCTTTTTCCTTTTTTTTTATGTATATTTTTCTTTTTCTTCCCGCCAGAAGCCTCCCAGCGATATTTTACTATCGTGCGAGCACGACCTTACGGTTGTGTCTTTCCGAGACATTAGAATGGAAAAGTCTAGCGAAAAAGAGAGACACTCATCGCATACCCGTGACTTTCGAAAGTCAGAAAGGCATCGTTTCATACAGTTCGATGACGTTAACCTGCGACACGTTGGGCCCTTCTCATTGTCAGCCCGTCGATGTAGTGGCGAGCGCGGTATCGTGTCATTTCGACAATGTAACGTGCAATAAATAACGCCATTAGAGACGTAAAAATAAAGAAAAATGGTTGAAAAAAATAGGAACGGTGCACGAGTCTATTATTGAAACAATTCCTATAGTCAGGAGTCATCGATTATCGTCGAAGCAATTCCTGTAGTCAGGGCTAATCGATTATTATCGGAACAAATTCTATACTCAGAACTAATCGTTTCTTACGACTCAATACAATCGAATGGCAAACATTTGAAAATGATTTAAACAGATTGGAAAATTTCTGTAATGCATTGGGATCTGTCGTGTGGGCGGAACCTAAAAAAATATGGCGGCGATAAGAGAACCGTGAAATGTAAGGGGACGTCCATTAATTACGTGAGCTCCAAATGGGAAGGGAGGGGTCTGGCAAAATCTCACCAAACCTCATTTAGGGGGAGGGGCAGGCTCAGTGGAAATGTCACATCAACTTTGTAATTCAGAAAATATACTATTATAACATTTTGTAATCATTTAAAAATTGTGAGGAAAGTCTCACGTGCGGGGGTGGGGTGCCTCGACATCTCGCCAAATCTCACCAGAGGGGAGGTCCAAATTAAGGAAAAAAAAACACCTCACGTAATTAATGGACGTCCCTCGAGCAGTCATGTAGTTTAGTGCAAATTTTTGTGATGATAAGTAGTAGAGCAATTTGTGATTGGGCTGGTACCAATCCTAAAGAACGCAATTTTGTGAAAGGATAACGGATTTTGAAGGCTGGGGACATTTTGTAAAGTGGTAAAGTTAAATATCGATGCTGTCAGCTTCAAAGCGTATGAAAACGACTCAATTACGAAATAATCCCTATTAGATTAATGATTTGCTCTCGCAAAGCTGGGTTGGGATGAAAATGGAAACCCATCAGTGCGACGTTACTGTACTGCAATCGGTAAGTCTAACCTCTCATTCTCAGTACCTTTCATTAACCCTTCGTGGTCACACTTCCAAATTCAATCGCAGTGGTCCCACTTGGGTCGATTCTGACCTGTCAGTTTTCAAAAAAGTATTGTGACCAAACTATCCGTCCGAAGTGCTTCAAAAAATGACGGAACATGCTTTGAACTGTCTAGATGATGTACGAAAAAAGTATTTATAATAAATAAAATGGCCACATGTTTAAAAAAAATTCATAAAGAGGTGAAACCGTAAAAAAGATACTTTTCTCGTATCGATACGATTTCTCAAAAACGAATGCACCGATTAAAATTTTGCACACTTTTTCAAAATAGCATTGACGAGTGATTGAACGAAGGTTTTGTCTTTTTCTCGATTACAACTAATTTTACAATGCTATACGTAGTGTAAATTGTACCAAAAATTGAACTATTTTGCATACAACTCTGCCAAAAATTCAAATTTCAATTTAAAAAAAAATCCTTCGTTCAATCACCAGCTATACTTATCTACTAACAGAAAAAAATTGGTTTTTTTAATTTCAGATAAAGCTATCATTAGTTATCGTGACCACCATGAGGACACTTTTTTTACGGGTCTCCGAAAACCAGGTCCCATCGGCTGAATTTCCCAAATTTTTGGATGAAATTTTTGAAAAATATTATTAATATGTTGCTCTTTTATATACTTAACATTTTGAATAAAATAATTTATATATTATATTTAAAAAAATAAAGAAAATATGCTTTTTTTTTGCTTCGAAACCCATGTAACTCCTTAACACTTCGTTTATAAAAGTTTTTCCGGTACTTTGCATCTGTAAACCTGGGACCATGTCCTGTCGTTTTTTTTCACTCAGTTGATACATTCGAAGAATTTTGAAAAAATTCATGATAGTGTTCGAAACATTCAATTTAATATTCCAATCATAAAATTGTAGAAAAATAAAGGTTTTCATATATTTGTTTTTAAATAAATGAAGTAGGTAGGAAAGTAGTGTTGGCTCGAACACGAAATACCCAAGTTTACAGACGAAGTGTTAAATGGCAGTGACACATTTTTAGTTATTTTGAAATGTTTCTCATATTTTTCATTTTAGTTTCAAAAATATCCTCAACAGCACACTTTCATGCCTGAATACACTTTTTAAAGATTTTTTACTGCTTTCACCCAAGCCTCTAATTGATCTACTTTTGTCACTTCACCAAAATAATTTTTCACGCACACAAAGCGTATCACTGCAATAGAAGAAAGTTGTGGAAACGCACTTCCGGCTTCCCTTACTCGAAGTGCTTTGGAAATCTTTCACAGCACATTTAATGTTATTGCGATTGTTTTTACGCGGGGAAAACATCGCAAATTCCATTTTCCCCGATGTCAATGTGTTTCACAAAAATGAAATACTTCTTTCGTTTGACTGCGTATAATTTCTACCGAAGTCTTTGCCGTAATAGTTTGATTTTCCACCACCAGATGTCGTATCGCCATTTGACAGATGGCAATAGAAGAAAAATGGGACGATCGGATTACACGAAAGAAAATGTATTTCGAAAGTTTGTAGCGTAAATGAACGAGTAATTGTTAAACATTTAAAAGACTTTTCAACACGTGTAGAAAGAATTTAGAATAATATATTAGCCATTGCGCATTTATGAAAAATAAAAATAAAAATCATTCGATCTGCAGAATCCATTCTTGGACCATGAATATTTATTATAAATACTCAGGAACATTAAAAGAACTTACGAAACGAAAAACACGTGACAATTTGTATTTAATAGCCATCGCCATTTCGTATGCTGATTCCGTCTATAAATCTTGGCATCCGGGCAATAAAAAAAAATGTTATGAAATAATGTCTACATTGTACTCTTTGGATGTTACGCACGTGCATCACCATCAGCGATTATCCAGGGCTATAGACATGACAATAAAATCTCGAAGATGCTGCATGGAATCTGTGTGTAGCTCGAAGGTACTCGGACGATTTATTATGCTCCTGAGCGAGAGGGAGGGAACACATCTTCCAGTTTCATTGGGTAAGGGAGTGTGACGAGCATCGATAAAATGCTGCACGCTGGATATCTCTCTCGCGTGGGTCGAGAGGCGCCAGAGGATACTAATCCTCTGTTATTATCAGATTATCAAGATCTTTCCTCAATAGCAACGAAGAAATTGAAATAAAAAGGAGTGGACGTGGAATGTTGGTGTAAAAATACGATCATCGGAAGCAATGTCACAATTGTTTTAACCTTTTGCAAAAAAAAAAGCAATCAGTTAAAGTCATAATTAAACGAGAGCTTAAGGACTTGGGCCACTCTAGGATTTTCCAAAAATCGTTTTTTTTTTCTTAAAAATTTATCTTATTACCTATAAAATTATATTCCAAAAGATGATGGGTTTGAAAAATCTCGTAGTACTCGATTTTCGAATTCTCGAGCAATCTAGAATAAACTTCAAACGCGTTTTTCTCGAAACAACGTTTTCAAAATCTAGCTCCATCGTATCTTTAAAACTAATAAACCGATTCTCTTGAAATTTGAACCAGATATTGTAAACATGATTCGCAACAAGATGACCCTCGATGGTTTTAAAATTTTTATTTTTATTCTTTTTTTTTGCGAAAAACTGCGAAAAAAACGCGTTTTTTTTACTTTTTTCGTTTTTCATCTGCCATTTTTTTTTAATTTTTTGATAAAACTTTATATCCGAGGGTCATTTTGTAGCTGGTGTCATACTGAATCTAATGGACCTTGATTTTTTTGTTTCAGACAAGCCGTTGCCGAGTTCTGATGGAGCTACCTAGCCCACCTATTTTTGAGGCGTTACGTTAAACTATAGTTTTTGTACTTAAAAATGAATAAAAATGAATTAAAATTTTTTTAATGTATTTCAAGACTTTATTTATCAAGCCCAACAACTTTTATATTCATATCTTTTATAAAATCCTCAAAAAAAATCGCGAAAATAGCCTTTTTTTCGTGGCTCCAAAGTGGACTGGCCCCTTAAAGTGTCGAAACCATTCCTTACATGATTTATCAGTTGGAGCACCATCACCATAAACTTCAACAAGCATTCGATGCGCTTCAGCTGCACTTTTCTTCCAATTAAAGCAGAAAAGTAAAACTTCCCGCAAATGCTGCTTGGTTAACACAAAATATGACATATTCAACACAGTAAAAAACAAGATTTTTAATAGAACTCAAAGCGATATAAACTGAATGTTATTGACAGATGTCTAATCTCTCTGAAACCACCGAAAACAGCTGTCACTATGAAACATTCATAACAGCCAGAGCCATCTCTTGAAAACGGACCGAATTAATTTGTACTCCCAATATATTGCATAGTTCCTTTTTTTATAAACAATTTTCTGACGATTTTCTCATGGCATTTTATACTTTTTGTTTTAGAAATGCGCCATTTTGACAAAAAACAATATATGAAAAAAAATCCTACGTAGTTCTATAGCTATTCTTATATATAATCGAAAAAACTTTAATGTCTCATCATAACTGAAAAATTATAGGAGCTGTAGGTCCGGCCATTGACCTTCCAGAAATAAAGGCGTCATCGGAAAAATGCTGCACAGTCACCATTTTTACATGTATCGCTGTGAAAAAATAATTTTCTATAGTCAATTACGTGTACAATAAAACCCCTATTTTGTAATTCCAATTCATTTTATGGTTTCGCTGAAAAAAAATCACAAAATATGCCCTTTTTGTCTCTAGAGCAATATAAAAAAAAATGTTGGCCCAGCAAAGTAGAAACCTCCCTTAACGTTTTGATTTCCCTGGTAAAAAAATGTCAACGAGAATATTTCATCGACGTCAGAGACGACGACGATTGTTTATGCAGTAACAACCCTCGAGTTCACAGGACAAACGAATTCACCCTTATTTGTCGTTTGATCGAGGCGTGACGGAGCAGAGTTTTCCGATCGATTTTTCCAACTCTTGTATTCTTGTTTGCCCAACGAACATGCGAGTGGGTCCGAATTGTCATGAAATTCGGATCTCGTAAGTGAGGAGGGTTTGGAAGAGTAATCCATCACGTATGCGATAGCCTCATGCAACGGCAATAGGGGTTTGGTGTCACGTACGACACGGCATTGTTCAGATAGAAATCTGCACTGTGCCATCGACGAGAGTATCAAGTTTCCTCGTTATTCAAACACTTGGAAACAAAAAGATTTTTTTCAACGCTAGCGAAGCTGTCGCTTATGCGGGTAAATTTTTTTTGTCATCAGTATCAGTCTACTTTAGGAAAATTTTTAAACAAGCTTAAGGAATAATGTATGGATCAGGCATCTTAAGTTTTTTGGGAGTACAAATTAATTCGGTCCGTTTTTTTGTGGCAAAAAATCCATTTATTTCAAAATAAAAGTCATGAATAGATTAATCGAAGTATTGTCCATCGCTGGCTACTACTTTTTCCCACCTCTCAGGCAATTTTCGAATTCCATCTCGAACAAAAAGTCTCGTCTTTTGAGGCGATTCAAGTTTTGAGCCAATTTTCGATTTCTGCGAAAGAAGTGAACCGGTGAGCTGCTAAATCCTGCTGCGTCTGTCGGAACAACCAGTAATCAGAAGGAGCAATGTCCGGAGAATACGGCGGGTGCGGTCAAATATCCCATTTGAGCGTTTCCAAATATTTTTTTACGACTTTTGCGACACGAGGCCGAGCGTTGTCATGCAGAAGAATAATTTTGTCGTGTCTTTGCTCGTATTCCGGCCGTTTTTCTCGTAATGCACGGCTCAAACGAATCAATTGTATTCTATACCGATCGCCCGTAATGGAATCGCCAAGTTGTAGCAGCTCATTGGCTCATTTGGCTGTCCAGGGCAAGGCTTGTCTTCAAAGCTGAAATCACCGTTCTTAAAGCGTCGAAACCATTCGCATAGTGTCACAGCGTAGCATCTTAACTTTAATTTTAAACAAAGATTTTGTAAAACTTCCACAAATTGACCGATTTGAGATGAGTTTTGTGAAGGGATGGTCTTCGAGTATCGTGATGGAACAACGCCTCTTTTTTTTTAGCCTGTGATTTGTTTTTTATTTTTGCTCTTTTCCGCAATGCTCCATCTGTTTTATTCATAGTGATGAAGCCCGCGAAACGCGTAAATCTACATGAGACAGGGATCGAGTGGATCTCTGGACAGAGATTAAACTTGTCCGCGAATGGCCGCTCGTTGTTGGCCGACAAAGTATAATCGCCCCTTTTTCTTTTTCATCAACTGACGTCTGCGATGGTTGCGTATCCGATTATAGGCGACGGATTTTCTCCTCCTTGTCGGGAAACTGGGATGAGCCAATGGATATCTCGTTAAATCAACTTTTCCTCGCGTCGAGTTTGTTACGATGTTTTTTCTCTCTCTCTCTCTCTCTCTCTCTCTCTCTCTCTCTCTCTCTCTCTCTCTCTCTCTCTCTCTCTCTCTCTCTCTCTCTCTCTCTCTCTCTCCCTCTCTCTCTCATCCTCGAGCTGTTAAGGAGGCGCGAGACTGTCAAATCGAATTAAACTCAACATTCGCCAATTTCTAACGACTTTGGCGAGCCTCCAATACTCCAGTCTCCTTTAATTCGATTTGGATAATAGTTATATCATTTGTGGGTCAATTTTAACCACGATATTTTCACTCGAGAGGTTAGAGCTTGAATCACTTAAGGCGGGCAACCACTTTAGGAGACCGAAAATTAGATGATTTTTTTGGATTTTTTTTATTGTGAAAAAAAACGGATTTCCGCAACTCTGACAATAATTTATTCATATTTTCATACATCTCTGGTAATTTTTTCAAGTTATTTCATGCATTAATTAAGGTGTAATCCGCTGTGTCCCTTGGCGTGTCTTCATCGTCGTTGTCGATTTGCGGGAATTGTACAGCTCGCAATTCGCATCTGAAATAGTCCAACAAATTTGTATACATTCTAGAGATGTTTTTTTAAGAACATGAACCTAAATGTTGAACAAAAAATCGAGTATGGAATGTTGGAACGTGTTTGAAAAAAAATGATCGATTTTTAGCATTTTTTTCCCGGCATTTTGCAATAATAAATATGTTTTACACGATCTAATCTTTCCAACTTTAGGTTCATGTTTTAATGAATTATATTATGTAAACGTTTTCAAAATTTGAAAATGATCCATCAATTTGTTTTTGAGTTATGATTCCCGCAAATTGAAAAGATGTCGTTTCGAGAAAAACACGTTTAAAGTTTCACAAACGAAAAACTCAAAATCAAATGTATTTAATGAAATGATAAAGTGTCTTACCGATTAATCGGCGATTCCAGCACCATACAGCAGTCCTTCCTCTTCCTCATGCAACTCATTTGAAGCTTGCATTTCCTCTTTACGAGCTTTACGAGCTTCTTTTGTCTCTAATAAACTTTTTCTATTTTGCCGAGCCACGCGCATCTGATCCATTTGCTCGGCATATCCGTAGCTCTGCCTGCCAACTACGATTTTTAGTTCATTCATAACCATGAGTAGGGCTGAATTTCCTTCATTGAATAAAATAGCAGGCAAGAAATGCCGCTACCTCGATTATTTTTTACCTAGAATGGAAATGTTTTGGAGCTAATCGCCAAACGGTTGAGTTTGGGTTATGAAAACCCAAACAAACCCAAACAAACTACGTAACTGAGCTGTCGTGGATACCTGAGCGCGCTTGGGAGTCGAGCGGAGCGTCTTTATCGTTTATATGCATACCGTTAGAAGGAATCCGAAAATCATTTCGAAAATTTCAGGGTGTATTCTTAAGATATTTTGCTACCGATTTATGAAATTGAAAAAAAAAATTGATTTTTTGAAACATCTAAAGTGGTTTCCCGCCTTAAAAACCAATACTGTTGTCATTATAATATTAAGGGGCCAGTCCACTTTGGAGCCACGAAAAAAAGGCTATTTTCGCGATTTTTTTTTTAGGATTTTATAAAATATCCGAATATAAAAGTTGTTGGGCATGATAAATAAAGGCTTGAAATACATAAAGAAAAAATTTTAATTCATTTTTATTCATTTTTAAGTACAAAAACTATAGTTTAACGTAAGGCCTCAAAAATAGGTGGGCTAGGTAGCTCCATCACAACTCGTCAACGGCTTGTCTGAAACAAAAAAATCAAAGTCCATTAGATTCAGTATGACACCAGCTACAAAATGACCCTCGGATATAAAGTTTTATCAAAAAAAAAAAAAAAATGGCAGATGAAAAACGAATAAAGTAAAAAAAAACGCGTTTTTTCGCAGTTTTCGCAAAAAAAGTGTAAAAATCAAAATTTTAAAACCATCGAGGGTCATCTTGTTGCGAATCATGTTTACAATATGTGGTTGAAATTTCAAGAAAATCGGTTTATTAGTTTTAGAGATACGATGGAGCTAGATTTTGAAAACGTTGTTTCGAGAAAAACGCGTTTGAAGTTTATACTATGAAAAACTCTTACCTAAACTCAATCGGCAATATTGACACAATATTGACACAATATTTCTGAATGCATGTACTTTCGGAAACAGTAAAAAAAAATCGATTTTTTGAAATTTCCAAAGTGGACTGGCCTCTTAATGTGATAAGAAAGTATCTGGCTGAAATTCGTCATAACGTCGATTGAAATCTTCAGGATCATGTCTCGTAGATTATTGGACGTCTCTCCGCCAACTCTCGTGTTCGACACACCTGGGTAATTAAAAGTTGCATAAATAGAACGTGAGAAAACTGATCCGGTCTATCAGATTCTTTTTTCTTTTTTTAGTCAGTCACGACGTCAATCTACTTTTTCCCCCGCGATGATTGTCGAGATATTTACAACTTGCATCTGGGTGAGATGACTATAATCATTCCTCGTGACCTCGAACTTGATACCAACCGAATAGATCTTTTATGGATATTACGACAACATTTTAATACGTAGTCTCGTGGACTTGCTCAATTAACGCGGAATAATAAGAAGAAGAAGAAAAAAAAAATCTTTCGGCAATAAATCGTCAAAGGCCAATGTGTAATATAGAAAGTTTGCGATAAATCGATCTTATCGACGGAACAATTTAACAACGTGATTTTCTTCGTAATTTTTGCAACGAAATTGTTCTCTCGGTGAGAGAAAATCGTTCACCAACGAGCGCACTAAGATGCTCCAGTTTTTCCCTCGACTCCGAGAGACGAGCTTTTTTTCCCCCGTCTTTACGTATAAAGAGAGCTACGAAATGACTCCACCTCGTAATCGTTGTGACGACTCCTTTCCAACACATGACGTCGTAACAAATCCATCACGGGACAGAAACATTTTTTTGCACCGATCGACGCTTTTTTAAAAATCCGAATAACTTATTGTTATTCGATTATATTATTATTTTCATTGAATTATAATTTATATATACGAGGTGTGTAAATTAAGTAATGAGACTGGCAACGTAGCCTTCGATCTGGCAACACTTGTGATGCGGTGGACTTGGAGGGACGGAAGGTGAACATGTGATACGCCTTCAGTACGAGTTTCAACTCGCTAGAATCATTTGATTGTCCATAGCGATTTTTTTTATCGTGAAACAGTTTTTTCTAGTGAGTGTTCTCTAAAATGAGTGACATCAATTTCGAGCGACGGTGTGATGTCAGGTTTTGCTTCAGACTTGGGCACAGTGCAATGGAAACTTTTGCAAAACTTCAGCAGGCCTACGGAGACATTTGTCAAGGGTCCAGGTTTTTCGGTGGTTTGAGGCATTTTCAGAAGGAAGAGAGTCGATTGAAGATGAACCACTCAGCGGAAGGCCTTCATCTTCAAGAACCGATGATAATGTCGACAGAATCCGGGATCTTGTGCGTTCAGATCGTCGCTCGACAGTCAGAATGATCGGGATAGAGTTGAATTTGACTCGCACCATCGTTCATCAGATTTTGAACAATGAATTGGGGATGAGAAAAATTGCTGTCACACAGCAATTTCAATAAACGCGTTTTTGGCCAGTAAAAAACATTCCTGCACGGAGAGAATTAAATGTTAAAAATTAACATGATTTTCACGAAAATAAAATAGAATTTCTTCTTCAGATCGAAAATTTTACCAGATTTTCTAGTAAATTTTGATGTGTAACAAAATACGCAAAACTTAAATTTAAAAAATATATAATATCAGCGAAATTTTACTGTGCATTTTATTATTTTATGCCTTTCAAAAATATCTATAAAAAAGTATCGTCTTTATAACAGTTATTTTAAGATTTATTATAAAATTTAATGAGTGTTATAGGAAAATGTATTGTGCTCTCGGTAAAAATTACCGTGCGCGCTACCCTTCTTGTATAGTTAAATTTTAGCTACGTATTTGAAATTTTCTGTAACGTGAGTTAAAAAAAAAAACTTGTCGCATACGAATTATTATGCTTTTCTCACTTGTCACCACATTGAAATGTATCACGATAATTTTTACCGTGAAATTCACGACAAAAATTACTCTTTAATTCTCTCCGTGTGTGGCTCCTCAGCCTCCTTATTCGCCTGACTTGTGACTTTTTCCTCTTTCCGAGATTGAAAAATCACCTCGAGGGACGTCATTTTGGGACACTCGGAAACATTCAAACGGCTGTAACCGACCAGCTGAAGGCTATTCCGGTATCCGAGTTCCAGCATTGCTATAATGATTGGAAGAACCGTCTCCAGCCCTGTCTGGCTCCCCAAGAAAGTTATTTTGAGGCAGACAATATTGAATTGTAATTCTATACGAATAATAAAATTGAAAAAAAACCAGTCTCATTACTTAATTCACACACCTCGTATATATAAGTAGAAATTTAATGATAAATGATCAATTCCCACATTATTCGTAAATTTCCAAAATTAGCGTCATTAAATTCAGAACGTATCGTTGCAAAACTTTAAATAAATTGCTCGACAATTTATTCAGTCGCTTCTTTATCATCCCCGCCTACGTTTACACGAGTTTTTACTTACGAGAGGACGAAAAAAAAGCATCACTCGAATCTTATACTTGCTCAATTTTTCATTAAGGCAGTAGTCTGCTTTAGGAGCCGAAAAAAAGCGTTTTTTCAACAATTTTTTTGAAAGGGAAGGAAATGATTGCGGTAAACGAAATTTTGAGACGATAGTATATTATATTCAAGCTTTAAAAAACAATTTTTATTATTACAAATTATTGAAATTTGCCAAAGTTGTAACGATTTTTCTGGGGCGCCTGGAGTGTGCACTCGTAAATCGGTGCCGGTGATGGAGGTCGTGCGATGCATCTGAAACAGTGGAACCAAATTTTTTTTTAGTTTTTATAAGTTCCTTTTCTATATGAACTAAAAAAATACCGAAGAAATGACGAAATTCCAAATTTTTTCGAAGTTTGAAAAAAAAATTCACTTTTTTGAAAAAAAAAATTCACTTTAAGTTGCAAAACAAGTAATTTAAATAGTACTTTTGTCCAACTTTTTTAGTTCAAATAGAAGATAATTCAATACTGAAGCTAGATCACTTTGGTTTTTTTCGATCGGACATATATTGTTTTTACTATCGCCGGCACCGTTTTCCAAAACTTGTGAAAATGAAAACTCGAGAAAACGGGCTGTAAAGTTCTGCCCGAGCATTCGCACCTGCTCGACGCTCGGCCACTAAAACTGATCTAGCTTCGAAAATATGTCGAATTGGCCTCTAAAATTTTGAACACATATTCTTGGATAGTTTTGGAATAGATTTAAGACAAAAACGAAAAATCGATTTTTTGAAGCCTGTAAAGCAGACTACTGCCTTAAGTATACTCTCGATATAATGTGTAAGCAGTTTTTTTTTTTTGGAATCGCTCGCTCGCGACAAAGCGATTGAGTATCGCACGACCTTTTCACCATGCTCCCGGGCGAGAATCCGCCTTGTTCTCGACCCTTTCCCGCCCTCCCTCGTCCACGTGTGTGTGTGTGTGTGTGTGTGTATGTGAACATATGCGTGTATTTGCCGTCCGGGAAACCGGGATAAGCCTAGGTGACTGGTTCGCATTAACGAGGCCGAATGCCGTGTTTCCGAGCGTGCGAAAGTAGCCAGGATCGTCGACGAGCCCGAGCTACTATGCATACATCGATGTCTGAGAGCGATAAAGGCGTATCCGCCATGGTACACCACGTTTATCGATTTTCGTACGATTCTTTTTGTCTCTTGAGCGATCGATCGAGCTCTCCGAATAGCGCGCGTGTCTCTCGGTCGATAGGCTAAATTCCTGCATTAAGGTATCGCTATTAGTTGCGTATCAAAGCTGACGTAGGCACGTCTTGGATCGCAGGCAAGCTCTGGCCGGAAAAAGATCATTTCCATTAGGCGAATCCTCTCGCGATCGAAGCTTCGGAATTTGGCCGTACACTCGGGTCCAACATTTGTATTATTATTAATTAATTATTAATGTTAATAATAATTAATAATATAATTATATAATTAATTCTTCGTGGTCACACTGGGTAGAATCTACCCGTCGATCAACTTTTGGGGGCCGGGTTGAAATTCCGAATTTATTACTCAATACTTCTGGAAATGTATAATACCAGAATTTTGTAAACAGAATTGTCATATAACCGAAAATAATAGTACACTAAGGAATCAAATGACAATAATCATGGGACCGACTGATAAAGCGTCGGCATGAAAACACAGCGCATAAAACAAGTATTAACTTCCCATAATTGGAGAGTCCACAGTTCTGAAAAATTGTAGTGTTAGAAATTCGAGTTCATGAATGGCGAAGGTATGTACAGGGAACAGTTCTGAAAATAAGAATATCGATAAGAATCATCGATAGCTAAACATCCTTACATTATATGTTCACAATAAAACGTGAAGGATGATGAAAACTCTGAAGAAATTCTACCACGAAAGATCAAAACTCCGAAAGAATACTAACCCGAAAGATCAAAACTTCAAAAGAATTTTACCCGAAAGACCAAAACTCCTGAACACCGTCAGACCTGAACACCGTCAAAACAAGTGGTGGTGCTGCCATCTAAACGCGTTAGGCTAACTTGCTATCTGCTTTATGTGTGAGATCGAAGATGAGGCACGTGAGCACTTATTCCATTGCCCAGGAACTGAAGATGAGCCAGAAAACCGTTTGGAACCATTTGCATAAGGCTGGTCTCAAGAAGAAGCTCGATGTACGGGTGCCACACGAATTGACGCAAAAGAACCTTTTGGACCGAATTGATGCCTGCGATTCTTTGCTGAAACGTAACGAAATCGACCCATTTTTGAAGCGGATGGTGACTGACGATGAAAAATGGGTCACATACGAGAACAACAGCCGAAAAAGATCGTGGTCCAATCGCGGTGAGCCGGCCCAAACGATCGCCAATCCCGGATTAACGGCCAAGAAGATTTTGCTGTGTGTTTGGTGGGATTGGAAGGGAATCATCCACTATGAGCTGCTCCCATCGGGCCAAACACTCAATTCGGACCTCTACTGTCAACAACCGACCAGATTGAAGCAGGCGATCGACCAGAAGCGGCCAGAATTGGCCAATAGGAAGGGTGTTGTGTTCCATCAAGACAACGCCAGGCCGCACACATCTTTAACGACGCGCCAGAAGCTCCGAGATCTTGGATGGGAGGTTCTATCGCACCCGCCGTATAGTCCAGACCTGGCACCAAGCGATTATCACCTTTTCAAGCATTTGAAAAAATTTCTTGATGGTACAAAACTGGCCTCAAGAGAGGCTTGTGAAAATGAGCTGGTCAAGTTTTTTACCAATAGGGACGAGGACTTCTTCAATTGCGGAATTATGAAATTGCCTTCAAAATGGACAAAAGTTATCGAACAAAACGGGGCGTGTTTGATCTAAATCGGATAATCCTATGTTAATTTCATCGTCGAAATAAAGCAAAAAAACGCTCAAAACTTTTTACTTCATCTAATATATTGTGAGAAGCCATCGTTTAAGCAGCGTCAAATTTTAACCGTAACAATCGCACGCAATTGAAAAAAGAATTTTGCTTGACATGAGACACCCTATATGCTCACCAAGGCAACCGGGTAGTTAAGATACATCCTGTATATGCATTTCTCTCAATCGACGAGCTGTGAAAGAGGCATCTTAAACATTGACACTTCGCGATACATCAAATGATCTTTGGAGGGTTGCCTATATATATATATCTATGCAAAAGAAATTTATCGACTTCACGAGAAGATGGGACTGTAGATATAAAAGCTAGTATTATAAATAGCGTAAAAGAATATCTTAACATATGCACGACTGATAGATCCGTACGCGCAGATTTAAAAGCGATATTGCCAGACGATGTGCCAACGTACAGGCTGTTTCTGACGTCTTTTTTTTTTTAGTTACATCTTATTGGCTCTAGACAAATAAAAAACTCATAAGATGAGAATCGACCTGGGTCTAGTATTAATGTTCATAATTTTTTATGTGCATTGGAAAAATTTGATGTCAAGTAGACTTAATCGATTTAACTATTTGACACTATTAAGCAAGTACATGTTATTTAATTTTATAAAAATACAACGTATGTTCAGCAAGGTGTAAGTCGCTATCCGAGCTTTTTTTCTTTATATATTTTTTTTACATTCAAATTGTTAATGAGCGAAATGTGTTTTTTTTTCTCTCGATACCTCAACATGAAAGAGCCTGTATAACTAAGAAATAATATATTTGCATGCAAAACCATTTAAAAAAGTGAATGCGTATATAATATGTCAGATCGTACTACTATCCCCCTTGGCCGCCAATAAAACCTCCGATATGCAGGATCAAAGGTGAATTTTCCACGTTTCCTGAAGGATTCGTGAAGCTGAGAGAGAAGGAAAAAGCGGGACATTTAAAATGTTTATAACTGGGATTTAAACGCGCAACTTATAGGTGCGATTAGCTTCTTCAACACGCATTTCCTGTTTAGATATTTACGTATATATCGGCTTCGTTACTATATGCTTACGTTTACATGCGAACACTAGGAAGCTGCGATGATAAAGTGTGTTGTTTGGCCAGTTATCTAAATTTATTACTTTTTCGATAATCCGTAAACGGAAAAGCTGAATTATCGATATATATGTATATATTTTTGTTTTATTTACGAAGAATTTATTTCGTTACTTTCAAACATTTCATTTTAGTCGTTGGTATTTTATTTTGTTCTTCAGCAGAATCCATTATTATCTGATAAAAAAAAATTGTTTTGTATGTTAGCCATAGTCCAATGTTTTAAATAATGAAACATTATTCCTCGAAAACGAAGTCCAAATAGATTAATATAATTTTATTCCTCTCGGTACGATAATGGACGTTTTACGCACGAGAGGCGTACGTAAAAACCCCATTTTCACACCGCGTACAATAAAACTTCGTATAATGCTCGACGAAAAAACTTTTTCGTCCTCGTATCATAATGTATATATATATATATATATATATACATATTCAAATAATACTTTATTAATACTGTAATATATTTATATAATACACATATTATATTATTTTATCTTGGTAAATAATGTGACAAATATATTATAGTATATTATTAATTATAATTAATATAATTAATATAATACTGTAATATATTATTATTGAATACGTAATATAATAAATAAATGCTATGATATATAAAATAATACTTAATTTTTTTTATACTTTATATTTATACTTATAATACTTTATTTTCTGAAAAAAATGCTTCGTGTCATTGAAATATATATAAAAATTTATTTGAGCAGTGGTCGCTCGTGAAGTCCAAATATATTAAAATAATTTTATCCCTCTCAGTACGATAATTGATGTTTCAGACACGCTTCTCGTATCCAAAGAAACTCATTTTTACACCGCGTACAATAAAATTTCGTATAATACTCGACGAAATTTTTTTTTTCGTCCTCGTGTTATAATGTAATATTATAAATAAAGTATTATTTAAATATATATATATATATATATATATATATTCAAATAATACTTTATAAATACTGTAATATAATAAATAAATGCTATGATATATAAAATAATACGTAATTTTTTTATACTTTATATTTATACTTATAATACTTTATTTCTGAAAAAAATGCTTCGTGACGTTGAAAAGTATTAAAAAATTCTTTTGAGCAGTGTTCACTCGTGAAGTCCAAATAGATTAAAATAATTTTATTCCTCTCGGTACGATAATGGACGTTTTACGCACGCTTCTCGTGCGTAAAAACCCCATTTTCACAACGCATACAATAAAATTTCGTATAATACTTGACGAAAAAACTTTGTTGTCCTCGTGTCATAATGTACTATTATATTATATTATACAGGGTGATTCATAATAGGTGACGCACTCTGAATTGGCGGGTTCAGGGGGGTGCCCGGAGTGTAATTGTCAAGGCTTTTTTGTTTCCGTCGAATAGATTTTGAATGGGAAGCATTAGAATTTGGGCGTTCGATGCATTGTCATAGGACTACAGTCCGCCATGATCGACGCCGCCACTCAGTCCTCGGAGCCGAGCGCGGGGCACGTAGCAGACGACAAGCAAGGCAGATCGGCATCTGTCTCGCTTTTTCTGGTGATGTGACGTTTCGTGTATCGTCTGCTAACGCTTTCCGTCATCTTGGGTGCGCAAGTTCAGAGCGTCAAGCCGCGCGGAACACAAGCGAATGAGCGTGAATTGTCTTTTCGGGTGTCGTCGCCTGTTATTCGTCGCTCTTTCGTCCTTCGTTATTATCTTACTGTCACTCATTGGCATTCTTGCGTTTCTTATTTCTCCTCGATTATACTTGTCGTTTGTCTCATCTTCCCTTACGTCTGCGCATTCTTTCGCTTTTCCGTCGATCCACTCTCAACGACATTATCACCATCTGAACTATGCAAGTGTGATCTGCTGATAGATAGGCGTTATTTCTAGGTACTTTCTGGGTAGTATACTATGGGATTTGTATTGTTGGATGTATTCGAAAAGAGTTCTGGCTCCTAACTGTTGTCAAATAATTGTAAAAAAAAATTATCAGCATCTGAACTATGCAAGTGTGATCTGCTGATAGATAGGCGTTATTTCTAGGTACTTTCTGGGTAGTATACTATGGGATTTGTATTGTTCGATGTATTCGAAAAGATTTCTGGCTTCTAACTGTTGTCAAATAATTGTAAAAAAAATTTATCAGCATCTTAACTATGCAAGTGTGATCTGCTGGTGGATAGGCGTTAGTTGTAGGTACTTTCTGGGTAGGATACTATGGAATTTGTATTGTTCGATGTATTCGAAAAGAGTTCTGGCTCCTAACTGTTGTCAAATAATTGTAAAAAAAATTATCAGCATCTGAACTATGCAAGTGTGATCTGCTGATAGATAGGCGTTATTTCTAGGTACTTTCTGGGTAGTATACTATAGGATTTGTATTGTTCGATGTATTCGAAAAGAGTTCTGGCTTCTAACTGTTGTCAAATAATTGTAAAAAAAATTTATCAGCATCTGAACTATGCAAGTGTGATCTGCTGATAGATAGGCGTTATTTCTAGGTACTTTCTGGGTAGTATACTATGGGATTTGTATTGTTCGGTGTATTCGAAAAGAGTTCTGGCTTCTAACTGTTGTCAAATAATTGTAAAAAAAATTTATCAGCATCTTAACTATGCAAGTGTGATCTGCTGATGGATAGGCGTTAGTTCTAGGTACTTTCTGGGTAGGATACTATAGAATTTGTATTGTTCGATGTATTCGAAAAGAGTTCTGGCTCCTAACTGTTGTCAAATAATTGTAAAAAAAAATTATCAGCATCTGAACTATGCAAGTGTGATCTGCTGATGGATAGGCGTTAGTTCTAGGGACTTTCTGGGTAGGATACTATGGTATTTGTTTCGTATGATGTATTCGAAAAGAGTTCTGGCTTCTAACTGTTGTCAAATAATTGTAAAAAAAATTTATCAGCATCTTAACTATGCAAGTGTGATCTGCTGATGGATAGGCGTTAGTTCTAGGTACTTTCTGGGTAGGATACTATAGAATTTGTATTGTTCGATGTATTCGAAAAGAGTTCTGGCTCCTAACTGTTGTCAAATAATTGTAAAAAAAAATTATCAGCATCTGAACTATGCAAGTGTGATCTGCTGATGGATAGGCGTTAGTTCTAGGGACTTTCTGGGTAGGATACTATGGTATTTGTTTCGTATGATGTATTCGAAAAGAGTTCTGGCTTCTAACTGTTGTCAAATAATTGTAAAAAAAATTTATCAGCATCTTAACTATGCAAGTGTGATCTGCTGATGGATAGGCGTTAGTTCTAGGTACTTTCTGGGTAGGATACTATAGAATTTGTATTGTTCGATGTATTCGAAAAGAGTTCTGGCTCCTAACTGTTGTCAAATAATTGTAAAAAAAAATTATCAGCATCTGAACTATGCAAGTGTGATCTGCTGATGGATAGGCGTTAGTTCTAGGGACTTTCTGGGTAGGATACTATGGTATTTGTTTCGTATGATGTATTCGAAAAGAGTTCTGGCTTCTAACTGTTGTCAAATAATTGTAAAAAAAATTTATCAGCATCTTAACTATGCAAGTGTGATCTGCTGATGGATAGGCGTTAGTTCTAGGTACTTTCTGGGTAGGATACTATAGAATTTGTATTGTTCGATGTATTCGTAAAGAGTTCTGGCTCCTAACTGTTGTCAAATAATTGTAAAAAAAAATTATCAGCATCTGAACTATGCAAGTGTGATCTGCTGATGGATAGGCGTTAGTTCTAGGGACTTTCTGGGTAGGATACTATGGTATTTGTTTCGTATGATGTATTCGAAAAGAGTTCTGGCTTCTAACTGTTGTCAAATAATTGTAAAAAAAATTTATCAGCATCTTAACTATGCAAGTGTGATCTGCTGATGGATAGGCGTTAGTTCTAGGTACTTTCTGGGTAGGATACTATAGAATTTGTATTGTTCGATGTATTCGAAAAGAGTTCTGGCTCCTAACTGTTGTCAAATAATTGTAAAAAAAAATTATCAGCATCTGAACTATGCAAGTGTGATCTGCTGATGGATAGGCGTTAGTTCTAGGGACTTTCTGGGTAGGATACTATGGTATTTGTTTCGTATGATGTATTCGAAAAGAGTTCTGGCTTCTAACTGTTGTCAAATAATTGTAAAAAAAATTTATCAGCATCTTAACTATGCAAGTGTGATCTGCTGATGGATAGGCGTTAGTTCTAGGTACTTTCTGGGTAGGATACTATGGAATTTGTATTGTACGATGTATTCGAAAAGAGTTCTGGCTCCTAACTGTTGTCAAATAATTGTAAAAAAAAGTTATCAGCATCTGAACTATGCAAGTGTGATCTGCTGATAGATAGGCGTTATTTCTAGGTACTTTCTGGGTAGTATACTATGGGATTTGTATTGTTCGATGTATTCGAAAAGAGTTCTGGCTTCTAACTGTTGTCAAATAATTGTAAAAAAAATTTATCAGCATCTTAACTATGCAAGTGTGATCTGCTGATGGATAGGCGTTAGTTCTAGGTACTTTCTGGGTAGGATACTATAGAATTTGTATTGTTCGATGTATTCGAAAAGAGTTCTGGCTCCTAACTGTTGACAAATAATTGTAAAAAAAAATTATCAGCATCTGAACGATGCAAGTGTGATCTGCTGATAGATAGGCGTTATTTCTAGGTACTTTCTGGGTAGTATACTATGGGATTTGTATTGTTCGGTGTATTCGAAAAGAGTTCTGGCTTCTAACTGTTGTCAAATAATTGTAAAAAAAATTTATCAGCATCTTAACTATGCAAGTGTGATCTGCTGGTGGATAGGCGTTAGTTGTAGGTACTTTCTGGGTAGGATACTATGGAATTTGTATTGTTCGATGTATTCGAAAAGAGTTCTGGCTTCTAACTGTTGTCAAATAATTGTAAAAAAAATTTATCAGCATCTGAACTATGCAAGTGTGATCTGCTGATAGATAGGCGTTATTTCTAGGTACTTTCTGGGTAGTATACTATGGGATTTGTATTGTTCGGTGTATTCGAAAAGAGTTCTGGCTTCTAACTGTTGTCAAATAATTGTAAAAAAAATTTATCAGCATCTTAACTATGCAAGTGTGATCTGCTGATAGATAGGCGTTATTTCTAGGTACTTTCTGGGTAGTATACTATGGGATTTGTATTGTTCGGTGTATTCGAAAAGAGTTCTGGCTTCTAACTGTTGTTAAATAATTGTAAAAAAAATTTATCAGCATCTTAACTATGCAAGTGTGATCTGCTGATGGATAGGCGTTAGTTCTAGGTACTTTCTGGGTAGGATACTATAGAATTTGTATCGTTCGATGTATTCGAAAAGAGTTCTGGCTCCTAACTGTTGTCAAATAATTTTAAAATAAAATTATCAGCATCTGAACTATGCAAGTGTGATCTGCTGATGGATAGGCGTTAGTTCTAGGGACTTTCTGGGTAGGATACTATGGTATTTATTTCGTATGATGTATTCGAAAAGAGTTCTGGCTTCTAACTGTTGTCAAATAATTGTAAAAAAAATTTATCAGCATCTTAACTATGCAAGTGTGATCTGCTGATGGATAGGCGTTAGTTCTAGGTACTTTCTGGGTAGGATACTATGGAATTTGTATTGTACGATGTATTCGAAAAGAGTTCTGGCTCCTAACTGTTGTCAAATAATTGTAAAAAAAAATTATCAGCATCTGAACTATGCAAGTGTGATCTGCTGATGGATAGGCGTTAGTTCTAGGTACTTTCTGGGTAGGATACTATAGAATTTGTATTGTTCGATGTATTCGAAAAGAGTTCTGGCTCCTAACTGTTAGCAAATAATTGTAAAAAAAAATTATCAGCATCTGAACTATGCAAGTGTGATCTGCTGATAGATAGGCGTTATTTTTTAGGTACTTTCTGGGTAGGATACTATGGAATTTGTATTGTTCGATGTATTCGAAAAGAGTTCTGGCTCCTAACTGTTGTCAAATAATTTTAAAATAAAATTATCAGCATCTGAACTATGCAAGTGTGATCTGCTGATGGATAGGCGTTAGTTCTAGGGACTTTCTGGGTAGGATACTATTGTATTTGTTTCGTATGATGTATTCGAAAAGAGTTCTGGCTTCTAACTGTTGTCAAATAATTGTAAAAAAAATTTATCAGCATCTTAACTATGCAAGTGTGATCTGCTGATGGATAGGCGTTAGTTCTAGGTACTTTCTGGGTAGGATACTATAGAATTTGTATTGTTCGATGTATTCGAAAAGAGTTCTGGCTCCTAACTGTTGTCAAATAATTGTAAAAAAAAATTATCAGCATCTGAACTATGCAAGTGTGATCTGCTGATGGATAGGCGTTAGTTCTAGGGACTTTCTGGGTAGGATACTATGGTATTTGTTTCGTATGATGTATTCGAAAAGAGTTCTGGCTTCTAACTGTTGTCAAATAATTGTAAAAAAAATTTATCAGCATCTTAACTATGCAAGTGTGATCTGCTGATGGATAGGCGTTAGTTCTAGGTACTTTCTGGGTAGGATACTATAGAATTTATATTGTTCGATGTATTCGAAAAGAGTTCTGGCTCCTAACTGTTGTCAAATAATTGTAAAAAAAAATTATCAGCATCTGAACTATGCAAGTGTGATCTGCTGATGGATAGGCGTTAGTTCTAGGGACTTTCTGGGTAGGATACTATGGTATTTGTTTCGTATGATGTATTCGAAAAGAGTTCTGGCTTCTAACTGTTGTCAAATAATTGTAAAAAAAATTTATCAGCATCTTAACTATGCAAGTGTGATCTGCTGATGGATAGGCGTTAGTTCTAGGTACTTTCTGGGTAGGATACTATGGAATTTGTATTGTACGATGTATTCGAAAAGAGTTCTGGCTCCTAACTGTTGTCAAATAATTGTAAAAAAAAATTATCAGCATCTGAACTATGCAAGTGTGATCTGCTGATAGATAGGCGTTATTTCTAGGCACTTTCTGGGTAGTATACTATGGGATTTGTATTGTTCGATGTATTCGAAAAGAGTTCTGGCTTCTAACTGTTGTCAAATAATTGTAAAAAAAATTTATCAGCATCTTAACTATGCAAGTGTGATCTGCTGATGGATAGGCGTTAGTTCTAGGTACTTTCTGGGTAGGATACTATAGAATTTGTATTGTTCGATGTATTCGAAAAGAGTTCTGGCTCCTAACTGTTAGCAAATAATTGTAAAAAAAAATTATCAGCATCTGAACTATGCAAGTGTGATCTCCTGATAGATAGGCGTTATTTTTTAGGTACTTTCTGGGTAGGATACTATGGAATTTGTATTGTTCGATGTATTCGAAAAGAGTTCTGGCTCCTAACTGTTGTCAAATAATTTTAAAATAAAATTATCAGCATCTGAACTATGCAAGTGTGATCTGCTGATGGATAGGCGTTAGTTCTAGGGACTTTCTGGGTAGGATACTATGGTATTTGTTTCGTATGATGTATTCGAAAAGGGTTCTGGCTTCTAACTGTTGTCAAATAATTGTAAAAAAAATTTATCAGCATCTTAACTATGCAAGTGTGATCTGCTGATGGATAGGCGTTAGTTCTAGGTACTTTCTGGGTAGGATACTATGGAATTTGTATTGTACGATGTATTCGAAAAGAGTTCTGGCTCCTAACTGTTGTCAAATAATTGTAAAAAAAAATTATCAGCATCTGAACTATGCAAGTGTGACCTGCTGATGGATAGGCGTTAGTTCTAGGTACTTTCTGGGTAGGATACTATAGAATTTGTATTGTTCGATGTATTCGAAAAGAGTTCTGGCTCCTAACTGTTAGCAAATAATTGTAAAAAAAAATTATCAGCATCTGAACTATGCAAGTGTGATCTGCTGATAGATAGGCGTTATTTTTTAGGTACTTTCTGGGTAGGATACTATGGAATTTGTATTGTTCGATGTATTCGAAAAGAGTTCTGGCTCCTAACTGTTGTCAAATAATTTTAAAATAAAATTATCAGCATCTGAACTATGCAAGTGTGATCTGCTGATGGATAGGCGTTAGTTCTAGGGACTTTCTGGGTAGGATACTATGGTATTTGTTTCGTATGATGTATTCGAAAAGGGTTCTGGCTTCTAACTGTTGTCAAATAATTGTAAAAAAAATTTATCAGCATCTTAACTATGCAAGTGTGATCTGCTGATGGATAGGCGTTAGTTCTAGGTACTTTCTGGGTAGGATACTATGGAATTTGTATTGTACGATGTATTCGAAAAGAGTTCTGGCTCCTAACTGTTGTCAAATAATTGTAAAAAAAAATTATCAACATCTGAACTATGCAAGTGTGATCTGCTGATGGATAGGCGTTAGTTCTAGGTACTTTCTGGGTAGGATACTATAGAATTTGTATTGTTCGATGTATTCGAAAAGAGTTCTGGCTCCTAACTGTTAGCAAATAATTGTAAAAAAAAATTATCAGCATCTGAACTATGCAAGTGTGATCTGCTGATAGATAGGCGTTATTTTTTAGGTACTTTCTGGGTAGGATACTATGGAATTTGTATTGTTCGATGTATTCGAAAAGAGTTCTGGCTCCTAACTGTTGTCAAATAATTTTAAAATAAAATTATCAGCATCTGAACTATGCAAGTGTGAACTGCTGATGGATAGGCGTTAGTTCTAGGGACTTTCTGGGTAGGATACTATGGTATTTGTTTCGTATGATGTATTCGAAAAGAGTTCTGGCTTCTAACTGTTGTCAAATAATTGTAAAAAAAATTTATCAGCATCTTAACTATGCAAGTGTGATCTGCTGATGGATAGGCGTTAGTTCTAGGTACTTTCTGGGTAGGATACTATGGAATTTGTATTGTACGATGTATTCGAAAAGAGTTCTGGCTCCTAACTGTTGTCAAATAATTGTAAAAAAAAATTATCAGTATCTGAACTATGCAAGTGTGATCTGCTGATGGATAGGCGTTAGTTCTAGGTACTTTCTCGGTAGGATACTATAGAATTTGTATTGTTCGATGTATTCGAAAAGAGTTCTGGCTCCTAACTGTTAGCAAATAATTTTAAAAAAAAATTATCAGCATCTGAACTATGCAAGTGTGATCTGCTGATCGATAGTAGACACTATGATACTACCCGAAAATAAATGCTATGATATATAAAATAATACTTTATTTTCTTTTTATACTCTATATTTATACTAATAACACTTTATTTTCTGGAACCGACAGCAGTGGGCGCGCGGTCGGTGTGCGGGCTCGGCGGTCACTGAAGTTAAGCAGCATTGGAGGCTGTCAATACTTGGAGCGGTGACCGCTTGCCCGTGCACTGGTTTGCGCGTCAACCTCTGAGCGGGAGGCAGTTGGTCTGAGTTTCTGATGGTAATACAACTGAAACTCAGCCAAATATAGCCGCCTGTATCGGCCCAGGTTTTCCACAGTTTCCCTGGGCCCTCGTGCAAATGCGATACAGTAGTGCATTAGGAAAGAGTGGCTGCGCTCAACACTCTGGGGGGGGGGGGCGGCTCTGGAAGGAATGTAGGGAACTCTGGAAGAATTGTGAATGTCGGAAGGAATGGAAGGAATAAAGGAGGGGATGGTAAAAGGGGAAGGACCCCGTACCTCTGAGGAATACATATTAAAAAAAAAAAATACTTCATTTTCTGGAAAACAATGTCAGTTGTAAAGTTTTTTAAATTCGAAACAGTTAACTCAGTAAAAAAGACAAGACCTGTTAGTTTTAATCGAGAGAAAAAGAATTGATATAATTTGCTTAGTTCTCATGAAATATTTTGAATCATCTTCATCCTGCATCGTTGTCGAATTGAATTGTCTAATTAAATTGTTGAATTCTTATTCATCATATAATTGTTTTATTTTTTTCATGGCTCATAACATTTTATAAATTGTAAATGGCCCAGGGTCGATGATGAATGGTTTCCGCCTCGTGGGAACCGTGGTGAAGGATGATACGCAGCTTGTACTTGTATATTTCGCTATCGGTCACTCATTCCATGTCAGAGGTGAACATTTTCTTAAATTAGTATTGCTGCGATCTAGCGAACGCCAATATCACTTGCGTATATTTTGGTTTCTCCGGATTTATTTCTTTTTTTTTTGTACTCTTCACACTGCTGTCTCGATCGAAGTACCTAGATGAGAGTGTAGCATGGATAGTGACCTCGTTAACTGCGCGCGATGTCTCCGTACGACGACGGCGCGAATCCGGTATCGAAAGTCTTGGAGCGATCGATTAATTAACCGGTCATTTCGCCATGTAACATTTCATTTACGTTTCCGAGAAAATCGAGAGAGTCCAAGAGTGCTTGAAAATGGTACAAGCTCGTGCAAACGACGGAGGACTTCTATGAGGCACATCGAAAGATTCGAACACTGCATGATGAGGGATCATAACTAATGGAAACTAAGAGAAAAATCGAAGAATGTGAAAAAAAAAAAGAAACCGAAGTCGTAAAAAAATCCCACAAATTCTGCAACATTTCGCAAAATTTTTACACAGTTGTTCCTTTACGTAGCTCTTATCTTCCGTTACGCAACAAACACTGTGTTCAGAAAGTCTCTGGTCGTTGACACGCGAGGTCACACCAAATGTTACAGGAAACGAAAGTATTCCTGCAACGAGAGGATTCGCTGAAAATATTCTCTCACTGACATTTAGCGTCCGTTTTTATTTTTCTCTCTCGTGATTCCTCCAATCTCTGGATACGTGGGACACAGCGAACGAACGAAAAGAGTGAAAAAATGATACACTCCAACCTCTCCGATCGGCACCTCCGTAAATGAAATCAACCCCCACTAGGTGACAAATATCAATCGGTGTAGGGCATACCCGAGTCAAAATTTATAGCCTCCTCTGAACACTCGCAGAATCCATTTCTTTTGTAAGGGACAGGCTACGAGCCTCGGTTGAACCTACCAAACCCCATTTGTCAAGTTCAGTGCCATGAAGAAGCCTCCGTGTGGTCCAGTGTAGCCTCTGATAGTCCTCCAAAACCTTCTTTCGACCCCCAGTTTCAGTGAAACGTGCAGAATACAGTCCTCCTTAGCCACCAGCCTCGGTTGAACCTACCAAACCCCATTTGTCAAGTTCAGTGCCATGAAGAAGCCTCCATGTGGTCCAGTGTAGCCTCTGATAGTCCTCCAAAACCTTCTTTCGACCCCCAGTTTCAGTGAAACGTGCAGAACACAGATCTCCTTAGCCACCAGCCTCGGTTGAACCTACCAAACCCCATTTGTCAAGTTCAGTGCCATGAAGAAGCCTCCATGTGGTCCAGTGTAGCCTCTCATAGTCCTCCAAAACCTTCTTTCGACCCCCAGTTCCAGTGAAACGTGCAGAACACAGGCCTCCTCAACCTGCTTTCAATCTCAAGTCCGTTGTCTCGACCCTGCCTAACCTGCTTTGAGCCGAAATTCAATATCTTCTCCATCAACACTCCATTGTGGCCTGATCGGTAACCCGTTCGATGACGAAATAAATACGTTTTCGCTGAATGGAGGGTCCGAAGGGTCTACAGTGCGCCTACAGTAGGCTCAATGGAAGGTCCAGAGGGTCTACAGTGCGCCTACAGTAGGCCGAAAGGGGGACCAGACGGTCCGGAGGGTCTACAGTGCGTCTACAGTAGGCCGAAAGGGGAGCCAGGGGGTCCGGAGGGTCTACAGTGCGCCTACAGTAGGCTGAATGGAGAGTCCAGAGAGTCTACAGTGCGCCTACAGTAGGCCGAAAGGGGGGGGGGGGGCAGTAGGTTCTGCGGGAGCGCTCGAAGTAGACCCAGCTAGGCTTTCGCAGATTCAGTTGCCCTCTGCATTGGCCTCCTTTGAGTGACAATGGTCTAGTTTCTGCCACTCGGGAGGTTCATCACAGGCCCTAACGTATTGGTATTCCAAACATCGTACCCTCGTTTAGGTATACGATGATCCACTATCGCCGATCTCTGCTCGAGAAAGAAGGCCTTTATTTTGCGGGTTGCACGCGGCTCGAAAATGTTGACTCAGGTAGCGTCGAGAGAAAGATTGGAGGGATACTGCTATCCTCTACGTCAGCTGCGGAGAACCGGCTTGAGTGGATGCTGCGCAACCTCTATGTTTGCTCATATGATGCGAAGCCGATCCCACCACTGTGTCGATTACAGAGGTTGCAGTGTATCACGGAATTCCAGTCTTTTTTTCCTAGCGTGGAAGCACCGCACTCCGGCTATTGCAATGCGTTACACAACACGTGTATGTGATGATATGTACGATGCTACCGGGACTTTATGAAATACCAATGTCCCCGTGACGTACAATATAATTCATGACTTATCCCTTACTAACACCCGTTGCCGAATACAAACACACGTAATACTAGAGTCGATTGTAATATTATATATATTTAGTACTGTAACCCCCCCCCCCCCCCCCCCCCTCCCGCAATGATTCTCGGTGTGTATTTCCTCGCAGAAATGAAATATAATGGAGAATTCGAGACACACGGAACGGAGGTAGCGGAATTTCACAACATAATTGCACGTCAAGAGACGCGGTAGCGTCTCGACGTCGTCAACTACGAAAAAGAAATTTCATTTCTTTTGTACAATTAATTAATGGAAAATATATAATAAAATCCAATGTAATCCAAGGAAAATAGGCAAAGGAAGTAAAAAATGCAATGGAGGAAATAGAATACTACTACTACTATAATCAAACCAATGTTTCGATTAAACCAAATAATAATTATTTTCAAAGCAAACCAGTATTTTTTTTTTGTAAGGTAGAACAAACAACAATGTTTTCGGGAGATTTTTGGTAATTCTTTAGATAAGTGGCTTCCGCAAAATGAGTCGAATTTTTTTTTTGCTATTTTTTTATTTATTGGGTTATAAATGATGATATTCAGTCGGGGGAAAATAAAATTTTTCATCAGCAAATTTTTTTACGAGCAAAAAATAGTTAAAAATAATTTCGAATTTTTCAAAAACTCCTGTATTAAAACCCTCACGCCGGAGGGGGTTGGTGGTTGGGGGAGGGGGGGGCTGTGGAAGACGAGTACTGCAAACATCGTGCAAGAGGTAAAAGCCCGCAGGGGGAGAGGGGGAAGTGACCGCTGCGATTTCTCTTCAGCATTGTATTCAGGAAGTCTTCTTTTAGTAATCCCCCCACCCTCCATCCCAATATAGGCATCGAAATGTTCGAAAATGATCTATTTTATCACGTGTTTCCGCCAACTTCAAAACCCCATAATTTGTTTTGCGGGGGGGGGGTAAATTTCAGCTTCCCCCGACTGAACATCATTTATAACCCAATAAATGAGAAAATAGCAAAAAAAGACAAAATTTTAGGCTCATTTTTCCGAAAAGTCACTTATCTAAAGAATTACCAGATTTTTTATTGCTTGAACTTTTTTAACTTTTTGAAAGTTACCAGGTGTACAAGTATGAAATGCGGATTTTTTTCTAAAAAAAAAAACACGTTAAATTCGGAAGCATGATAAAAAGTGCTTTATTCAAAGTATGCCCCACCGCTACATTTTTCCCATCTTTCGGGCAATTTGTGAATACCACGCCAGTAAAAATCTTCCCCTTTTGCTGCGAACCATTCATCGAGCCATTTTTTCACATGTTCGTACGAACCAAAGCGCTGCTCAGCAAGTGCGTGACCCATCGATGCAAACACGTGGTAATCGGAAGGAGCCAAATCTGGTGATTAAGCCGCATGGGGTAGAACTTCCCAGCTGAGTGCTTCCAACGTGTCGCGAACCGTTGTTTTGCCGTATGTGATGGAGCATTGTCATGAAGAAAAATGACTTTGTATTGCCTCTTTCGGTATTCTGGCCTTTTTTCAAGCAGCGAATGGTTCAAATCGGACAATTGTTGTTGGTAACGTTTAGTATTAACCGTTTCCCCAGCTTTAAACAGCTCATAATAGACCACGCCCCTCTGGTCCCACCAAACACAGAGCATCGTCTTTCTGTCAAAGCGATTCGGTCTTGCGGTCGATGTGGATGGTGCGCCTGGGTCTACCCATGATCTTTTGCGCTTGGGATTCTCAAAATAAATCCACTTTTCATCCCCTGTAACTATACGATGCAAAAACGACTTCCTTTTGTACCGAGCGAGCAAAATGTCACATGTGTTTTTGCGCTTTTCCATTTGCCTGTCGTTCAACTCACGTGGTACCCATCTACCGCTCTTCTGAATCTTTCCCATCTCTCGTAGCCAATTGGAAACAGCTTGTTGACTAACGCCCAATTGCTCGGCGAGTTGTTTTTGTGTTTGCGAATCATCTTCGTCCAACAATGCTTGCAATTCCACATCTTCGTATTTTTTTCGCGGTTTTCCATGTTCCTTGTCTGCAACATCGAAGTCACCACTGTTGAAACGCCGAAACCAACGCCGTTCACCCGTATCTTGCGATAGAGCATGTTCGCCATAAACTTCTCGAAGTAATCGGTATGATTCAGCAGCAGTTTTCTTCAAATGAAAACAAAAAATTAATGCTCTCCGCGAATGCTCTTTGTTCAGTATAAATTTCGACATATTGAACACAACAACACAACCCTATGCACCCACATTTCCAATTTATCACTCGTGCGCGTCTGACACTTGTTGATGACACAACAAAATGTCAAATCTTTATAGCACAAACTGCATTGGTGCACCATCTGTTGTCTGAAATCCGCATTTTATACTTGTACACCTGGTATTAAAAATGGCCTATGATCATGAAGTGATCCAGTGTATACGCTACCTCTCTTCCTATATTTATATGTGTGTACGTGTGTGTGTTTCAACCTTGCCAGCTCTTGAGCACGAACATTTCGAATCGATTAAAAAATTGTTTTTTTTTTCTATATCGACAGCAAAAATCAATCTCTCTCTTGCTCTCTCGCTCTCTCTCTTTCTCGCTAACAGTCTGCTCCCACGGATCTCTGACACCAAGCAGCATCATAATCCATAGAACCTAAACGGGACTTTGCTCGGTACGCGCAATGAACTCGTCTTTCAGGTTGCCGAGGATTAGGTATCGTTTATATATTCCATTCATTCTTTTTTCAACATTTATCTCGCAGCATAAGCAAAAGCAAAGTCTTGGCCTTAACCTCTACATATTAGTTACCATGCTCTGCCTGTTTTGCTCTTCTTCCTTTTTCCACCTGAGCCTAGTGTGCCAATGCCCGATAACGCCTCTGCGACGCCGAGAAATTGCTTCGAGATTCTCGGGTGCAACAGGAATAATGATAAAAAAAAATTTTACCGTAAAAGGCTCGGTATAGTATCTTTTCTAATAGGTATACCTTTTTTTTACATTTTTATGGACAAATTATTCGAGAAGGTGGAAAAATGTGAAGAAATACGTAGGAAATTAAAAAAGTTAAAGCTTGAGGAAAAAAAAAAATATTTTTAGCATTCATTTTCTTACAGTCTTTTTATCGATGCTTCAAGAACTTGCAAAAAAATTAAAATCGAAAAAGTTATGGGGCTCTAAATATGACCGTGAAAAAAGGGGTTGAGGCGGTTGACATAATTCCATTAACCTGAAACCGAAATAAAACCAATTTTCTTGATCAGTTAGAATGTCATTATGGCAGGTACCGAAGAGAAAAAAAAATTAAACAAATGGCGACTGTCTAAAAAAAAAGTTAATTTTTCGCACTATTTATCTGAAGTATTTTTTTTCATAGTAATAATAATAATATCGCAATGCCCGAGGTAGGGAGGACGAAAGGATATATACTGAAGGTCCATACCAAATTTGAAGTCAATGGGTTGAATGGAACTCGAGATTTTATGCCAACTTTATGCTTCAAAAAAACAATTTTTTTAAATTTCCTAACTCGTTACCAAAATATCTTAAGAATACACCATGAAAATTTCAAAACGATATACGGATTCCTTCTAACGTTATGTATATAAATGATAAAGACTCTCCGCTCGACCGTCAAGCGCGCTCAGGTATCCACGAGCGCTCAGTTAGGTACTTTGTTTGGGTTTGTTTGGGTTTTCATAACCCAAACAAACCCAAACTCGACAGTTTGGAGATTAGCTCCAAAACATCTTCATTCCGGGTAAAAAATAATCGAGATAGCGGCATTTCTTGCTGCTATTTTATTCAATGAAGGAAATTCAGCCCCACTCATGGTTATGAATGAACTACAAATCGTAGTTGGCAGGCAGAGCTACGGATATACCGAGCAAATGGATCAGATGCACGTGGCTCGGCAAAATAGAAAAAGTTTATTAGAGATAAAAGAAGCTCGAAAAGCTCGTAAAGAGGAAATGCAAGCTTCAAATGAATTGCATGAGGAAGAGGAAGGACTGCTCTATGGTGCTGGAATCGCTGATTAATCGGTAAGACACTTTATCATTTAATTAAACACATTTGACTTTGAGTTTTTCTTTTGTGAAACTTTAAACGTGTTTTTCTCGAAACGACATTTTTTCAATTTGCGGGAATCATAACTCAAAAACTAATCGATGGATCATCTTCAAATTTGGAACGCGTTTACATAATATAATTTATTAAAACATGAACCTAAAGTTGGAAAGATTAGATTGTTCAAAACATATTTATTATTGCAAAATGCTAGGAAAAAAATGCTAAAAATCGATCATTTTTTTTCAAACACGTTCCAACATTAAATTCTCAATTTTTTTTTCAAAATTTAGGTTCATGTTCTTAAAAAACATCTCAAGAATGTATAAAAATTTGTTGGACTATTTCAGATGCGAATTGCGAGCTGCACAATTCCCGCAAATCGACAACGACGATGAGGACACGTCAAGGGACACAGCGCATTACACCTTAATTAATGCATGAAATAACTTGAAAAAATTACCAGAGATGTATGAAAATATGAATAAATTATTGTCAGAGTTGCGGAAATTTCCGTTCTTTTTTTTCACAAAAAAAAATCCACAAGATCATCTAATTTTCGGTCTCCTAAAGTGGTTGCCCGCCTTAAATCCTTTTTTCGGCACTTTAGGCAAATGACTCAAAAGTCCCTCCTCTTTCTACAGAGCAGATGGATCATCTCATTTTACCCGAAATATCATTCGAAAAGTTAAAAACGAAAAAAAAACAACCATCTCTCTTGCACTCATTTCACTCGGTGTGCGTGTGTTATTACGTTTCAAGGATTGGCACGAACTATCGTGTACACGTGTGCGAGCGTGAAGCGCAAAGAGCAGCTTCGCTAACCCGGATGACCCCGGTGCGCGAATCATAAACGCCCCTATGCCACGGAAATAGGAACACCCGGCTCGCGATGCGTGTGGACGAGGGGATACCCCCTGTGTAGGAATCCCCCATCGTATAATGCATCCACGTGTCTTGGTATTGCGTCCAACACACGTACGAAAGTGAGTGCATGCAACGCCTCCGCGTTAATTCCTCGTGCGTGAGCTTTCGCGCGCAACACCAGCATCATAATCATAGATCGCATCGGGAGATTTGGAAGATTCAAGGAGGACGATTATTATTATCATTCATCTAAACGCGTATAATGGCTCGGGCATGTTCAAAGCGAAACGAATTATTACAATGCGGCATACTCCTATTGACGTCCGTCGCATCGGCCAGACAACACGTTGAAAGCATTTCTCGGGCAAAAAGACACACAAACAGTACAGCTATTTTTTTTTTATTGAGAGCCGCTTGGTTTTTCATTTCCGATTGTTCGCGAGTGACAGTTCGATAATGAGCTTCATACTGGCTTTGCTTCGTGCAGAGAAAAGTGCTGAAACTAATCAAAGTCAGGATTTCAACAGAGGAAAAACTTTTTTGTTTTTCGACTATTTCCTATTGTATTTTATTTCTTGGCTTCCAGCGTATGCCATTGAGTGTTTTTACGTATTGTCCATTCTTAAGGCATTAGGCCACTCTAGAGACCAAAAAAGGGCATATTTTGTGATTTTTTTTTCAGCGAAACCATCAAATAAATCGGAATTACAAAATAGGGGTTTTATTATACACGTAATTGACTATACAACATTATTTTTTCACAGCAAATCATGTCAAGAGGGCGACTGTGCAGCATTTTTCCGATGACGCCTTTATTTCTGGAAGGTCAACGGCCGGACCAACAGCTCCTATAATTTTTAAGTTATGATGAGACACTAAAGTTTTTTCGATTATATATAAGAATAGCTATAGAAGTACGTAGGACTTTTTTGATATAATGTTTTTTGTCAAAATGGCGCATTTCTAAAACAAAAAGTATAAAATGCCATGAGAAAATCGTCAGAAAATTCTTTATAAAAAAGGAACTATGCAATATAATAAAAAAAAATCCTACGTAGTGCGTCAGAAAATGTAATTCTAAATATACAGTTAAAATTTCAAGTGAATGGGTTGAAATTTGTTTGAGTTATGAGTCCGGCCGACTTGAAAAATGTAGTTTTGAGATAAACGCGTTTAAAGTTAGTAGAAAGTCACGACATGAATCAAGTGGGGTTGCGCTAGAATTCGAAAATCGAGTACTTAGAGATTTTTCACACCCAATAATCTTTTGGAATATAATCTGATAGGTACTAAAGTACATTTTTAACAAAAAAAAATCAATTTTTGGAAAATCCTAGAGTGGCCTAAGGCCTTAAAGCGGACAACCATTTAGGAGACCGACAACCATTTAGGAGACCGCAAATTAGATGACATTTTGGATTTTTTTTTATTGTAAAAATAAACGAAAATTCCCGCAACTATGACAATAATTTATTCATATTTTCATACATCTCTGGTAATTTTTTCAAGTTATTTCATGCATTAATTAAGGTGTAATCCGCTGTGTCCCTTGGCGTGTCCTCATCGTCGTTGTCGATTTGCGGGAATTGTGCAGCTCGCAATTCGCATCTGAATTCGTCCAACAAATTTTCACACATTCTTGAGATGTTTTTTAAGAACATGAACCTAAATTTTGAAAAAAAAATCGAGAATTGAATGTTGGAACGTGTCAGAAAAAAAATTATCGATTTTTAGCATTTTTTCCCGGCATTTTGCAATAATAAATGTTTCAAACAATCCAATCTTTCCAACTTGAGGTTCATGTTTTAATAAATTATATTATGTAAACGTGTTCCAAATTTAAAGATAATCCATCAATTAGTTTTTGAGTTATGATTCCCGCAAATTGAAAAAATGTCGTTTCGAGAAAAACACGTTTAAAGTTTCACAAGTGTTTCACAAGTGATAAAGTGTCTTCCCGATTAATCAGCGATTCCAGCACCATACAGCAGTCCTTCCTCTTCCTCATGCAACTCATTTGAACCTTGCATTTCCTCTTTACGAGCTTCTTTTGTCTCTAATAAACTTTTTCTATTTTGCCGAGCCACGCGCATCTGATCCATTTGCTCAGTATATCCGTAGCTCTGCCTGCCAACTACGATTTGTAGTTCATTCATAACCATGAGTAGGGCTGAATTTCCTTCATTGAATAAAATAGCAGCAAGGAATGCCGCTATCTCGATTATTTTGTACCCAGAATGGAGTTGTTTTCGAGCTAATCGCCAACCGGTCGAGTTTGGGTTTGTTTAGGTTATGAAATCCCAAACAAACAAGCAAACAAACTACCTAACTGAGCGCTCTATCTTAATTGAAGCCTTTCCTATAACTCCCTATATATGCCCGCACTTCGCTAATCTAACCCAACTCCCGTTGCGTCCACAATCGTCATCAGCTAAAAATTGATCACGAAGCATGATCTAATCGATGATCCAAACGGCTACTCGTCTGCTGACAAAACGTGGCAGTTTCTCGAATACTGCTCTTTGCGGTGAGGAGGATGTACCTGAGGAACTCGGTTGTTTGGTCGTGTCTCTGTCGTTGAAAGCCTCATATCTTCTTATACCTATATATGCAGTTCATAAGGACGTCTCTTCATACCGATGCATATTGTGAATGCACGCGCATGCAGGTCGTTCATGCCTCGTCTTCATGCTGTATCGTTGTTGCTTTTTTCTTTTCTTTAATTTTTTTTTTCATTTCTCGAAAGGTCAAACGGCCTCGAGGACGAAGTGTGCTGCGAATGTTGAACAATGGCTCCTTGGATACAGCATCAAGAGTGTAGAGCAATATGAATTCGTGAATGCACACTCTGAATTTATCAGTCTTATTTCCTACTGCGCAAAATCAAAGACGAAACTTCTCTCTGTATTTCTCTCTCTCTCTCTCTCTCTCTCTCTCTCTCTCTCTCTCTCTCTCTCTCTCTCTCTCTCTCTCTCTCTCTCTCTCTCTCTCTCTCTCTCTCTCTCTCTCTCTCTCTCTCTCTCTCTCTCTCTCTCTCTCTCTCTCTCTCTCTCTCTCTCTCCCTCTCTCCCTCTGTCTTTGGACTTACGAACTATGGAATGATACGTAACATTACCGTAATAAGATATTCTCAAACATCTCCCGGATGTGGGACGCAGCAGAGAAAAAATAAGATACTTTCACGAGAGATGCACAAAAGGATGCATTCATAAGAGTATCAGATCGAAGCAATATGGTCATACGAGGTGCGTAATTTTTTTATTCGAATAGAATTACAATTCAATATTGTCTTCCTCAAAAAAACTTCCTTGGGAAGCCACACATCGCTGAAGACGATTCTACCAATCCTCATAGCAGTGCTGGAATTCGGATACTGGAATAGCCTTCAGCTGGTCGGTTACAGCCGTTTGAATGTTTTCGAGTGTCCCAAAATGACGTCCCTTGAGGTGACTTTTCAATCTCGGCAAGAGGCAAAAGTCACAAGGACTCAAGTCAGGCGAATAAGGAGGCTGAGGAGCCACAGGAATGTTTTTTACTGGCCAAAAACTCGTTTATTTAAATTGCTGTGTGACAGCAATTTTTCTCATCCCCAATTCATTGGTGAAAATCTGATGAACGGTGGTGTGAGTCAAACTCAACTCTTACCCGATCATTCTGACTGTCAAGCGACGATCTGAACGCACAAGATCCCGGATTCTGTCGACATTATCATCGGTTCTCGAAGATGAAGGCCTTCCGCTGCGTGGTTCATCTTCAATCGACTCTCTTCCTTCTGAAAATGCCTTAAAACACCGATAAACCTGGGCCCTTGACAAAACACTGTCGCCGTAGGCCTGATGAAGTTTTGCAAAAGTTTCCGTTGCACTGTGCCCAAGTCTGAAGCAAAATCTGATATCACACCGTTGCACGAAATTGATGTCACTCGTTTTGAGAAGGCACTAGAAAAAACTGTGTCACGAAGCGAGTTGCAACTCGTACCGGAAGGCACATCACATATTCACCGTCAAAGTTCTGGTCGAAGCAGAGCTGTAGAACTATCAAAATTTACAACATTTACATCTTAAATGACATTATCCGTATGGCGTGGAAAAATGTTTCGTGACGTTAAAAAAAAAATAAAAATTCTTTTGAACAGTGTTCACTCGTGAATTTTACTGATCCATGGAATTCAAACAAAAAATTCATCCAACAACCTCATACATGATAAAAAATATAATTGTTTAATTTCTTTTCTACCGCTATTGTTGTAAATATTTTTCTTTGAATTCAAATTTTTTTTTAAATTGAATTCAAATGTTTTTTTCGAAATTGTATTCAAATTTTTATTTGAATGTTCATATAAGTTTCAATAATTTTTTTAAAAAGGCCTGAGTCGAATGTACTTTTAAGAAATTATAGATATTTGTTCTCTTTGACGTTTCACCGACACGTGTCTCCATCTCCGTCGTAGCTCTTTTGTGAGATAGCTCATTTATTTTTGACGATCCGCATTATTCAGTTTCCGTTCGTTGACCAGCTATAGAAACCGCTCGGCATTTCGAAATTAACAAATCGACCAGGATCTCTACCGCACCAGCGGGTGTAAGTCGTCCAGAAAACCGATGACAGCTTCCGATACTGTCGGCAGATTAGCGACGCCCGCTACATTACCGCGTATGACATATTCATTTTTATCAAGCGTGGACAACGCATTATGCAGATCTTTAACACTCTCGAGCTATGAAGTACCTATATATGTAAATATTTATGGGGATTTTGGTTACAATTTGTCCATTTCCTGACTAACTAAAACGAATCGATACATCTTATCGTTGATTTTTTGCACATTTTTTTACGAACGATATTTTCGAAAATCTTTTTTTTTATTTTGGGCTATCAAGTCTCTTTTTCTTTATTTTGTGGTCTCTTTTTTCAAATTTTATTGGAGAATATGATTCAGTCGGAATAATTATGTTTTTTTTTAAAATAAAACTTCGATGCATTTTGTAGAGAGGGAATCATTTTTTTAATTTCCGGTGACGAAACGGAACGATGCTCTATTAATATATATAATATTAATATATACTAACGGCGAAAAGTTTCCGGAAAAAAATTCAAAAAACGTTCCGGAACGATTTTTTATGCCATTTTGCTGACAGTTAACATAAAATGAATTTAATAAAACGGTATTTTGAAGGGAAGAAATTCACCTTCATTCCGTTTTTTTTGTAATTTTTTTATTATTTTTTTACGACTAGTACCCCTTTTTCGAAAACGACAATTTTTCGCCTTTTTTTTTCTTCCTCTGCTGGTGGACCCGTCTACAGACAAGAAATTTTTTTACGCATTTCTTTGACCGGAATCGTAAAGGGGGAAGCTCAAGCTTCAATTTTGTTTTTTTAAAGCGCCGGTACGATTTTTTTTTCTAAAGATATTTTGATTTAAAAAAAAAAGAGACAATTTGAAAAATAACGTGTAACGCGAAGAGGACAAGGATTTAAGGAAAACCTCAAGATAGTAAAAAGTTGAATCGGTTTTCGTTGAGTTCGCGAGAATTTTTTCAGATTTTTTTTTCGACATTTCCTTTTCACCTATTTTCGGTAAAAAAACAGATGATTTAATTACCGTAATTCAAGAAGTAAGGGGTTGTTGGTAAAATTTCGAGAGTGGAGAAATTTTATTAAATTATTTACAACGCAATAGCATTATTTCAGATTTTTTTCGACATTTTTTTCTCGAGTCTCCCAAATTGTCTCTTTTTTTTAAATCAAAAATATCTTTAGAAAAAAATCGTACCGAGCTTAAAAAAAAAACCAAAATTGAAGATTGAGCTTCTCCCTCTGAGATTCCGGTCAAAGAAATGCATAAAAAAAAATTTCGTCTGTAGAGGGGGTCCACCAGAAGGAGAAAAAAAAAACAAAAAATTATCGTTTTCGAAAAGGGCTACTAGTTGTAAAGAAAATAATTTAAAAATAAAAAAAAAACGCAATGAAGGTAAATTTCTCCCCTTCAAAATTCCGTTTATTAAATTCATTTATGTCAACTATCGCGAAAGGGTATAAAAAATCGTTCCGGAACTTTATCGAATTTTTGTCCGGAAAATGTTCGCCGATAGTGTATATACGTATGATATATTAAAAATGAATATAGATTAATTAATATTAATATTACTCAAGATATAATATATAAAAAAATATATATACATATAATGTATCAATAAAAACCGATCGACTCAAAAACTGTAATTTCCTGCATAGACGAAAAAAAAACAATAATAACAATAATTAACAAGATCCAATATGGTTGAGATGAATGAAAGTCATTAGGCCGGCACGGAACGGTCTGTGCATACCATGAATATACATATACGTAAAATAATGTACGCGTTTCGTTCTGGTACTAAAAGTCGCGTCAGCAAACAGCGATCACGTCGCACTCCGTGTCTTACTCTCTCGGTCGGATCTTTTCAACGGGGGACAAACGACTCCCTCCGGCAATTAGCACAGATTTTAAAAGAGTCCCGCAACTGTTGCGGCCTCGCAGGCTCCTACGACATTCCGATTTTACCTGGCTTCAATCCTGGCCGCGCTCTTTGCCCACGAGATAATACACGCCCCGCGGCTTCTCTCTCTCTCTCTCTCTCTCTCTCTCCTCTCTCTCTCTCTCTCTCTCTTCTCTCTCTCTCTCTCCTCTCTCTCTCTCTCTCTCCCTGCCCACCCCCCTCTTCTCTTTTCCTCTCGTGAACGCTCCAAATGCATACGCGCATTACCCTGCAATTCCATGCATTTCTGTTTCAAAGCTACACTTCGTTCATTTAGCTTTTGGCACTTAGATATTTGCCTCCTCGACCAGAGATGGCAGCTAGGTAGAAGGTAGACAGAAGATAGATGTCCAATAGACAGAAGATAGATGTCCAATGGACAGAAGAATAAATGTCCAATAGACAGAAGATAAATGTCCAATTCAAATGAAGACTCATTGACATGTCTTCAGTAATCTCCCACATGTCGAGCAATAGTAACCTGGACCATTACGTGGATGGGTGAACGCTCAATTCTTCGAAGAATCTTTCTCTGATTCGTCCAGCTAATTTTCATGTAAAATAATCTCTCGTTTACTTGAAAAGAAAACAGAAGTTCTCTCTTTTGTAACTTGAGCACGTATCGCGTTGGTCACGTGTATATGGTAGTTAGCTCGCTCGGTTAGACGTTTAAGAGAGTAACGATATAGCCTAGAGCGTATAGAGCGTCACCGTAAAACAACCTATACCGGTACAGTACCTATATCTTTCGCCGGCAAGTACTTGCCCCGTGTAAACAGAATCTGGACTTGCTCGTGTGCAAACATTACTCAATTGCAGACGCAAGCCCAAGCGTGCACAACGAAGTGAATTCACCCGAAGAGCAAGAGCACTCAGGTACTCGAAAATTCCGCATCGACAGGAGAACAAAAAAAAAGAAAGGCCGATGGACCGAAGAAGATGGAAAGAGAGGGACAGAGGAACGTCCTCGAGAGGATGATGACAGCCAAAGACGCGAGTTTCGGATCAATCTCGTAAGGCTCTACTGGTCTACTGCTAAAAAAGAACTGCTAAAAATTCGACTGCCTAAACGGGCTCTACTGCTAAAACCGTACTGCTAAAAGCTCTACTGCTAAAAGCTCTAGTGCTAAATGGGCTCTGGTGCTAAAACTGGACTGCTAAATAGACTCCAGTGCTAAAGGCAGCACTGCTAAAGAGTCTCAACTGCTAAAACGCAAAAGGGTAGGTTTTGAAACGTTTTATTGGAAATCAGTGAAACTGCTAAAACGCAAAAGGGTATGTCTTTGAAATTTTTTATTGGAAATCATTGAAAATCATTGAAGAGTTAATAGAACATTGAAAACAAAGGGAAAATGACATGAAAATTAGTAGTGAATGTTGGATGACAAGTTGAGAAGAAGGTGAACCCATTCCTCAGCACCGAATTCAGAGGTGTCTTCAGCTACTGCCAAGGTAGTCTGAAGGCGCTGATACGCGCGAGCATTGGCGCCCTTCTGTTGTCCAGCAGGCTGAGAGCCACCTGCACCATCCTGAATAGTACAAATGCAGTGATTACGGACGCATCCCGCCTAGTGCAGCACAATGGCGCCGATAGCAAGGTAAGTTTTCTCAGAAAAATTCCAAAAAATCGTCAAAAAACCGCAAAAAGTACGGCATAACCTCCATCAGTGGTACTTATATGAGCCCTCTGTCAGAAGCTAGTTTTAGCAGTCCAGTTTTAGCAGTAGAGCTCATTTAGCAGTACAGCTTTTAGCAGTGGAGCCTTTTAGCAGTAGTTTTAGCAGTGAAGCTTTTAGCAGTAGAGCCCGTTTAGCAGTACAGTTTTGGCAGTAGAGCCTTTACCAGTACTTTTTTAGCAGTAGAAACCGACCACGTCTCGTAATCCAACGTAAAACGTGAGAGCATATCATGAAAAAAAATTGTCTTATTTTAGTCCTTTTACTTCATTATTCGTTCTCTTTCGTTTTAAATGCTCGTGCGGAAAAACCGAGTTCGGGCTTCAATCGGACCCACCTTAATTTTCCCTAACTTTATTAATCGTTTTTGTTTGCGGTAAATTGCGTGGAACAAAAAATGGTGTCCCACGGTGGCCAGGATTGCGGCCGTAAATTTTATCTGAAACAGAAATTTCAAAATGATTATTAATCTGTAGGAAAGCCGCTTCCTATGGAGGTTTTTTTAGTGAAATTTGAAAAAATGGCGGCGGTTTGAACAAAAAGTATCAAATTTAGCCTTTTTTCGACAGTTTTTCGTAAAAAAATAGGAAGATTAAAAAAAAATGATACACGAGAACGATTTTAGTCTGAGAAACGGGTCAAAGTTCCTCGACGATAGCTGCACCGTCGGAGATCCCCCGCGAGCTATAGTGCACAACGTGTGGCGCGCGAGATGAACACCCGGGTGCATCCTTCGCCATACGTAATATATAGCAGTTCTACCTTTTCCCATAGTTATATATATATATATATATATATATATCGCCACAAGCCTGGCCCAACTATGCAGCCCTATCGCGTGCATATATATACACGCGGTGTAAAGCCACGTGAACCAGGACGACGATGACGAAGATGACATGCGATTGTCCCGGGGCTATGGTATAACTTCGTGATCACGAATATGTACAGGACGTATAGTACGGGAAATTAAAAAAAATCGGCTGACGGAAAGTGCAATTTGAAGTGCATGCACTGACAGAAAAACTCTAGTGATATTAACTAGATGCGTCTATTTGATTTTTTTTTTGTTTGAATTAACTAGATTTTTCGTGAAATCAAATTTTTCCATTGCAGTCCATTATTGAAATGATTAATTTTGAATATATTTATTGATTAAAATCAAGATCTATTTAATATCTTCTTATAATGAATTTTTTTTATTTTTTCTTTTATTTATCCACTCGTTTTCCTTCAATAGAGGCATTAAGGCGGGCAACCACTTTAGGAGACCGAAAATTAGATGATCTTTTGGATTGTTTTTTTATTATGAAAAAAAAAAACGGAAATTTCCGCAACTCTTACAATAATTTATTCATATTTTCATACATCTCTGATAATTTTTTCGAGTTATTTCATGCATTAATTAAGGTGTAGTCCGCTGTGTCCCTCGGCGTGTCCTCATCGTCGTTGTCGATTTGCGGGAATTGTGCAGCTCGTAATTCGCATCTGAATTAGTCCAACAAATTTTTACACATTCTTGAGATGTTTTTTAAGAACATGAACCTAAATTTTGAAAAAAAAAACAAGAATTGAATGTTGGAACGTGTTTGAAAAAAATGATCGATTTTTAGCATTTTTTTCCTAGCATTTTGCAATAATAAATATGTTTTAAACAATCTAATCTTTCCAACTTTAGGTTCATGTTTTGATAAATTATATTATGTAAACGTGTTCCAAATTTGAAGATGATCCATCAATTAGTTTTTGAGTTATGATTCCCGCAAATTGAAAAAATGTC
>OZ010719.1:851715-869215 GCA_963932345.1 Ophion ventricosus | reverse complement strand
TGTCACCTTTAAATCGCCGTGTAGTATGACCCGATGCGATGTATACATCGTGAGATACGGCTCACTAAAGAAATCTAGCGGAAAACGCTCAGAACTTTTTATTTCACCCAATATAATGCATCAGTTGGAATCGTCGGAAGTTTCGCACGCGGGCCATAGCCCGAGGGGACCTTGCATTCCTGTAACCCAACCAGGGCTACCGTAACGTTAGAAGCGAAAGAGAGACGATGGTTATAAGGTGCGTCGCTTGCTGTGCTTGCACTTAACGCTTTATACAGTATCAAAAGTGAGCAAGCACGCGGTTAGAAGAGAGAACAGCAGCAGCATCAGCACGATCCTCTCTGCAATATAACGCATATCCATGTCGCTCGTATTCTCTTCTACTCCTGATGCAGGGATATTATAACACGACATAAATTCTTGAGAGGCTCGCACAGCTTGTGCAATATATTTCTCCACTGAAATGAAACGGGCCGGGTTGAAATTCCGAACTATGAATGATCAGAACGCTCAAAGTCCCGAATTTGTTAGCTATATTACTCAATACTTCTGGAAATTTATAATTCCAAAATTTTGTAAACAGAAATATCGTATAACCGAAAATAATAGTACACTAAGGAATTAAGTGACAATATTCGTGGGACCGACTGATAAAGCGTCGACATGAAAACACAGCACATAAAACAAGTATCAACTTCCCATAATTACAGAGTCCACAGTTCCGAAAAATTGTAGGGTTAGAAATTCAAGTTCCTGAATAGCGAAGGTTTGTACAGGGAAAAGTTCCGAAAATAAGAATATCGATAAGAATCATCGATAGCTAAACATCCTTACATTATATGTTTACAATAAAACGTGACGGATGATCCAAACTCTGAAAAAATTCTACCACGAAAGATCAAAACTCCGAAAGAATACTACCCCCAAAAGATCTAAACTCCGAGAGAATTTTACCCAAAAGACCAAAACGTGGAAAATTTGAACACCGTCAAAACAAATGATGGTGCTGCCATCTAAACGCGTTAGGCTAACTTGCTATCTTCTTTATGTGTGAGTTTTCGAAATTTTGAACGTTCTGAACATTCTTTATCGGAATCTTACACTATCTAAACTTCAATTTTCGCGAACTGGATGATCGATGCTATGATTTTCGGAGTCCAAAGCTTTCGTCAACTATTATATCTAAACTTTCTGATATAGCTCGTTTTCTATAATAAAAAAATTTGGGATTTTGTGGCATACTTAACCCTAGAATGGTAACCTCATTTTTTTGACCTATTATGGTAATCTGGGGTGACAAACCACCCCAATTTTGAAAAATTCATATCTCCGGTAAAATTTCACGAAAAGGGTTCAACTTGGGCTCATTCTTTTCATTTTTTAATGCAGAATCACGTAGGCCTATGGCGATTCCGCTTGAAGTAGGAAAAGTTAGTAAAAAAAATGAGATAAAAGGGTGAAAAACATGAAAAATTCGTAAAAATGACTTTTTTTTATTGAATTTGCAATATCTCCGTTGATTTTTGACGAAATTGAATAAATCCAACGGCATTATAAAGTGAAAATATACAGTTTTGAGACAGGATGGTTAGTTTTACTCGATTTTCAAAAAAATCTATTTATTCCGGGAATCGAAGTCTGAGAATTTAAAAGAAGTCACGAGGTACTACACTGGGAATTTAAAAGAAGTCAGTCGTAAACGTGAGGAAGGGAGAAAGGGCGCGAGATTTAAACTCGCCTGGGGTAGTTTTTCACCCCAGGTTACCGTTCTACGGTTAATATTGCATATTCGGAGTTTTGTATGTCGTATTACTGGTCGTTCAAATAAAGCGTTCATCTTCTTCATATTATTTCTGAAAATGATCTCGTTTAAGAAATCATATTGGTATCCTTTTTCTATCGTTACTCGTACCGTTCTACATCATTTACAGCCAACTGTCTAGACTTTCGCTGGCATCATCTTTACGAAACTTGTAGTTTCGGTACATTAAACTTAGGAATTTTAAACCATCGGAGCATTCAAAGTTCGAAATTTCAACCCGCCCCCAAAAGAAAGAAAAAGAAAACAGTGGCAAATCAAAAAAAAAAGACGAACTTCTGCAAGAGATGATAACTTTTTTTTACGCCGATCTCGTCATTTTTTACCAAAAAAAAAAAAAAAATTCCCTAGACTTTTCTCAGCGATGAAAACAAGAGATATCCATCATTGTTAAAAGCCTTACGTAATACGGTATAATTGAACGCGACTTGGGTTATCGGCGTGTATCGCGTGACAGCAGGAACGAGAGAGTTCTTTCTCGACCTCTCCTCTGGCTATTGCTCGTTATTAATTTTTTTGTCTTTTTCCTTTTTTTTTCGTTAAATATAATTATTACAACGTGAAAGGATCGCTTCTACAAGTTCGCCAGGGGTCTATCGGCAATGTCTTCAACGAAGAGGCAACTTTTCCAGCATTGCATAGCTCCAGAGCTTCCTTGAAATATAATCGCGCTGTACAACATCATATTTATATACACACTACACACACACGCACACACACACACACGCATGGATGACGATGTATCTCGAAGATTTGCGATCGTCGATACGATGGAAAATCTGTCTAGTGAAGCGTGTGGAAAGTCACGCGAGAAAGAAAGTTGCCGGAAGTCTCGTTCGTTTCACGAGACAGGCATTGAATATCGAACGCCTCGCATCGAATTCGCGTATACGAGTTAATGGACACACGTGTACACGTCCTTAATACGTATACGTTTCACGATCGAATCATCGAAATATCAAGACACGTTACGGCGCTTAGCTGACGTTCCGGGCGTAGACCGATGAACTTGGAAGATTAATTAGCAGCTAATTAGCTTACGGTGGCCCACGACGGGACGTGCACTCGCTCGTGTTATTAGCACGAACTAGCGAGTGAAACGTATATTACATTTGCCAATAATACCACCTAGTGCAGTTATACGTAGGCATATGTGTGTGTTATAAATATAGACGCGTGTACACAGAGCTGTGGCAAGTGTGGCGAGTAATGCACGAGAAGAGATGGAATAACTTATGTGGAATTGGTGGCGCTTCGTAAAACTTATGTTTGTCTATGGCAATCGTGTTTCCATGCGCGCTGGCAACTTGCAAGATTGCATCGTAGCTTGCTAAGACGTATGCGGTATGCGGAGGCTGGCGGCTTGTGCTTTACAAAAGAAATGGATCCTGCTAGTATTCAGAGGAGGCTATACATTTTCACTGGGTCATCAAACGGAATCCGATACGATTGTTGAATGGATATGTCTTTACGTTGAATTTTGCAGAAGTACAGATTTGGATTGCAGAATCCAATTGGATGCCAATCAGGACTGTGTGAGGTGTTTGTACCAAATCTTTGTAAATATGTGGATGCATTTTGGGATCACAGGGAAGGTTGTCCATAATCTGCGCACTCGGATTAAGGCATCAGTCTCCATCTGATACACATATTTTCAATAATTTTTTTTTTATAATAAAATTTATCCTCCTTATTTTAATCTTTTTATAGATAAAAATAGACGTTTCAAAGTATTAGGTGTGTGAATTAATTTTTAAAGTTTTTTTTCCATACTTGGGGTTTATTAAAAAATAGACAAAACCGTGTTTAATCCGGGTTCCCCCGTTGCTTTCTACAACCTTCTGCCACCGATCTGGTAGCATACAGATAACATCACGATAGAAGCTGGCTGGTTTCGAGGCGATAAAGTCATCGACGAATTTCCTAATATCTTCGACTTCTCGGAAGTGGCTCCCTCTTAAGCTGTGCGCCATTGACCGAAATAGGTGATAGTCGGATGGGGCCAAGTCCGGTGAATATGCCGGATGAGGAAGAACTTACCAGCCCAGGTTTAAAATAGTTGTTTGGGTCGTACGAGCAACGTGAGATCGAGCGTTATCATGCAGGAGAATGACTTTTCGCCTTCCGTGTCCTGTGAATGGCCTTTTTTGCTCAATTGCTTCGCTTAAACGATTTAATTGGTCACTATATCGTTCTGCAGTGATCGTCGGACCCGGTTCTAGAAGTTCATTATAAAGAACACCCTTTATGTCCCACCAGATACACAAAAGCATTTTTCTGACGTTCATTTGCGGTTTGGGAGTTGATGTTGTTGGTTCTCCAAGGTCCACCCATGATTTTTTCCGCTTGGGATTCTCATAAAGGATCCATTTTTCATCCCCCGTCACGATTTTCCAGAGAAAGTTCTTCCTTCGTTGTTTGCTAAGCAACCAAAGACACGTGTTCATCCGTTGTCCGAGGTTATATTCGGTAAGTTCATGTGGGACCCATTTCCCGAGCTTCTGAATTTTTCCCATCGCGTGTAACCTCTTGGCAACGGTTGATCGATCAACTCCTAGTTGGGCTGCAAGTTCTTCTTGTGTCTGTGAAGAATTTTGGACCAGTAAAGTTTCCAAATCGTCGTCCGAAAATTTTTCAGGCTGTCCAGTACGCGCACTGTCCTTGAGTTAGAAATCATTGTTTCTAAAACGTTTAAACCATTAATTGCATGTTTCGTATAACACAATACTCTTCCCGAACAGAGAACAAATTCACTCCCACGCTTTGGTGGCACTTTTTCCTTGTTGGAATTCGTAAAGGATGCAGTGGCGAATGTGCAGCTTATCGGTTGCCATTGTTCTTGCTACTTTATTTTAAGGTTATGATGTTCGCCCAATAAATTCATACAGCGTCTTGAACAGGGCTATGTCAATACTTTAAAATCCTAAAAGGACGTTGAAATATTTCAACTTGAAAGAGGATTCCCAGCCTGCTAGAAAAATCTGTAAAAATCAATTCACACACCTAACATAAGAAAAAATTAAAAAAAATTTTTTTCTAAATTTATCTTTGTGATCTGGCTGCCTGAAGTTACTCCTGCTTTCACCTTGTCGATACGAAATCTTTACTTCGGAGCATCTGAAAAGAAAAAGTCGAGTATTTTATTATAAAGTGAAGTTGTAGTTATGACCCCTACGAAAAACTTTCACCCCCGATAAAAAGAAAACAATATGGCGCACCTTTGTATATTTCGACTGTTTTTTTACAGTTTAAATTGTTTAAAAATAGGATTAAATCTTAATGAATATTTATACCATTAGTAGAGGTCGAAGAGATACATGCATAGAATAATCCCTGTAAATTTGCGGCCAATCGGTGCAATAGTTTTTCCAAAATCATGTCGACAAGGTCGAAAATGTACATAAAACTTGAAAAAAAGTCTCTTACCCTCAATCAGCGATGCCTGGTCCATACATCATTCCTTTAGCTTCATCAAAAGCTTCACTTTCTTGGGATTTTTCGTTTCGGATTTCCATTCTGCGAGCTTTGGACAGTCGACACCGCGGTTGCCCCTTATCGCTCACTCCGACCTAAATAACGTTCTCTACCGTATTTCTACAAGTATGTAGTATACGAAACTGATGTTTTTAGAAAATGGAAAATTTCCGAAAATAGACTGACACTGATCCCCGAAAAAACTTTGTCATTTCCAGAATAAACAATGCAGCAAAAAAAAAAATCGGTCGTTCTTCCGTAGTTATTAGCATACTCTGTTAGCTCGTTTGTAAAGCGTTAAAGACACGAAGAGATATTCTGGCGTCAAGAGTCCAGGATCTCGCCGATTAACAAGTCTCAGAGGAAGAGGAAGAAGTGACCAACGGAACGTCAGAAGCGGCTCTTTTGCTCAAACTCTTTACGACAGTATGATAATTGGCTCGTTAGAAGAGCAAGAAAAGCGAGCTGGAATATTCACAGCTTATTCCATCTTCTTGACCCTTCTACCATCTCTCGTTCTTCCCATCGCATATCTTATAATAATCAATTTGCTATAGATACTTATCCTCTCGGCATGCAAGTCCACGTCTGATTCTTACGCCATAGCGATTACTTCATTAACGAGATACATGAAAGGTCAGTGTACAAGAGGACATCATACGACATTTTATACGCCGACAATTTGGTGAAATGGACCTTTTTTGTTCTTGAGGTCACAGATTGGAATAGAACGCGATGGGGATGCTTGAGTAGAAGATGAGGCGTCGATAAAATACACTATCAAACACACAATCATATCTGGTTTCGATTGAGCACTTCCAATATAGTATTACACTGTGAGCTTTAGGAGAACACACAAACAAATATACAGGGTGTTTGGTGCATCGACCGACACAATTTTTTAGGGGATTGGGGGGTCATTTGCTATTTTTTTTACAAGCTTTTATTTAACTTGACTTGGTGTGAGATGCAAAACCGATCTATGCATGCAACAATAGTACATGATGACACGAGGACGAAAAAACTTTTTCTAGCGTAAGTTTTGCAGCCCGAGCCGAAGACGAGTGTTGCAATCATACGAGGTTAGAAAAAGTTTTTTTCGTCGAGTATTATACGAAATTTTATTGTACGCGGTGTGAAAATAGGGTTTTTACGCACGCGAAGCGTTCGTAAAACTTCCATTATTGTACCGAGTCGAATAAAAGTTATTTCGTGCTATTGCAACCACAAGCAAAAAAGTTATGACGATTTGAAGACGAAATTGCGGGTAATCGAAAAGAAAACGAAACAAAAATCATATCTCAATTACCCTGACACTTAGGACATAGGGTCTAAGGGTGAAAAAATTAGCGAATGACCGTGACAATCGTCCAAAAAATAGTGTCGTTCTATGCTCCAAACACCATGTACGTATCCATCTGTTAGATAAAACCGGACAACGACAAGTTCAGGGTGGGAGCAAAGTGTAGAGAGCAATGGATCTCCAATGCCAAAGAGCTGTGGAATCGTCGGAAAAGCGATCGAGACACGATATACATAATTTCTTATCCTCGTTATCCTTGCACACAAACGGACCATTTATCCCGAGGTACAATCTCGCAGAGATCTGATCTCTCTCTCTCTCTCTCTCTCTCTCTCTCTCTCTCTCTCTCTCTCTCTCTCTCTCTCTCTCTCTCTCTCTCTCTCTCTCGCCTCTTCTAATCCGGCTCCTTGATTGCGAATCCCTTCCGCATCCCTCGCTGCTTCCTTCTTCGCAATTCTTTGATATTTTCATCTCTACCACGAACCGTCTCAATATCGTGCTCATTCCATACATATCCACAAGTAATCTCTTTCAATATGCATAGATTAGAGTTCTTCGGCTTCTCAATTTATCCATCCGTGCTTGCACCATGATCGCAATTGAATACACCAGAGACATTCGGATTTTTCATCTCTCGTATTTATACGCTCGTGCCAGTCTCACAGCAAAGAGTCCTACGGTCACCCGATATTCCCGCGCAAGTAGATCTCTTCTCCCATGGCTCCACACTTTATCGGGTGTGTGTGTGTGTGTGTGTGTGTGTGTGTGTGTGTGTGTGAGCCGGAGCGTGAGAAAGGATACACAGCTGAAAGAGGGCCAGGGCGGCGATGACGACGCCGCGATGTCTTAACGCGTCAACGGGGATGAATGAAAAGTAACAAGGACGAGAGGACGATGAGAATTGAGAGAAAGGAGACGGGATAATAAGGAAGAGAAAAATAAAGAGTGAAAGAAGAGGAAAGAGAACTTTCGCTTGAGATCTTCCTTGATCCTTTTTCTGCCACAGTGATCTTCAGGTAACTTTAGCTCACACACACTTGTTTTTTTTTTTCATACACTGCAACATCCTACAGCAAACTATTCTTGCATTTTTGCTGGATAGCAAGCTTGAGGCGGTCAGCCACATCCCGTACATTTTGGACAATTTTTCATGAAAATTGAGGGCTTGGAGGGAAATTAATAGTGAATTCGTATTCAGGGGGTAAGAATACATCAATAGTGACTGGTAAAAAAAACTTAATCCAAACTTTCATTTTATCTTTGCCAGAAAAAATTGGCTTCACTGAATCGTCGATAATTTTATTTTTTGCTTAGATTTGGGCGTCCTTTCTGTGCTCATTCGCTTCGTTATCGTTTTCTCTATGAAATACCGTTTCGTTCATCGAGCTCTGTCAATTTTTCGATTTTCGGCAGAATTTCAAATTCGTATCACCGCTTTTTGACGATTTTTCCAACGAAAAGGGTGGAAAATATCTTTTTTGACGATATTTTATCAAAATCAACGGTTCTGGGAAAAATCAATGGCGAATTCGTCTTTGAGGGGTTAAAATACTTTGATACGAACTTGTCAAAAAGTTATTTAAAATACAACATTTTTTTTTCATCTCAGCCAAAAATAAGTGTCTTCATTCAATCGCTGCTCATTTATTTCCCCTTTGGATTTGGAACTCCACTCTGTGTTCATTCTCTTCGTTATCGTTTTCTCTATAAAATGCCGCCTTGTTCATTGAGCTCCGTCCACTTGTCGATTTTTGGCAGAATTTCAAAGACGGACCATTCGTTTTTGCCAATTTCCAAGTCCAATTTTAAAGTCCACTTACCGGGAAAGCTAATTGAGGAATCATGATGAATCCAACGCCATTCGCCGAGTCTGTCAAAATCCTTTTCAAAACCCCCCCGATGAATCTCCTTCACTCAAACAGAACCGATGCTACGGCTGTTTGAAATTTTGCGATACTGGCGATTTTGGAAAAGTGGCCAAAAGGGTAGAAAAAAAAAGTTTTTCATGCTTTTAAACCATATCAAGGGTCTATCCAATGGGACATTTTCGTTTTTGCCGATTTTTCCATACTTTTGCCTCTTTTTCGGTCATTTTCCAAGTCCACTTTCCAGAAAAAAGTAATTGAGATATCGGGATGAGTCCAACGCCATTCTCCACGTTGTCAAAATTCTTTTCAAAAGCCCTCTGATGAATCTCCCTCACTCAAATAGAAGCAACGTTACGGCTGCTTGAAATTTCGCCATTTTGGCGATTCCGAAAAAGTAACCAAAAGGAAACAATTTTATTTTTTCAATTGTTCGACCAATCCAAAGGTCTATCTCATTGGACATTTTCATTCTCTCTCTGCCTCTCTCTCTCTCTCTCTCTCTCTCTCTCTCTCTCTCTTTGTGAGCTGTCATATGGTCCACCACATTGGCTTACGGCGTTGTTCGAGTTTTGCAAAGCCGTTCGCGGGTCCAGCTTATAGTAGCAATCCCTCGGACACAATCTTATATAACAGCAGACGGCGACACACTTGCATCCCCGCGGAATGTCGTGCACGCGCCTTAATTGCTCCCATATGCGCGATAGTTATTTCATCGGCGTTGGAACGCTCGGGCTCGTGCCTGACCGAGTCCACGGTCCAACGAGCCAGCCTCTTACCCCGGAGGATATGATATACATGCTCATGATCGTACTCTAATGCTCCGGTAATGTTACAGCTAAGTACATCATTTGTACAATTGTCAGGGATTAGCCGCAAGTCTCGAGGATTTTCCGCTATCTGCATTTATCAAATTTTCCTCGCGATTGCTTTGCGCACGCGCACACACACACACGCACACACACACGCGCACGTCCGACCATCCGGCTAATGGTGTAATAATGGATAATTAAAGACTCGTGTGTGTATACACGTTGCGTCGAGCGTGACGAGAAGAAATGTCCGCACCGAGAGTTCTCGGTAAGTCGAAGCACAATCTCCACCGTTGTGATGAGAGGACGCGTGTATAGCGAGCACGTACAATTAACTTTCTTTCGAACTCGAAAGGGCGGTGATTGTTGGCTCTCGATTTAATGGTGGAATAAAAAAATCCAGATCTTTACGACGAACGCAACTTGTGTGTGTGTGTGTGTGTGTGTGTGTGTGTGTTGAAAGCGCACGCTCTTCTCTCTTGCAGAACGAGATCTTTCCGTTTGATTAATCGATCGATCAGACATCGAGATTTCCTGAATTACCTATTAGGATTACGTCTGGTAGATGCGGGTTTGAGATTCCGGTAAATATCTTCATGCAGCCTCTTATAAGGACCTGAGATTCGTCACTAATGAACACCGATCATACTGCAAATTCAAGGGTGTTGGTTTTGAGGCGGGCAATCACTTTAGGAGATCGAACATTAGATGATTTCTTGGAGAAATTTCTGCAACTCTGACAATAATTTATTCATATTTTCATACATCTGTGGTAATTTTTTCAAGTTATTTCATGCATTAATTAAGGTGTAATCCGTTGTGCCTTTGGCGTGTCCTCATCGTCGTTGTCGATTTGCGGGAATTGTGCAGCTCGCAATTCGCATCTGAAATAGTCCAACAAATTTTTATACATTCTTGAGATGTTTTTTAAGAACATGAACCTAAATTTTGAACAATAAAATCGAGAACTAAATGTTGGAACGTGTTTAAAATAAAAACGATCGATTTTTAGAATTTTTTTCCCCGGCATTTTTCAATAATAAATATGTTTTAACAATCTAATCTTTCCAACTTTAGGTTCATGTTTTAATAAATTATATTATGTAAACATGTTCCAAATTTGAAGATGATCCATCAATTAGTTTTTGAGTTATAATTCCCGCAAATTGAAAAAATGTCGTTTCGAGAAAAACACGTTTAAGGGGCCAGTCCACTTTGAAAGTTTCAAAAAATCGATTGTTTTTTTTACTGTTTTCGAAAGTACATACATTCAGAAATATTGTGTCAATATTGTGTCAATATTGCCGATTGAGTTTAGGTAAGAGTTTTTCATAGTATAAACTTCAAACGCGTTTTTCTCGAAGCAACGTTTTCAAAATCTAGCTCCATCGTATCTCTAAAACTAATAAATCGATTCTCTTGAAATTTGAACCACATATTGTAAACATGATTCGCAACAAGATGACCCTCGATGGTTTCAAAATTTTGATTTTTACTCTTTTTTTTTGCGAAAAACTGCGAAAAAAACGCGTTTTTTTTTGCTTTTTTCGTTTTTCATCTACCATTTTTTTATTTTTTGATAAAACTTTATATCCGAGGGTCATTTTGTAGCTGGTGTCATACGGAATCTAATGGACTTTGATTTTTTTGTTTCAGACAAGCCGTTGCCGAGTTGTGATGGAGCTACCTAGCCCACCTATTTTTCAGGCGTTACGTTAAACTATAGTTTTTGTACTTAAAAATGAATAAAAATGAATTAAATTTTTTTTAAATGTATTTCAAGACTTTGTTTATCAAGCCCAACAACTTTTATATTCATATCTTTTACAAAATCCTCAAAAAAAACATCGCAAGAATAGCCTTTTTTCGTGGCTCCAAAGTGGACCGGCCTCTTAAATCTAAAAAAATTCTGCGGAAAAACAAGCTTGATTCAAATAAAAGTTCTTCTATTCTTTGGACATTACAAGTGTTTTTCTCTCGTGAAGGACGCTGCTCGTTCCTCGGCTCTGAACAATGTGAAATCTTGATCAAAATGGACAACCCATTGGTGTAGAATCAAACTTACGCAATACTCATAAACGCGCGTGTGGAATTGCAACGCGACTTTGTCGGGACGTTTTTTACTTTATTTATTTTTCTTTTTTTTTTTTTACGCCGAGATGCAGTCACGTATGTTGCGTGCACGTGGTGAATTTTATTTATGAACACTGCGGTACACGTTGATAGTCTAAGACACCGAGCAGCGTGAAACGTGTCGTTTTACGTGATCCTGAGTAGAGGAGCTCGTTGCGAAAAGCAATCTCTCGTGTATCACCGACTCGAGTATAACTCGACACTATCGAGCTCCTTTCTTAGCTCGCGTTCTTCGCTAATACCCGATGCAAACGAGCCAGAACACTCATTACCGAGTCCTGCCACACACTCTTTGGTACCGCTGCCTTCAGGAAGCTCGACATATTCGCACACACGAGGCGCGCCAATGATGAGCCGGTGCGCGCGAGACGGCGAAACGACGTCGCGTCCGTTTCCTCATCATATTGCCTCCGGCACATTTGTACCGCAAGAACGTAATATCGACCTTCGCCGAACTTCCGATCGCTTCAAATAAACTTTTTTTTTTTTTTTGCCGTTCGATATTCCATTCGCGTTTCTCACGCTTCGTCTGTACAAATTCGTAACGCGATATGGCAAACCAGATGACGAGCGAATGGACGAACAATGGAAAACATTGTCAAAAAAAAAAAATGTTTGCAATTGGTGCTAAGAAAAGATACTCTGACAGTGAAAAAGAAAATTGACAAAGAGATTCGAAGTAGTTGCAACAAATGATATTGGAGGAATTGTTGAATAGGGGTCGGATTGAAATTCCGAACTTTGGATGCTTCGAGGGCTTAAAATTTTTAATTTAAATGTTCCGAAACTGCAAGTTTCGTGAAGATCATGCCAACGAAGGTCTAGACAGTTGACTATCAATGATGTAGAACGGTACGAGTAGCGATAGACAAAGGATACAAATATATGATTTCTTATACGAGATCATTTTTAGACATAGTATGAAGATCAACGCTTTGTTTGGGCTTGTTTGGGTTTGTTTGGGTTTGTTTGAGTATGAAGATCAACGCTTTGTTTGAACGACCAGTAATACGACATGCAAAATGTCGGATATGCTCTCCGAACCTACTCGAACTTCAAATATGTCATATTAAGTCCTTATGTACGCGATTTCGCCGATTTTCGAAGGTAATTTTCTAGACGCGGTTAAAAAAAAAATGACGCATATATTGACAACATTTTTTTTACAGATCATTTATGCACATGGTTGAGTATGTGTAAAAAAAAAATCAGAAATATTAACAAATGGCGGAGATATAACATAATAAAGCAATGTATTTTTTTTGCGCGCGCGTTGATGGTGAAAGTTCTCGGCATCGATGTGGGTGTCTGAAAAAAAAATGAATATATTTATAATTGCATAATGAATGTATCTTCAGTGTGAACCAACAATATTAGTAGAAAAAAATTATTATAATAAAAATTCGAAACTTAAAATTTTTTTACTCAATTTTCTGTCGGTATTTTATTTTTTATATTTTTTGTGTCATTGAAATTTTTGTTTCTGTGGTTCACACGATAGGTGATGATACTGAGAATATGTTGTAAAAATTTCAAAGCGATTTGAACCTTCGTTCAAGTTTTAGAACTTTCACAAGATTCAAAAAAGTGAATCGTGGAAAAACGGCTTTGAAGTTGGCGGTCGGGCGCGCCGCGCGGTATCCATTATAAATGCAATCTTACCTTATTTAATAGCATTTTTGGAATTTTTCTATTCTGTAAAGCTTAAAATATTCCTAACCGTTCAGGCTAATGGAATCAAAAATTTAAAAAAAAAATGAAAAATTTTAAAATTTTTCGCGTATATAAGGCCTTAAGGGCGGGGTAAGGTTTATTCGGTGAAAAAAAATTATATTTTTAAGATTTTTTTTAGACGATACAGGTAATGCTGCTTTATTTAATTAATTTCCATATAATAATACAACATCTGAACTATATTTTCCGAAATTTTCATTGCGAAATATTGATAAATAAGCCGTTCGCAGCAAATCTCCGCAGGCGCCTCGAAAAAAAGTTGTTTTGCGGTGTACGCTATAACTCGTCACTGGATCATCTGAAACTAAAAAAATCAAAATGCGTTTATTAGGCGAGATTTTTCTCGAGGTAACGCTGCCGCGTTTTTTTTTTTTAATCATTATTTTTTATCTTACAATAACAAATTTGCCGATTTTTTTAGCGAAAATCGCGTTTTTTACTACCAAGTGCTACCGAAAATGAAAGAATCGATGTTGCAAAATGCCTAAGTGGCCAGTTAATGGATAAAATTACCAGTAAATGGACACTCGACCACCAGTAAATGGACGTTTAGTGTAGATGAACGTTGTAAAGCATAACGATTTATTATTTTTATTAAATCGTAGATTTGGAGATCACTGTGCTGCACAAAAATTATAATATTCTTATGCATATTAATATTATATTCGTTATTACGATTTTGTAGAAAATACACAAATATATTTTGCATCTTGAGGAAGGTTTCTACTTTGTTGGGCCAAAAAAAAATGTTTATTTTTATTTTTCGCTCGACAAGCTCTTTTTGAAGAAAAGGAAAGTGTACTCTATGGTCCTGGCAACCAGATTAAGTGTAAGTATGAAAATTTTCATTTTATTCGCACATAAACTATTTTATTTATTTTACATTTTATTTAATTTATTTTACATTTAATTTAATTTATTTTACATTTTATTTAATTTATTTTACATCTTATTTCATTTATTTTACATTTTATTTTATTTATTTTACATTTTATTCGCACATAAAAAGTTTAACGTCTCCATTACTTGAACTAGAATTACCCAACAATATCCAAACGTTTTTATTTTATGAACAAAAAACTGCAAACATTTTTGGTAAAAAACTAAACATCCTCTTCGATCGCTCACTATTTTTTAAATTTTCAATTTTACTTTTTGATTCTAATTCGACTTACACACAGTATTGTAAAAAGTGAAAATATGTTGCCCCAATAATTTCTGCGAAAAAAAAAGCAAGTACTCAAGTTTCCCTCATTGCCAGAATAAAATATCACGCGAACGTCATCACGAAGCAAACGTGGCGGCTTGATGGCAGAAAAATAGCGAAAGGAAAAGTTTTAAAAAAAGTGCTAAAAGCACGTCAATCAACCGTAATCTTCTTCGTGACGAAAAAAATTATTCGAAACATGTACGTACAAATATAAGTCATGTTGAAGTGTCACCGAGAGGCGTACCAAAGTCAACGGCATACGTATATCATTTTCATGATTGTAAAACGACTGAGATCTAGCACGAAAGTGCAGGAGCTAATTGCCACGGCGTCCTTCCAGCATAGAGGTCCATATATATTGTGTAATGACTCGGTAACCGGGAGCGCAGTTCGATCCATTTTAAAGTCCAATTAAAGTTTCGATCTGGACACGTGCGCAATGTACTCGCACAATTTTCTTCAATTAGTGGCATAAATTGGTTAATGACCCGAGAAGAGAAATAACATTTGGCAGGATTGAAAAAAAAAAAACATATTCTCGACGAGTTAACGAGAATTGTGGAACGTGTTGATCTGTACGAAACTTTTTGCACGGTCTACTCATCCTCGTAGCTTCGTCACTTGCTCCTGAAATTGTCGTTATCGTCGGAACAAATTAATTGAATTGTACAACCCCGGCAAAAAATAGTTCTTGCGCAATTTTCACTATCGTCGAATCGCCGGGGACCTTGCATTGTTCGCCACTCAACATTTCCATTCATTATTCTCACTTTAGCTTCCTGCTCACAATCAGTAAGGATTCCCATCACATACACTTGTCTCTCGCTACGACAAAAGTACATCTGGAATCTCCCTCTGTCTCTGACTCTCTCTCTCTTTCTCTCTCTCTCTCTCTCTCTCTCTCTCTCTCTCTCTCTGTGTGTGTGCAGGCATGCACCTCGATTACGTGACGACGTGACCTGCATCTCTGCGTACAGACGTTTCACCTGTACTCGCGCACAAATCGTCAAAGTTACAGATCTCTTGGCATTAGTCGGTAGAGCTTCGAATGGAGAAAAAAAATCGACTATGGCAAAATAAGAGTTGTACCAAGTGACGTATAAGTGCGAGAGAGATAGCTGAATTTTTGAAACCGAGATTTCTAAAAAATTAATAGTATTATACGCCCCCTCCCCCCTCCCCCACCCTGCGTCATGTTACCATCATCCAACGACCAGCCTTATTTTAAAATGACGTCATTTATGGACGGCCCCTTGCGCACATCTAATACTTCGGAAAAAATTAAATCGTCAGTTTCCGCGTTATTGAATTCCAGAGTCTGATCTTTCGTTTTTCCTGAAAACACTCAACCATCTATGAGAGAAGTAGGTTTGAAAATTTGTGAGGTTACGTTACTCTACTGAATGCCCTTGGAATATCATGCGCCACAAATTTCCGTCGCGTGGAATGCGTAGAGTCAGTCCTCGCGATTACCATAACAGTGCAATTGCGGTGTGTGCAAGAATGTTCTGTCTCGTACCGGTATGTAGGATGCAACCGGTACCTATAGAGGGGCCCAATAACGTATGGAAACGTATTGCAGAAGTTCGATGATAAATTTAATATAATTAGTATCTCGTGGGATAGCTCGGTTGATAAAACGAGGAAGAATAATGGCTTAATTATAGACTAGACTATCGCAGTCACTTCCAAAGTCGTATTGTAGATGAACATTCACGAGGAAAGAGGCACAGGAGAACTGTACACGTATGTACGATAATCTTTGGATCATTGCGGGATGAAGGCCATATGCATGTCGTGCCATTACAAGAGTATATATGTGCGTTGGACTGTGCCGCATGGCGAGGACTGCAACAGCAGCAGAGCACCTCGGTGACGGCGGCGTTGCTGTGCGTGTCTCATGAGAGCGGTGGCCGTCGTCACGGGGGTCGTTGATCCTCTCGACAGGTTCGCCAGTGGCGTTCGTGCGAATCCATTCATGCCGATGTCTTCCGACGTCGTCCGCCGCGTGTCCGCGTTTACGAGCCTCCAAACGTTTCCGCACCGTACTCATTCGATTGTCCCAGCCGACCATAGATACCACGGAACATTGATCTTACCGGCCAATCGCTCTTCCATTGATTACGTAAATGGCCGAAATTGGGAAAAAACACTCGAGGCAATGGAGAACGCGTGAATGAATCATTGAAGGAGGCCGCATCACTTTGGAAACGTTCGAAGTTCTACTTGAAGAAAGCTTTCGACCGAAGTTCCTCACATGGCTGACCATATTTGGCCGACACTACTCGAACTCATTGACGAAACAACGCCCACACAATGATCCTCCTCATTCTCGTTGTTTTTTCCACGCTGCGGAGCGTACACTCCGGCCGGTATACAAACAAAGATCCAGACTCCTCGAGCTACGGTGAAGCTCTCTTTGCACATTGGCAGCACTCTCGCAGTTTACCCAAGCTCCGCGGGGGATGACGTGAGCCTCGAAGAGCCGCTAACTCGGTGAGCAGCTCGAGCCATCGTGGAGGAAGATTCAGCCACTGATGCAGTCGGCACTTGTAGAGCACTATTCCTCTTCAATGAGGATAGCCAATATTTGAGGAGAATGAAAAACCTATGAAACGTTTTTTTTAAGGGGTTACGTGGGTTTCGAAGCCAAAAAAAAAAGCATATTTTCTCTATTTTTTTATATAATATATATATTATTTTATTCAAAATGTTAGGCACATAAAAGAGCAACATTTCAACAATATTTACAAAAAAATTCATCCAAAAATTGGGAAATTCAGCCGGTGGGACCTGGTTTCCGGAGACCCCTCAAAAAAAAGTGTCCTCGTGGTGGTCAGGATAACTCATGATGGCTTTATCTGAAATTAAAAAACCAATTTTTTTCTGTTAGTAGATAAGTATAGCTCGTAATTGATCGAAGGATTTTTTAAAAAATTGAAATTTGAATTTTTGGCAGAGTTGTATGCAAAATAGTTCAATTTTTGGTACAATTTACACTACGCATGAAATGCCTTGTAAAATTAGTTGTAGTCGAAAAAAAAAACCTTCGTTCAATCATTAGTCAATGGTATTTTGAAGAAGTGTGCAAAATTTCAATAAGATTGGTCGTTTTTGAGAAATCGTGTCCACCGACTTCAAAAGTAGTGT
>OZ010719.1:838111-851515 GCA_963932345.1 Ophion ventricosus | reverse complement strand
TTTCGAATTAAGGCTCTCGAAGGTGATCTTTTGACAGTCTGCCAGCCGTTAAGGCTAGACTTAAAGACAAAACAAGAAAAAAAAAAGGCGTATATGGATACGCGTATTCACATCCGCGTCATCGATCCTCGTTTGCTTTCGCTCTTCGATCTTAATCGAGTTTGCCAGATACCCCTTACAAGTTTCTCTATGAGGAGAGCAAACAAGCGCTCCAGTGGAAAGTACCATTTTACCAAGTACTTTAGGATATTACCGAAGATTAACTCTAAACCAGAAGAAAGTATATATGTGAACGCGACGAAATGCTGCCTCGATATACGCGTGTATATAACGAGGCGGGGGTGGGAGGCAGGGGCGAGGAGGGTAGACGAACAATCGATTCGGAAATAAGGACCTCCACGACGAAAGAATTATATCACGAACTCAATATTATGGGTGTTGCACGATATAAAGTATACGAGAGCGCAAAAATTTCTAACGCCGAGGGGCCCTCGAGAAACGCTGATTTATGTAATTGTTAATTAGTCTTAATTGTGAGTTACACAATGAAGATTCGTAGCGGCAGATAAGCCAATGCCCGTTCGATCTTTATACGTATGTGTTATATACTGACTATATATATATGTATGCAGCTGTACACAATGCACAAGTATACGGGTAACTCCGATCGAAATAATCCCACGGGGAATTCGAAATATATTATTCGAAATTGTACTATATTATTTTTCACGATATTGATAATAATTAGCATTATCCTACTATGTTATTATAATTTAAAAAATTTACAGATATTACACAGAGTGCAACTATTTCCATGGCATTGAAAATGTAGACTTTTTGGGTGATAAAAAAAGATACATGCAAATAATATGAGTTGCTGTCTCTCACTCTCTCTCTCTCTCTTACTTAGAATTTAGAATTGCATTTTCTGAGGCACTACGTAGGATTCTTTTATTATATTGCATAATTCCTTTTTTATAAACAATTTCCTGACGATTTTCTCGTGGCATTTTATAACTTTTGTTTTAGAAATGCGCCATTTTGACAAAAAACAATATATGAAAAAAATCCTACGTACTTCTATAGCTATACTTATATATAATCGAAAAAAACTTTAGTGTCTCATCATAACTCAAAAATTATAAGAGCTGTTGGTCCGGCCGTTGACCTTCCAGAAATAAAGGCGTCGTCGGAAAAATGCTGCACAGTCGCCATTTTGGCATGTATCACTGTGAAAAAATAATTTTGTATAGTCAATTACGTGTATAATAAAACCCCTATTTTATAATTCCCATTTATTTTATGGTTTCGCTGAAAAAAAAAAATCACAAATTATGCCCTTTTTTGGCCTCTAGAGTGGTTTAAGGCCTTAAATCAAATAAGTTTTTTCCTTGTCTAACGACCTACTACGATTCTATTTGTTTCAAATATATATATATATATTTATTTGTTCCAGCTATTCTTGTTAAATATTTCTATTTAAATTAAATAAATAAAGATTGAATGAAGCACATTCTTTCTTTCAACGTATGGAAGATATTTTTTAACAAAAAATATTTTTATCAGCGTATTTACGCTGATAAAAATATAATAAACGTTTATTTGATTCAAATATATATTTCTGTCAACCCGAACAAACCCATTGGTCAATAGCTTGAATGAAATAAGTAAGTATTTGTTGCAATAAAAACAGACCATTAGTTCAATCAAATATAAAAATATTTGTCTCTACGAATATTCCATTTAATTAAAAAAAATATATATCGATACATTTAGTGAATGCAACTAAATTATTTTTTGAACAGACGAAACCGAATCACGAAATTTTATTAGGACAAAAAAAAATATTTAGTTATTAGACGATATTGAATAGATCTTGATTTGAACAAATCTATATATTCAACATAAATAATTTCGATAATGGAATGCAATAGGAAAAATTTGATTTTACGAAAAATCTAGATAATACAATTTTTAAAAAAATCAAATAGACGCATCTAATTAATACCAATAGAATTTTTCTGTCAGCGTATACTCAGCAGGCTGGAGTAACAACTTTCAAAATTTCAATTTCTCGGAAAATATTGCAAGCTGCCAAAAATCCTTTCAAGGCAATTCTTACAACATTAAAATGAAGATGTATGTCAAATTTCAGATAGAAATTCGGTTTCCACTTTCCAAAAGTTTATCCGAATTTTTTTATCACTAATTCATTTGTACTATAAAATTATAGTGTTATTATTTTGGGTTACAGCATGTGTTAAAACGGAGTCGAAGAAAGTTAGTACTTTCCAAAAGTCTCAGGGCCTGAATGCAATATCGTGCAATCCTAGAGGAGATGTAGAAAAATTAAGTATTTTTAATTGAGGGTCTTCGCGAATAGACCAGGATCACAAAATGCATTGAAAATTTGTCTTTATGATTTTTTTCCAAATTTATATAGTCTCACATAATTGGGACGACAATGTGTAAGAGGATCGCGAAGGGCGGGATCGAGAAAACGAAGAATGCCCCATACATGGATCCATAGAGGAACCGTACGTTCGACGACGAGGATGAAAAAGGGCCTCTCTTTCTCTGAGGCCCTGGCAAAGTCGCTCACGGTGCGATTATAACCAGCCAGAGAGCAGCCAATTAGCTCGAGGCGAAGTCTATTCTGTGCGAGAAACGAGAGGCACAGAGAGAGAGAGAGAGAGCAAGAGAGAGAGAGAGAGAGAGAGAGAGAGAGAGAGAGAGAGAGAGAGAGAGAGAAAGAAAGAGCGAGAGAGAGAGAGAGGGAGGAATTAAGAGAGACAGAAAAAGGGAGATACTATCTTGCGCTTGCAAATTACTTTAACGTCAATCTCGATTTGTACGTACGATATGCGAAGTGACGTTCCCAAAGTCTACACAAATTCGATATTGAGGCGGGATATACATTTACACGGGGAAAAGAATAAGCAATTTTGAGGGATTTTTTAAATTAATAAATAATTATTTTACATTTATCAAACTATAGGTATGCTTTGATTCTATATTTAAGTGTACAGAACAATTTTTTAAAAATTAATTCATCATCAAGATGACATAGTGTTACAGCGAGGTTGCCGCGGGAGTTGCGAAAACTTCGATCTGCAAAAAAAAGTCATTTTAGCATTGAAAATGCTTTTAAATCGTGATGTCACACGAAACTAACGCTAACTAAGGCATTTTATACTTTTGTTTTAGAAATGCGCCATTTTAAACAACAAAAAAATAATATATCAAAAAAATCCTACGTACTTCTATAGCTATTCTTATATTCGGTGAAGTAAAAAGTTCTGAGCGTTTTCTGCTAGATGTCTTTAGTGAGCCATATCTCACGATGTATACATCGCATCGGGTCATACTATACGGCGATTCAAAGGTGACATTACGCTTCAAAAAAAGTTCTTTGACAGTTTTGTGTTTGGTGAAGCCAGTTGTGTGTTACAGCGTTCCAAAATGGAGGTAAAAAAATTTGTGCTGTTTACGGACCCAATACAGTATCGAATGCAACAGCAAAGCGGTGGTTCCAACGATTCCGTTCTGGTAGTATGGACGTCGAAGATGAGGCACGTTGTGGTAGGCCAATCGTCAAAAATTTTGATAAAATCATGGAAATCGTCGAGTCGGACCGGCATGTGAGCACTTATTCCATTGCCCGGGAACCGAAGATTACCCAGAAAACCGTTTGGAACCATTTGCATAAGGCTGGTCTCAAGAAGAAACTCGATGTATGGATGCCACACGAATTGACGCAAAAGAACCTTTTGGACCGAATTGATGCCTGCGATTCTTTGCCGAAACGTAACGAAATCGACCCATTTTTGAAGCGGATGGTGACCGGTGATGAAAAATGGATCACATACGAGAACAACAGCCGAAAAAGATCGTGGTCCAATTGCCGTGAGCCGGCCCAAACGATCGCCAAGCCCGGATTAACGGCCAAGAAGGTTTTGCTGTGTGTTTGGTGGGATTGGAAGGGAATCCACTATGAGCTGCTCCCATCGGGCCAAACACTCAATTTGGACCTCTACTGTCAATAACTGACCAGATTGAAGCAGGCGATCGACCAGAAGCGGCCAGAATTGGCCAATAGGAAGGGTGTTGTGTTCCATCAGGACAACGCCAGGCCACACACATCTTTAACGACGCGTCAGAAGCTCCGAGAGCTTGGATGGGAGGTTCTATCGCACCCGCCGTATAGTCCAGACCCGGCACCAAGCGATGATCACCTTTTCAAGCATTTGCAAAATTTTCTTGATGGTACAAAACTGGCCTCAAGAGAGGCTTGTGAAAATGAGCTGGTCAAACTTTTTACCAATAGGGATGAGGACTTCTTCAATCGCGGAATTATGAAATTGCCTTCAAAATGGACAAAAGTTATCGAACAAAACGGCGCATATTTGATCTAAATCGGATAATCCTAACTAAGTTAATGTCATCGTCGAAATAAAGTGAAAAAACGCTCAGAACTTTTTACTTCATCTAATATATAATTGAAAAAACTTTAGTGTCTCATCATAACTCAAAAATTATAATCGCTGTTGGTCCGGCGGTTGACCTTCCAGAAATAAAGGCGTCATCGGAAAAATCACAAAATATGCCCTTTTTGCCTCTAGAGTGGCCTAAGGCCTCAATCCGATAAAAATAATTCGATGCGACTCCAGTGAGTATTTTTAATCAACGTTTTTTTTTTTTCAATTACATAAAGTCATCGAATTGCGGTAGGAGAGTGCTGTAATTTAGACGGAAGTCACAGATTACCGATATATACAGAGCAATGAGCACGGTGGACAGTTCGCGTCATTTGGATCACGTATGTACACTCTCACTCGTTATAAAGAGGGAAAAGGATACGAGAGTGAGAAAGGCGAAAGGAAAGAGAGAAAGAAGGAGAGGGGAAGAAGACGGGCTTGCGTTGAGGCAGGGAAAAAACCACCCGACAAGCTTCCAAGGCCAGCAGCTATTGCATCGAATAACCCCCGTCCACTCTCGACCATCCATTATTTATCGCTTAAGCGGAACTCTTCTCTTACCGCGCTTTCTCTCTCTCTCTCTCTCTCTCTCCCCCTCTCTCTCTTGGCTTTGATATGCTGCTGCTGTCCAGCCTCCGGAATGGCCAAACAGCTCCCAACATTCACTCTATAACGAGTACAATGATCCACGAATTCTTACCGAAGGCAAGAAAACAATCGGCAACGACGAAATAATCGTCCAAATGGTTCATGCTGGTCACTCTTCTTTCGGCAAATATTGCGAAAGGATTGGGGTTGAGAAAGAAATTTCGTTGATTATTCAAGAAATGTTTTTCTATTTAGCTTTGGACGACCATGGATTCATTGATTACATTGACAGAAAAATTCTTTTCATATTAAATAGATGCGTCTATTTGATTTTTTTTTCATTTCAATTCACTAGATTTTTCGTGAAATCAATTTTTTTCTATTGCATTCCATTAATTAAATGATTTAATTTAAATATATTTATCTATTCAAATAAAGATCTATTTAATATCGTCTAATAACTAAATATTTTATTTATTTCTAATAAATCTGTGATTTGGTTTCATTTGGTAGTATAAGACAAAAGAGACAGACGAAAAAATGGAACATCATTCAGTCTCTCAAACATGCCATGGCTTTGTTTTCATTGGAAGACTGTCGTAACATTCTGCTGTTGAGGAAAATTGTTAGGGGTAAGGTTAATTCGGTGAAAAAAAAAGCATATTTTCAAGAATTTTTTTAGACGATACAGGCAATGCTGGTTTATTCAATTAATTTCCATATACTAATACAACATCTGAACTATATTTTCCTAAATTTTCATTGCAAAATATCGATAAATACGCCGTTGGCAGCAAATCTCCGCAGGCGCCTCGAAAAAAAAGTTGTTTTGCGGTGTACGCTATGACTCGTCACTGGATCATCTGAAACAAAAAAAATCAAAATGCGTTTATTAGGCGAGATGTTTCTCGAGGTAACGCTGCTGAGTTTTTTTTTTAATAATTATTTTTTATCTTACAATAACAAATTTGCCGATTTTTTTTAGCGAAAATCGCGTTTTTGACTTCCAAGTGCTATCAAAAATGAAAAAATCGATAAAAAAAAAACTCGGCGGCGTTACCTCGAGAAACATATCTCACCTAATAAACGTATTTTGATTTTATAGTACATTATGAAACGAGAAAGAAAAAACTTTTTCTAACGCGTGTGAGTTTGCAGCACGAGCCAAAGGCGAGTGTTGCAATCACACGAAGTTTATTTATTTCGCAAAATTTTATTTACTCGTACCGAGTGGAATAAAAAAAAATGCAATATCATTCGCGTCAAAAAAAAGTACACCAAGAATGTTTCGGTGTCCCTTGATGACTTGATCGACTAGATTCAAGAAAATAAATGTAGCACGATACGGATTGCAAAATACCATAAATTTCAGATAATCCAAAATAAAATGTGAAATCGTTAAAAAAAAAACTCGTTTTTGTAACGTTATTTTTTTTCTGTGTCAGACGTACGCTTTGCAACGTATATATGTATATTGTTCGTCGAGAATTTGCCTCTGCTGATAACTGATATAGACGATGAAGATGATGATGATGATGATGATGATGATGATGATGACGATGATGACGATGATGCCGCTGGTGCTTTTTTGATCTGACATTCCTCGGCTTGTTTTCGTACTCCGATAAAACGAGGTGCATCCGCTCATCAGGTATTTCACTCACGAAAAGTATCACGAGTCACAGATATGCCCGGAAGGCTCGCGGTAGTTCAATTGATTCGAGAAATTCGCTAAAAGGACGATACGTTACTATGCGTCGTACATGGACGCATCTCTGGGCTAGGATCACGTTGGAGAGTTAGAAAAATTAATTGAAAAAAAAAACTCTATTTTTTTATTAAATAAATTGCTTCAAACGGGCTCGTTGAGTCTAAAATTGTATATAAAAATTGGAAATACATGACGAAACATTTTGATTCGACTGTAGGTAGGTACAAAACGCTACGTTGCCAGTCTCATTCCTTAATTTACATACCTCGTAAAGGCCAATAATGCCCTTGGTGTTTTAACCCGTTGTGGTCATACCTCCAAAAAATAACGTAATGGTCATGCGGGGCCTAGTGGACCCCAGGCAAAAAAAAAAACAGTTGCCATTTACCTTCTATTTAATGTATCGACTTGATTCTTTAACTGAACTTTAGTTTAAGGTCTCTTTTTTGAGATCCAGTAGTTTTTTTTTCTTATTCAATTTTTTTTTTCACATTGAATCAATACAAAGGAAAAAAAAAATTCAAGAAATTTCACTTTTTTCATTAGAAATCCATAAAAAAAAATCAATTTTTCAGATACAGCGGAAATTTTTTTCGTTTTTTACTCTCAAGACAGTATACTTTGAAGAAAAAAAAGTTTTAGAACGGACCTTGAAAGAAAAAAAAACTATAATTATTTTGGGCTAAGATTGAATACAATTTTGATAAAGCTCATAAAATCAAAAAGCCTTGAAACTTATTAAGCTACCTTTCAACAACAACAACAGATGGCACCATAAGTTTCATTTTCATACGGTCAGTTTTCCGACGCTTAGCCGCAAATTTTGCCTGGGGTCAGCTGGACCCCATATGACCACAACGGGTTGAAGAAAGACAGAGAAAAAAAAATGGATTTTTGGTAAATCCTAGAGTGGCCTAAGGCCTTAATCGACATCCAGTGAAATCAAGAATCAATATTTATCGAAGAGAACTCCTACGACTTGAACGAATCTGCAATAAAAAATCTGTAATTTCATTGCCAGACTTTCTTTCTCATTAAACAAAAAAAAAACAAAAAAAATCAATAAGCCCGTTATCTCACATCCTACAAGAGCATTTGATGGCACTTTAGGGCGTGGGTGTAGAAAAACAAATTGTACACACCGATGTTTTTTTGACAATTAATTGCAAACGATACGATAGAATGTAACATATGTAAGTAAAAAAATATGAGGGAAATTAGGGATGGGCAATGCGTTAAAAAATATCGATATATATCGTATCGATATTATCACGAAGAAAATATCGATATATTGATATATCGGTCGATATTTCCAATATCGGTAGTTATTACAAAAATGTTGATAAAAAATACAAAAATGTCAACTAATATTTGCAATTAAGTTATAATTGCAATTAAGCAAAAACTCAGAAGTTGTTTGGCATATGATATACTTTGGTTTAAAATTGTAACAATTTGGTTTAAAATAATAGAGATAATACTATTTATTTTTTATTAAATTTTAATAATAGGTAGTAATATCAACAAAAATACAAAATAACTTAATAAAAAAAAAATCAACATTGAATCGTCTTCTCCAGACGAAATTATTCGCCACGAAAAAACCGCAGCGACCATCAGACGCCATATTCACCGGCTTACAGTGAAGTGTACCAGTAGGTTTAGTGATACAACCACTAATTGAAAGTTGCTAACACAGCGTCAGACACATTAAATCGAACCATAGATAATAAAAAAATAAAAAAATTCAACGTGATGTGTATGTGACAGTGAATACGGGAATGTGTTTTAAATTTAAAAAATATCGCTTTTGATACACAAAATTAGATATCGATATTTGATATATCGACGTTTAAAATATCGACGATATCGATATTTTTCGGAAAAAATATCGATATTTTGATATATCGATATTTTTTGCCCATCCCTAAGGGAAATGTATATTTTCCCTCAACTCGTATTTTCCGCATTGTGTTTTTTTATTCATTTTTTTTTAATATTGCAATATTTTTTTAATATTTTAATATTAATATTTTTATTCATTTTTTTTTTAATAAAATTTATTTTAAGTTTAATAATATAAAATCACGGGTCTGAAAAAATGTAGATGATGATATCTACATTTTTTTAGACTCGTGATTTTATTTAAAAAAGAATTGCAACTTTTTCTCATTCTCACGCTCCGAAATTTCTACTCAGTGGATTCTACAGTGGATACGGGAATGTGTTTTAAATTTAAAAAATATCGCTTTTGATGCACAAAATTAGATATCGATATTTGATATATCGACGTTTAAAATATCGACGATATCGATATTTTTCTGAAAAAATATCGATATTTTGATACATCGATATTTTTTGCCCATCCCTAAGGGAAATATATATTTTCGCTCAACTCGTATTTTCCGCATTGTGTTTTTTTATTCATTTTTTTTTAATATTGCAATATTTTTTAAATATTTTAATATTAATATTTTTATTCATTTTTTTTTAAATAAAATTTATTTTAATTTTAATAATATAAAATCACGGGTGTGAAAAAATGTAGATGATGATATCTACAACTTTTTAGACTCGTAATTTTATTTAAAAAAGAATTGCAACTTTTCTCTCATTCCCACGCTCCGAAATGATCTCACACTTCGAAAAGTACCATCTTTTTCGACTCAGTTAGTCGTTCGCGTCCTTTTTCGATCGCAAAAAAAAAAAAGGCCGAGCGGAATTCGTAGGGAATATAATGACGTTGAATTTATCCGAGCGCGTTATTTCGTGGTTGTAAATATGTCGGGATTCCAGCAGCGGAAGGAGCATAGGTAATTCATGAATTTTTGCCACGATGTGAGGGGCATAAGAAACGAGGGAAAAATGCGTTTCGTGTGATAATAACCAACGGGCTCGTACGGCGGGGGCAGTAAACTCGCGACGTTAAAGTTTAACGGCGTGTGATGGGTCTTCGGTGCATTTTGCCTCGGTTCCTTCGATACAGCACTCGAGAGAAAACGCAGCAGCAGCAGCAGCATCATCAACTGGCAGTAGGATCCCTTTGTCTATAATTTTTCGATTCTTTTTTTTTTTTCTTCTTCTTCATCGAACACTCGAGGCTTCTATCTATGATGTATGGGACGTGAAGCAGCTGTACACCATGAGACTGCCGGTTCAAGTCCATTCCCAATGTCTCGTAACTTATAACGCGTACGAGAAAGAACTTTGACAAACAAACAAAAAAAAAAAAACAATTACTTTACACGCGACCCTTATGGCTCTGCTGTCTCCTAAATATTACTGCGCGAGAAATATATTATTATCGAATAAACGTTTTATTGTGTTGAAATGCAATTTAATCTGATTTACGTGCGGATTTTATTACGGTGATTTATTTCTCAGCCGCTATTTTTCCAAGGTTCTCCATTTCTACAGCATTGTCGAGAGTCCAAATCTCTCTGTATCAAAATTCATTTAATCGCTGCTCTTTTTTTGCCATATTTTTAATTAATTAATTTTAATTAATTTAAAATTATTTTAATCACTGCTCTTTCTTTGCTATATTTTTAATTAATTTATTTTCATTAATTTAAAATTATTTTAATCATTGCTCTTTCTTTGCTATATTTTTAATTAATTAATTTTAATTGATTTAAAATTATTTTAATCACTGCTCTTTGTTTGCTATATTTTTAATTAATTAATTTTAATTGATTTAAAATTATTTTAATCACTGCTCTTTCTTTGCTATATTTTTAATTAATTAATTTTCATTAATTTAAAATTATTTTAATCACTGCTCTTTCTTTGCTATATTTTTAATTAATTAATTTTAATTGATTTAAAATTATTTTAATCACTACTCTTTCTTTGCTATATTTTTAATGATATTGTCGAAGTTCCAGCATGTATGCTTTGTTGAATATCGACAATTACGAGAACTTTTGTAATGTATCGGAGTTAATCATCTTTCGACTCTTTATTTTTACTTTGTCAGTAGAAAATACGTTCGAAAAAATGTCTTCGGCCAATGGTTGATTAGTTTTCTTTGAAACTTTAAGGCGGGTAACCACTTTAGGAGACCGAAAATTAGATGATTTTTTGATTTTTTTTTATTGTGAAAAAAAAACGGAAATTTCCGCAACTCTGACAATAATTTACTCATATTTTCATACATCTCTGGTAATTTTTTCAAGTTATTTCGTGCATTAATTAAGGTGTAATCCGCTGTGTCCCTTGGCGTGTTCTCATCGTCGTTGTCGATTTGCGGGAATTGTCCAGCTCGCAATTCGCATCTGAAATAGTCCAACAAATTTTTATACATTCTTGAGATGTTTTTTAAGAGCATGAACCTAAATTTTGAAAAAAAAAATCAAAAATTGAATGTTGGAACGTGTTTGAAAAAAAAATGATCGATTTTTAGCATTTTCTTTTCCCTGGCATTTTGCAATAATAAATATGTTTTAAACAATCTAATCTTTCCAACTTTAGGTTCACATTTTAATAAATTATATTATGTAAACGTGTTCCAAATTTGAAGATGATCCATCAATTAGTTTTTGAGTTATGATTCCCGCAAATTGAAAAAATGTCGTTTCGAGAAAAACACGTTCAAAGTTTCACAAACGAAAAACTCAAAGTCAAATGTCTTTAATGAAATGATAAAATGTCTTACCGATTAATCAGCGATTCCAGCACCATACAGCAGTGCTTCCTCTTCCTCATGCAACTCATTTGAAGCTTGCATTTCCTCTTTACGAGCTTTTCGAGCTTCTTTTGTCTCTAATAAACTTTTTTCTATTTTGCCGAGCCACGCGCATCTGATCCATTTGCTCGGCATATCCGTAGCTCTGCCTGCCAACTACGATTTTTAGTTCATTCATAACCATGAGTAGGGCTAAATTTCCTTCATTGAATAAAATAGCAGCAAGAAATGCCGCTACCTCGATTATTTTGTATCCAGAATGGACATGTTTTGGAGCTAATCGCCAAACGGTCGAGTTTGGGTTTGTTTGGGTTATGAAAACCCAAAAAAACCCAAACTGAGTGCTCGTGGATACCTGAGCGCGCTTGGGCGTCGAGCGGATAGTCTTTATCATTTACATACATACCGTTACAAGGAATCCGAATATCGTTTTGAAATTTTCAGGATCTATTCTTAAGATATTTTGCCAACGATTTATGAAATAAAAAAAATTGATTTTTTGAAGCATCTCAAGTGGTCGCCAGCCTCAAGTGTAAAGGACCCTCTATCTTTTTTTGCTTCATTTTGCTATCATAAAACATTTTGCTTTGATGTCACTATTGATGTTCTTCCATTGCAAATATTGTTGAGCAAATTTACGAGCTTCGATCAATTCTTTTTTTTAATTATTAACACAAAAAAAAACTAGATCTACGGTAGGGCTCAATAATTGAAAGACCGTCGAAATTATTCATAAAAGTTTCTTGTATTTATCATTTTTCATTCCTTATATATATTCACAATGACAGGCGACATATGTACTTTTGTCTAAACATATTTTTAATTCTTACGTCGATGAATAATTATCGACCTGTTTATTTTTATTTTTTTGTTTATTTTTATTTTCACGTATAATCACTTAGATGTTATACTTACGCCCCCCCCCCCCCCCTCAATTTTACTCTCTAGCGTCTTCTTAGCGTAATTCTACTAATATGGTATGTAATCGTAAGTGGCTTAATTTTTTTACTTAATTTTTTTTTTCTTCTTCTTCTCATTTGTATTATCGTCGTTCATCACACATCTACAAAAAACGTACATCTGTCATTTAGATCAACCAGAAATAATGTCTTCATTATCGTCTATACATAATAATATCTTGGCGACGTTACAACGCGTCAAATATCGTAGATTTCCATTTTTTTTTTTTTTTTTTTTTTTTTTTTTCAATCGTTATTATTATTTATACTTTTTCGTCATTCGTGCTAATCATAAAAATTTTATCATTAACGTTCGAGATGAGTCTTGGTTTTGTCATTCACATTGCTTTTTGCGATTTGTCTGATTTACGTTTTATATAGTGCGATTACGTGCACGTGTCCTACGATTTGGGTTTCTTTTTTTTTTTTTTTTTTTAATTATCGATGTCCGAACGAAAAATGACGAGTTCGAAACGCAAAATCATTTAATAAAATTGCTACGTTTATCTTGCCATTTTTTTCATGTCGATGGCACGATTGGACAATTCAACACCTCTGGATGTTTTTTTTTTATTTTTTTTTTTTTATTACTATTGATTTATTTTCAAACTCTGTTACTGCGATCTACAAATATTGTTGTGTTTGTTTTTTTTTTTTTATCTTTTCTATTGTATTCTGCTTCATAATAAGGCGGACAAGTTTTTTTTTTTTTTTATTCACGAGACATACACATAATTTTGTTTTTTTTTTTTTTTTCGTCATGTTACACAACTTACATACGTTCGCTACATACTACGTAATTGTTTTTTTTTTTTGTATTTATTTTCGTCACGTCTGCATTTTTTTTTTCTTTTTTTTTTCTCATCGATATTTTCGTACAAAACAAAATGGCATCTTTTTGGCATTGGAAGAAAAAATACATTACTTTTTTTTTTTTTTCATCATGTCTCACGAGTTTGCATTTTCTTTATTCTTTCTTTT
>OZ010719.1:790611-835611 GCA_963932345.1 Ophion ventricosus | reverse complement strand
AATAAAAAATAAATACGAGACAACGAAGCGCAATGTACAAATGTGGTTTTTTAAATGTTAAAAAAAAACAAAAGATTATTGTAATGAATAAACTTGAGATCATTATTGTTTTTTTTCTAGGGTTCTTTTCCGTTCTTTTTTTTTTTCTTAATCTCTCACTTCGATCGCTTTATCTCCCTGCCGCACTTTTTGCCCCCCTTCCTGTCGAAAGTACGCAATGTCAATTGTCGTGAACTTGCAAATTTGTATTTTTGATTGCTCCGATACACGCGACGATGTAAATTCGTGCTTCGTCCCTTTTTTTTATTGCATTTACAATATGCGGTTTACGTGTAACATGATTGTGAGAAAAAATAGCTGATCGAGAAAGACACAAATTTATCAAGCCGAGATTTGTTCAATCGAAAATTTGTCCTCGTTTGTTATTTCATGTCAAATATAAAATTGCTGTTTGAAGGAAGCAAATTTTTTTTGAAAAATTCAAATAAATCCCGGCGCAATAAACTCGACGTTGAATCTCGGGGATAAATAATAAATAAAAAAAATCTAGCGAATTAGCTGAATAAAATGACATCGTTAAAACGTATGACGTGTATTGTGCAATGTCGTTTTGTCGTAATGAGCTCTGGCAATGTAGCTTTTTTTTCAGTACGTCGAATCAGACACGAGAGTTTCCATCGTCAAGCTTAAACAACGAATATTCTTCGTTAATCTCGACGTTCGTCGCAATTGTTCGCCTGTCTAGGGCTTTCGAGTGTTCGCGTCCCGTTATGCTGCTTCATACAGTCATTTTACTACTCCCCGTACTCCCATAAAATTTCTCATGGAACACGTAGAAACATTGGTCTTATTTTCATACATCAACTGTGTGGCTTAAAAAAAAAGAATAAAAAGATTTCGCATAAAAAAAGAATACGTTTTCGAAAAAAAAATCCTATACCATTTTTATCCTCGTTTTCCCTTAGTTTCGAGGAAGACAGAATGGAACGAAAAAAAATGGCAGTGGGCATATCGTTCGTTCTAGTTTTGCCGGCATCGCTCGTCTCGCTCCCATTCCGCAAACGTGCGACATTCTGATTATCCATATGCGGAATTATTTTCTAATCGTCGAAGTTCCCACGGGATGAGAATCCTCGATAAAATTTGTTCCCCAGATGCGTCACAAGTGACCAGTGGCTCTTGCACTCGGCTTGTCTTCGAGCTTTGTCGTTTGATTTTTTTTTTTTTTTTTGTTGTTCTCGTTATTTTCGTAACTCAATAATACACGAGTGAAGGTCTCTCCGAGGCTGCGAAGCTCGAAGAGACCAATCCCTCTTGCCAGTTGTTCGTTCATCCTATAGCTCCACCCTCCTGATAAGGACCAGTTATCATGCACGGATGCATGGGAAACAGAGTGGTCCAAGTCATGGTCGTGTAAGTTGGTGATCTCATCATGAATTGCGAGCTGGGTACGTTGGGTATGTGTGGAAGTGGCGTAGGTGGCGGTGGTTTGACGTCCGTGGGTCCGGTGACGATTGAATTTTCGGCTATCGTCGGTGAAGTCTGCGCCGAAGTGGCGGAGCTCGTTGTGGTGGTCGTGGATGTGGTTGGACTCGCGGTAACGCCGAGTTTACGCAAACGCATTTTTTCCTCCCACTCGTCCCAGCCGTGTCTCGGTCTGTTCAAATTTCTATGCTGATAAAACACAAGGCTTATCCTCGTTGGATTGAGTCTGTTGGGTTTTTTCAGTGCGGTCGTAGCGTGCATCTCGTGTTTGGCACACTCGAATAATACGCTACCGTGGCCAAGGGCAATCGCCACACCGCCCATTTGCGAATCCTTGAAGCATTCCTCGTTGTCGGAATAATCGGCTACTTCGCCTAGGGGCTCGGCCTTTGGCGGTGGCTCGGGTAAAACGGGAAAGTACGACGGTGGACCGTAGAGATCCCAGCGTGGAGCGTCCCAACGTGCCCAGCCGGCATTCAAACCCTGATAAGCCGGCATACTCTGATAAGGATATTGAGGCGAGTGAAAGCAAGGCTCGCGCTTCGGTTGTTGGTAAAATTGCGACGGATAATCCGGTGTCTGATGATAAGGCTGATGATGATAATTGTAACCGTCCCAAGTGTTTGGATATGGCTTGTCGAATACCGGATACGTCGGATAACCGTATTGCGGAAATGCGTGATGTCCCAGACCCGAAATTGCGTGAAAATCTTGCACCTGCTTCATCTCCTCGGCCCATGCCAAACAGCCCTGATTACTATTAGCCATCTCCGCTCTGTTGTTCTCGTGAAAATTCTCGCGAAGCTTCTCATCCGACCAATCGGATCTTCTCGGTGCGGCGTGTGTGTTCGCGTTTGGAATCATCGATCTCGAAGCTTGTCCCGGTAACTCCGAACATCCGCCGTTATTTCTGTGAGGCTCCGGTGGCTTGAGAAACGTTTTGGCGAATGAATGTTGAAAGGTATTCGGATCGGTTGGATTTTGACTAGGCGGACCGGCAGTCCTTGACGGCGGTCTTCCCTTCGGTACTCTGAATGGCGAGGGTTCGCTAGGATTATCCCAACACTGATTTTTCGCCTGATCCGATTGTGGTATTCTCTCGGACCACGTAGCGACCTTCTGCTGGTCCAAATGATGATGATGCTGATGCTGCTGCTGCTGTTGCGAACGATCCGTCGACATTTGATGCTCCGCGGGTACTTCCACCCGCGTTTCCAATGATTTTACAGGCTCGACTGGCCAACCGTTAAGTGGATTCCAATTGTTTCCGCAATGAGGAGCGACCGTTTGATCCACCGGGCTAGGTGGAAAGTTGTTAAACGCCGGTGACTTCGCGTCCGGCTGTCTGTGCATCCTCACTGATCTTTTGTTCTCGTTTATAGCCAAGAATTCTTGATTATCCTGGGACTGCGGATGAGTTTGGCCCTGGCCCATTTGTAATCTGTTGTGCATCATGTATTCGGGATTCGTTCCGGCATACGATTTGTCCATGCAAGATCCGGGTGACTGCATACTCGCTAGGCCTGTTAACATTTCCGTTGGATTCGGCTCGACTGTATTCGTGTAATCCGTATTTTTCGTTGGTGCTTGAAACGATTGATGCATCGGATACGTTTGTTGCAGTCTCGGAGAGTACGATTGGTCCATTTGTGACTTGGGCGATACGAGTCTCGGGCTATTTTGCATTTCCATGCAATTCTGTACGACGTTGACCGTCGGATAACGCGATTGCGCATTGTGGTCAGGTGTGTTTCGAGGCGATAACATTTTTTGCTGACAATTCGGATCGTAGCTTTGTCCGGTTGGAGTTCTACGATGTGGCGATTGATTGTTCACGTGTGGCGATTGATTTCTCACGTGTGTTTCCGCCGGACCGGTTATCGTCATGTGCGGACCGATTCGCGGCGAAGTATTCCGCTGTAGGGCCTCCAGTTGGGACAAAGAAGGTGAATAACCAGCTCGCGGTGATACGCTCGATTGTCTGTTGTCAATTGTATTTTGATAAGGTCTGGGCGATGGCGAGGCTAGCCCGTAACTACCTTCCGTCGATCCAGGCGTCAGCAAATAACCGGAACTTCTCGGTGAAACGATCTTTTGCTCCTGATGGCCGTGCATCATTCCGGATCTCGGTGACATCGCGTAAGGATTGTCCAAAGGTGTTCCGTGATGCGAGCTTCTCGGTGATACGGGATGTCCCCTTGGCGAGTGAGGATAACCGCCCCTCGGCGATTCAACCGTAGAGTTTGGCAAATTTCTCGATACCGGACGATGAAGCTCTTCCTGAGAGAGCGCACTTCGCGGTCTCGTGTCGTCCAAGCTCGTACTGTCCGGATCAACTTTCACGTCCCTCTCGAGTCCACCGAAGGGATACTCGCCCCAAGGATTCAACCAATTGTTCTTACGCTGATCGAGCCAACCACCTCGTCCCCATTGCTGATCGCCCTGATAGCCCCAACCCTGATACATCGAGACTGGACTGTCGAGGACCGTCGATGATACCTGAGAACTTTGCAATTGCGCGTCCATTCCTTCGAACATTGTAGCCATCTCGAGGGATAACTGCGGATCACGTGGTACCGGTGTTCTCGATGGATCCTGATAGACTGGTGTACGGCTAGCTTCGATTATCTTTTCAGCACTTTTTCCGGTATCCTTCTTACTGCTCGCTGGATCGGGCTCGTCCTCTTTTCTCTTTTTACCGTGACGCCTGCAAGGCTGAAGCGGCACCGAACGTACTCGAACCTCGCACGGATATCTGCAAAAAAACAATGGTTGACTTTTTATTAAGGGGTTACAATTTTTCTTTTTTTTTTTTTACAAATACGATTTACGATTTTTATCTTTTACAAATAACAGAGCCTTAATTTGTCGATTAAAACGAGGCAGGCAATAATGCAGTGCCGAATCCGGAAACGCAAATAAATCCAAACAAACTCACTTTGTCAGTACCTCCACCGCTCCAGATCGGATCTTCTCATTCTGGCCATCCTTCGAACCAAACTCGTCCGTATCGTCCATAACGTAGAGCGGCAAAACGTGCAATTGCTCGTCGTCGGGCTTGCTCAGTGTTCGATGCTTCGTCAGGCTCACAACCTTGAATAAACAAATCGATACACTCTATCACCAAATTCTATCAACATATCTTCCGAATCATCGCCAGTAGCAATGGAATTTCATTAATCTTGTAACGATAGAAGTTTTTTTTTTTTGCTTTTATTAATTGATTTTTTTTTTGAAAACGTACCACTGTACAACCGTTGTTCATATTATGAAGATCTCGGTGCGAATGAGCGCAGAAATCAATACAAGCAGTCACTCCCGAAAAAGGCCTGCCCGGCTTGAATCCCAATCGACACTCGCTGGCATCTCGCTCAAATTGCGTTTGATTGTTGAAAGCTTCCGGCGCGAGGCTCAGATAAAGTGGGGACAGAAGCGTCGCAAGAACGTGCATTCTTTCCTCAACTTCTTGTTCCTACAAATCGATGCGAATTTATAAGAAGGGTCTTCGGTTTGCATCAATTTTAGAACGAATTATCACTTTAGTCAAGATTTCCTCTTGAAGATTTGAGACTCAGGTCAATCAAGTCAAGTCAATCATTAACTCAAGTCAGGATTTCGTCTTGAAGAAGTTATTCTTGACGTTTCACAACCGATAGAACTCTTTGTATCTTTCTGTTAAAAATATTCTGCAAAGAATATTGAATAAACATCAAATGTAATTATAAGTCTATGGGCGAAAAAAAATATTGAGTTTTCCAATGATTGTTATTAATTCATCATTAAAAAAAGCGATACTCCTCATTACTTTAATTAATTTCTCGACAATAACTCAGTCGATTTATTTGAAACTTAGCATAATCAATCGCTTGATCCTAAATCTTGATGATATTCCGATTTAGTGCTATTCGTTTTACAACCATTCGAAAACTTCGAAAAATTGACCTCTGCAGAAACTGTTTTTCCATAAGCGACAGTGTTGAATTCACATGTTTATAACTACTAAATTATTCAGTGAAAAATTAAAAAATAATTCATGTGTCATTATTCTATCAAGAACTATCATTCCTCAGATTTTCAAGAATTTTGGCGATTTTTTAAATATCCATTCAAAAATATCTTAAGGGGTTATACCTAGTTGGAAATTTCAAGAAATCGATTTTTTTTTAATTGCATTTTCGGAATGTACATATATTTGAGTATATTCTCTGAAAATTTTAAATCGATCCGGCAAATATTCTCTGAAATACACGCATATTTTTAAGGACGCTCGGAGCGTTACAAACCCAAGCAAACCCAAACAAACAAACCCAAACAAATCGGATTACTAGAAGCTACTGATGATGCAGAGGGTTCATCTTATGGCCCTGGCATAGATGACTCCGTGTAAGTTGAAAAAAAAAATGTTAACCATGTGTAAACGACTCTTGAAACTTTGAACGCGTTTTTCTCAAAACGGTGTCTTCAAAGTCGGTGAGCACGATTTCTCAAAAACGGCTCAACCGATCGGTCTGAAATTTTAACACAACCTTCTCAGATATATTCCTAAGGTACTGATCGAAGGAATAAGATTTCCGATAATTATTTCTATTTATTTGAACAATTTTTCGCGAGAATTTTGGTCGAAAATCCAAAAATTTTCTTTGCATAGCTGCCACTTTGTCAAAAATCAAAATTTCGACTATTCCTTCGATCAATACCCAGATTCATCTATCCACTAATAGAATCTTTTTGGTTTTTTTTTAATTTTAGATGACCCAAACCGGAGATATCGTGCTCACCGCCAGACGCCTTTTTTTTGGAGGACCTCCAGGAGACCGTCTACAGGAGCAGTGCAGATCAATATATTTAAAAATTCAAAAATTCCTACATGAAGTTAAAAGATACCACTACATGTCTTAATACTTTTTTTATTTGTAAAATAAAATTCCTTTTAAAAAAAAATTCGTAAAAAAACGACTTTTTTTGGCCTTGCAACTAGGTATAACCCCGTAACCTAAAATTATAAAATTTACCTCAGTTCTGACGGACAATCGAAATTTTCGAACGGTCTTGCTTCTCGCGTACTTGCATCCGTTGTAATACATCGACCAGGAACATCCGAACGAGAAGCTAGCCCCGCACGTGTCCGGATCGAGTCCTTGACAAGCGCAGGTCCGTGGTTCATTAGTGCCGCATCTTCGTGTTGTCGGAAGTCCAAAGCGATTGAGTTTGTGGCTAAGAAGTGAATAAATCCGATCAGCCTCGTGAGTCGGGACACCTTCCCAGGCTACAATTGCCACGACTATCCACGCAGTGGCGCACTTGTGACCCTGTCGATGTTTAACCAAGGATAAAATCTTCTCCTCCGTACCGGAACGCCTGATAACCTTCAAAGAGAAATACATTTTCCAGATGAGTAAGATCGCTTGAAAAATAATGTCATTTGGAATGACTTGAAAAAAAAAGTCTCGTCCATTGACTTACCCACTTGCCCAATGGACAACCCTGCGTCGTTTTTCCCTCTTTGCCCGTGTAAACGAGTTTCTCGAATCTGATTGCTGTCCCCTTCAGCCCGGTTCTTCTCTCGAGATCGTTACGAAGATCGAGCAAACTGGCAGCTGCCCCGAGATGCGTGTAGTATGACCCGGGCTCCGGTGGACCTTTGCGTTCAACGACATTTTACTCAACACTTCGAGATAATTGACACGATTAAGCGGAGATTTATCGACGATAGATCGATTTTTAAAAACGTTATAGAAAAATGGTAAAATAAGTTCTTGCCGGTAGAAATTTAAGGGGGAAACACCATTTACCAGCTTCGAAAAATTGACAGCGGGAAAGCCAGTATTATGAAGACACTGAAGGACTAATGTATGACAGCGAGATCACTCATTAGCCGATAAAACGTCAAAATCATTCAGTTTTAACTTGAAAACTTTAAACGTGTTTTTTTCATAAGTCCTTTGTTAAAAAATGATTGAAAAATGAAATGAACTATTGAAAGAAGAAATTTGCCACCCATCTTTGTTACACTATCAGTTGGTTTGGGGTTTAATTTATGGAATTTAATTTAATATGGAAAATAAACACGGAATTTAATTTATGAAATTCGAATAAGACATTTTTTTCAAAATGTAGCAGGTATTTCATAAAAAAAAACTACAATATTGACTTTCTTAAGTTGTAACCTTAAAAAAAATCTTTGGTTTTTCTGTTTCAGAAAATTGAAGCCGATGCTAGAATGCTAACAATTTTGCAACTCACAATGTGACCTTTCGAGAATATTTTCAAATAATCAAAATGTGAAATAAAACGTGTACAAAATTGTAATGAAGTCAGGCAATCCATTTTTATAAAGAAAAAATCTTAAAGAACAGCTAACTTTTAGCCTTGTAAATGGTGTACCTCCCTCAAGGGCGATATCTCAATATATTTCATTCTACTAGCTAGCCAATATCGAAGAGTCATGATTCGCTTTTGCATACAGTTTTTTTTTTATACGAACGGAGACTTACATTTATCAGCGGGAAAACAGTTGCAATCGGGAACCTCGGTTCTGACGTTGTTTTTAAGCTTGTCCAGATGATCTTGTAATTTGGTTGTCGTCGAGGCACCGGTCGTCGGACAGTTGGTGTCTTCGGTTTTGACGTTTGGATCGACTTTTTGCGGTGATTCGGCGAGTATCTCATCTCGAGTTTGCAGTCCCTGACAGCAACCGTCGCGCAGATGTTCCGGTGTCGGTTGTTCGGTACCTCCGCGTCGGCAGCACCAAGAACCACCACCACTCGTCAATTTAGCTGGGCCTCCGTCACCTCTGAATTTGTAATTTGTCGTTTCCACGTCATCCTGATCGGGTTCTTCCTTTATAACGCATGGTTGTTGAACTTCTTCGTGTGTCTCGTTCGTGACATCCGCGGTACACGAGTATTCCGTCGTTTCTTGCTTGATTGTCTGATTCGAGTCGAATTTTACATCGCCGGTATTGTCACTCGCGTTGACATTATCGACGTTCTCATTAGTGAAACTTTCCGGATTTACCGAGGTATCGTTGACGTCGTCTCCTTTCAAGAAATCAATATCATCAAATTTCTCAATTATCCGTTCGTCCTTGCGATCAACCGTGGCTTCGATATCCTCGTGTCTCTCGATTTTTCGATCATTTTCCACTTGTGAAGGAATGCCAAGATTTTGCTGAAACGATTTGTCATCCAAGCTCAAATTTTCCACAGATTTCGAGCTTGGTTCCGTCCACGTGTCTCGGCCTTGATTCTCACAGGTTCCATCACGATCGGTGGTCTTCTCGTCGGTCGCGTACTTGATGAAATTTTGAATAGCCGTTATTCCGTTTTCCGGCGCAATGCCGGTACTCTCAACATTCGCTACATGATTTCCGCCGCCTGTCCATTCCCATAAGCCACCACCGTCGGGCAAACTATCGGCCCGAGGGTGGTGGCTATGCAATAAAAAATTACCGGTCATGGATTCGTTCGTTTGCGACATTGACATCATAGCCGGTTGATTGTGATACTGTTCGGATCTTTTCTCTTGCATCTTGTCGGATCCGTTCTCGTGGGACTCTCGTATTCTATCGTCCGTCGGAAAATCACTGCCCGGCCCGTTGCTGCCGTTGCCATGTTGCGACGACATATGATGATGTACGTGATGATTCTGCTGCTGTTGCAACTCTTGTTGACTTATTTGATGCTGCTGTTGCATCTGTTGATGCTGCATCTGCTGCTGTTGCTGCTTCTTGTTGAGAATCATCGTTTTCAATCGACTCGTGACACGATTTGATTGCGAATATATGTTGTTTTCCGAGCCGTCCTGGCCATCCGGATAGCCGTTTGGTTTGTTACTATCTGCGTTCTGTTGTTGCTGCTGCTGTTGCTGCTGCTGTTGCTGCTGCTGTTGCTGCTGCTGCTGCTGCCACATGATTCTTTCTCCAGAATTCTGCATATCCTGTTTTATATTCTGTTGTCCCCAATTAGCCGGGTTTTCAGGTGCGGAACTTGGCGACCAGCTCATTTGCGTTTCCATCTTGTCCTGATTTTGTTGATTCTGCCATGTGCCAGTTTGATGACTCGGCGTTCTTCGTGGACTCGGTTGAGTCTCTGGCCATTGTTGCTGAGGTTGTTGGCCACTGTCGCTCTTCATGCTACTCGGTGACCAATTCGGTTGACTAGTCGGCGTATCTGGCCAGGACATTTGATTCGATGGCGTTAATCGTGGATTCTGTTCGATTTTCGTTTGTTGAGCCCATTGTTGCTGCTGCTGTTGCAGTTGCTGTTGTTGTTGCTGCTGCTGCTGCTGCTGCTGTTGCTGTTGCTGCTGCTGCTGTTGCATTTGCTGATGTTGTTGTTGGAGTTGTTGTTGCTGTTGCAGCTGTTGGCCGGACGGTGTAAGTCTTGGATTCTGATGACCGGTTTGCTGTTGGCCCTGAACCTCCGGACTGTTTTGTTGCCAATTGTGTTGTTGCTGTGACTGTTGCTGCTGTTGGCTGGACGGTGTCATTCGTGAAGTTTGTTGGGCAGAGCTTTGATGATCTGGCATTTTGGGTGAATGTTGAGGCCAACCCTGCTGCTGCTGCTGCTGTTGTTGTTGTTGCTGTTGTTGTTGAGCGGACGGTGTCAGTCTTGGATTCTGGCTCTCACGCATCTTTTGACTCTGCTGCGACCAATTAGCCTGCGATGATTGTTCATCTCGTGGCTGTTGTTGAGCCTCGCCACTGTTGTCAGGCCAAGATTGCGTCGCGCGTGATTCCTTTGTGCTCCCGTTTTCCCAGCTCATGTGGCTCGGCGGCCTCGTTTGCTCTTGCAAACTCGCGTCCGACCAGCTCATAACGTTGTTGCCAATCTTCGCTGTAGCATTGGAATCTGCCCATATGTGTCGCTGATTCGCGTCCGAAACAGCCGGCTGCCTTGACATTTGCGTATCTCTTTGTTGCTGCGCAGCTGCCGCCGCGACTTGTGCTTGTTGCTGACCACCATGAGGCTGCCATTGATTCGGTAATTGCTGCTGACCCATTTCCACGTAGCCTGGATATCCGTTAGAGTTGTGTAAACTCTGTGGGCCCGGTTGAAGTGGATACCCAGGCATCTCGTTTCCCGACCCGCTGCCGGATATAGACGCGAAACCCTTCACTTGGGAGTCGCTAGGTGGCGGCTGTTGTGACTGTTGCTGAGAAGTTTGTTGTTGTTGTTGTTGTTGTTGCTGTTGTTGTTGCGTATCCATATGGACCGAGCTGCTACGACTCGTTGGCGTGGTCGACGGCGGAGGTGCCATCGTCACGTCCTGAAAAGAGGATCATTCGATCTGTAACTTAAAACCGATCGATCGCTCTGAGTCTCGCCGCGTGTTCTTCTCGCTGTAAACTCCTACAAAGAATGCTGTTTTCTTTCTGCTTTTTACGCATAATTTATTTGTTTTTTTTTTAATTTGTAAACCTTATTTTTCATATCTATACCGAAGTTATTCTATAAATCGATGAATGGAAGAAGAAGGTATGTAGAGACTTGATTGGTCTCATTTTTTTTTCTTACCTGCTGCTGATAGCCGTTCACGTACTCCTGGCGCTCATAGCCAACCGGTTGGCCTGGCGTCGCTGCGGGGTCCATAAATTGGCCATTGAGGGGCCTCTGGGCTGCGGAGCCACCGCTTTGCGGCGCCACGGGAGCCAAGGGTGAGGGCTGTCCTGTAATTGCGTATTGTCCCGGTGCACCGGCACGTTGAAAGGCCGATTGGTCGGTCGCTATGAAAGCTTGCTGCTGATAAGCGACTGCAATTCAACACCGCGAAATATTGATTAATCATTGAGTGCATCGTCACTTTCTCGCTGAATAAATTGCCATAATAAAATATGTTGAATTCCTGAAAAAGGATGATCGAACTGACCTGGTTGGGGATGATAAGGGGTCGCTGCGCTGTACTGGGTGTGATACCTCAGCTCTTCCAGCTGATTTGGTGCAGGTATCTGTTGGATGAATTGCTGGGGTGGCCAAGCAGCGGGTGTCGTTTCTACCGTAACGGCACCAACCGGACCCACGCCCTGGTGCCATACCGTGTTACCAAATCCAGCCGCTGGCCGGAACCCGGCACCCGCGTCACCGTAAAATGGCATTACACCGGGAGACTGCAAAATAAGAAGAATTTTTCTACCTTAGATGAAACTTCCTTTTTATACTTGTGAATTTATTACTGAGGATGGAAACTCTTTTTTTCATCGGAAAATTTGGCTCTAAGAATTACACAAAATAATTGCAAAAATCTTTTAAAGCGTAAAAATGATGAAATCGGTGGATTATAGGTTTAGTGGGATCAGTTGAAGGGCCCTGTGAATGCACGTACGCAGGCGTAGGATATATTTATACATACAAATATAGGATAATGAGGAAACGACGGAAGAAAATCGAAAAACTGGTGTACAAGCAATGTTGGCTTTTATCGTTAAAGCTTGGGGCTTTGATGCGCTTTACCAACCTTTCGAGCTCTACTTTTTTTTTTCATTTTTTTTTCCACAATTTTTTCGTCCTCTCATCGTATTTTTTCCTCTTTATTTTTACTTTATCACGCGGAAACGATGCTAACACTACGCGTGCCAAAAGGTAAAAAAAATCGACGATCCCGACAACGGAGAAAAGCGACCCTCGAGCTTTCTAGAGGTAGAAATATAATACGAACGTAGAAAAAAAAAAACTATGAAAGCTTCCCACCTCTTTTTCCCTTAAGCTTCATTATGCATGTACCTGGCATAGAGGCGACTACGTGATATAGGACAAAAATATACGTAAACGCTAGAAAGTCTCGTTGAATTCACAATTGTGTGGCTTGTACAAGTACAACACAATGAATTTTATGAATAAAAAAAAAACGCCCATAAAATGTGGAAGGTGCTGAAAACTTTCAGATTCCAACTTTTATGCATCAAATTGTAAAATTGCTATTCTCATTCAACTCTACGGAAATGAATACTCGTTGAAGACTGGCTTTTTGTTTCAGAACAGCAATTATTGAGGAAAAGTACGAATTTCATCAACGTTTCTTATTTTTTTCTTCTTTTCAAAGCGTAAGAAAGTGTCACCAAGTGGTTGTTCTTTGGTCAGATCGATTGACGAATTATTAATTAAAGTAATTAATAATGGATAAACTCGCGATGATGATTTAACAGACTTTTGCAAAATAAATAAGTTGCATTCGGAGAAAGAACTCCTCGTATATATAGCTATAGAAAAAAGAGAGGAAACTAGCAGAAGACGACAGAGAAATTAACGAAGAAGAAAAATAGTGAAAAAAAAAAAAAAACGAGGGCTGCTGTCTCAGGCACCAAAGGATCGGGAGATTCGTTCACGTCGAGCGACCGGTAGACTCGGCAACCTCGCAAGCCGACTGTAAAACTAAGTGCAAAAAGAGAACGATGACGAGAGAGAGAGGAGAGTTTTAGTCGCGACGTTTCGTGCCAGCACACATCCCATCTTGCCCTCCCTGTTTGCCCTCGCGGGACTCTCGCCATAAAATACCTATAATACATCCATATATATATATATATATACATATATACAAGCAGACACGTATATAGATGAGCTATATATTGGGAGTACAAATTCGGTCCGTTTTTTTGTGGTAAAAAATCCATTTATTTCAAAATAAAAGGTATGAATAGATTAATCAAAGCATTGTCCATCGCTGGCTACTACTTTTTCCCACCTCTCAGGCAATTTTCGAATTCCATCTCGAAAAAAAAAGTCTCGTCTTTTGAGGCGATCCAAGTTTTGAGCCAATTGTCGATTTCTGCGAAAGAAGTGAACCGGTGAGTTGCTAAATCCTGCTGCATCCGTCGGAACAACCAATAATCAGTAGGAGCAATGTCCGGAGAATACGGCGGGTGCGGTAAAATATCCCATTTGAGCGTTTCCAAATATTTTTTTACGACTTTTGCGACACGAGGCCGAGCGTTGTCATGCAGAAGAATAATTTTGTCATGTCTTTGCTCGTATTTCGGCCGTTTTTTCTCGTAATGCACGGCTCAAACGAATCAATTGTAGTCTATACCGATCGCCCGTAATGGAATCGCCAGGTTGTAGCAGCTCATTGGCTCATTTGGCTGTCCAGGGCGAGAGGCTTGTCTTCAACGCTGAAATCACCGTTCTTAAAGCGTCGAAACCATTCCCTACATGATTTATCAGGTGGAGCATCATCGCCATAAACTTCAACAAGCATTCGATGCGCTTCAGCTGCACTTTTCTTCCAATTAAAGCGGAATAGTAAAACTTCCCGAAAATGCTGCTTAGTTGACACAAAATTTGACATATTCAACGCAGTAAAAAACAAGGTTTTTAATGGTACTCAAAGCGATATAAACTGAATGTTATTGACAGATGTCTAAGCTCTCTGAAAGCACCGAAATCAGCTGTCACTATGAAACATTCATAACAGCCAGAGCCATCTCTTGAAAACGGATCGAATTAATTTGTACTCCCAATATATAAACAGATACATATCGAATACACTCTGTGTCAATATAATTTTCCAATTCTTCTTCTTTCTTCCTTCTTTCCAATCGAATCTCTCAAATTCCCGGTAAAGTTTTTTTTTCTTCTACTTTCCTGCCAAGCTTCGAAACTTTTTTCTCCGTTTGGGAAAAGGGAGGAAAAAAAGAATTAGCCGTTACTCTGTACAAATACAGATTCGATCTTTATGGTGCGGTATATGCCAATTAAATGTCTTTTCGAATCGTTTATTCACGCTCCGGGAGCGCATCAAGGATCAGCTCATTCTGACCTTCGAGTGTACCGCGAGTCTTTCGAGAAGCGATCGCAAGTGGCCGAGGGTTGCCCAACTCACGATCTGGGCCTCCTGATCGAGGGTCAACTTCCGGCCTCGACCTCGAAAACAACCGGTCAATGATCGCTCGCTAAAGCTGAATCATCGATATTCTATATATAACGTGTATTCGTGAACCTATACCGGTATGACGTGTAAAAAGTTCACGAACCGAGAAGTTCTCATGAAATATGTAGCACTTTGGGTGCTTAAAAACATCAATTTTTTTTTATCTCATAAATCGTTAGCAAAATATCTTAAGAATACAGCCTGAAAATTTCAAAACGATATTAGGATTCCTTCTAACGGTATTTATATAAATGATAAAGACTCTCCGCTCGACTCTCAAGCGCGCTCAGGTATCCACGAGCGCTCAGTTAGGTAGTTTGTTGGGTTTGTTTGGGTTTTCATAACCCAAACAAACCCAAACGCGACCGTTTGGCGATTAGCTCCAAAACATCTCCATTCTGGGTAAAAAATAATCGAGGTAGCGGCATTTCTTGCTGCTATTTTATTCAATGAAGGAAATTCAGCCCTACCCATGGTTATGAATGAACTACAAATCGTAGTTGACAGGCAGAGCTACGGATATGCCGAGCAAATGGATCAGATGCGCGTGGCTCGGCAAAATAGAAAAAGTTTATTAGAGACGAAAGAAGCTCGAAAAGCTCGTAAAGAGGAAATGCAAGCTTCAAATGAGTTACATGAGGAAGAGGAAGGACTGCTGTATGGTGCTGGAATCACTGATTAATCGGTAAGACACTTCATCATTCGATTAAACACATTTGACTTTGAGTTTTTCGTTTGTGTAACTTTAAAAGTGTTTTTCTCGAAACGACTTTTTTTCAATTTGCGGGAATCATAACTCAAAAACTAATTGATGGATCATCTTCAAATTTGGAACACATTTACGTAATATAATTTATTAAAACATGAACCTAAAGTTGGAAAGATTAGATTGTTTAAAACAAATTTATTATTGCAAAATGCCGGGAAAAAATGCTAAACATCGATCATTTTCTTTCAAATACGTTCCAACATTCAATACTCGATTTTTTGTTCAAAATTTAGGTTCATGTTTTTAAAAAAACATCTCAAGAATGTAAAAAAATTTGTTGGACTATTTCAGATGCGAATTGCGAGCTGCACAATTCCCGCAAATCGAAAAAGACGATGAGGACACGCCAAGGGACACAGAAAATTATTGCATGGCAAGTGAGAAGGACAAAAGAAAATTATTGCATGGCAAGTGAGAAAATTATTGCATGAAATGGATTTATATCAACCTCACTGAAATTTTCGTGTAAAGATATTTCGTATGACAATTAACCGGAATAAGTATTATTGATTTGAATATTTTGAATTGCGATTATTGAATTGAATATTATGAATTGCGATTATGGAATTGAATATTATGAATTGCGAATCTTGAATTGAATATTATAAATTGCGATTATTGAATTGCATATTATAAATTGAATATTATTGACTTGCGATTCCTGGTGCCAACGAAGATTCGCCAAGTTCCCGGTGAACTGCGCTTTTCGAAATGACTACACGTACCTATATCAAGAGCGCAACCGCGGGGTGTATATATCGCGCCGGGTAATTAATTCGAAACTCGAGACACGAGGATACACCCAAACCAGCGTCTTGGGAGATCCTTTCCTCCGCTCTCCTGTAGTTGGCTCCGTTTTGTGGCTTATTACGCTCGTTACGAGTCCCGCGGTTCAATTAGACGCTATTGAATTACCGGGGTTAATCTTAGGGTGTCGAGCTTCTCGGGGTGAGGGTTCACGAGGGACGAAAACAAATTTTCCCCCGCTTACGAGGACGCACCTCGACAGCACGTGGAGACAATTTGAAGGGAATTTACGGGTAAGATCGTCGTGAAAGTCTATATTAAAGTTTGGGCGAAATCATTTCGATCCAAGAAAAACATTTCGATCCACATAAAAATCCATTAGATCCATGTGTTTCATACGTAAAAATTCTTTGTCTTTGAGAAAAAAAAACGATTGGGAGTACAAATTAATTCGGTCCTTTTTCAAGAGATGCCTCTGGCTGTTATGAATGTTTCATAGTGACAGCTGATTTCAGTGGTTTCAGAGAGGTTAGACATCTGTCAATAACATTCAGTTTATATCGCTTTGAGTTCCATTAAAAACCTTGTTTTTTACTGTGTTGAATATGTCAAATTTTGTGTTAACTAAGCAGCATTTGCGGGATGTTTTACTTTTCTGCTTTAATTGGAAGAAAAGTGCAGCTGAAGCGCATCAAATGCTTGTGAAGTTTATGGTGATGACGCTCCAGCTGATAAATCATGTAGGGAATGGTTTCGACGCTTTAAGAACGGTGATTTCAGCGTTGAAGACAAGCCTCGCCCTGGACAGCCAAATGAGCCAATGAGCTGCTACAACCTGGCGATTCCATTACGGGCGATCGGTACAAACTACAATTGATTCGTTTGAGCCGTGCATTACGAGAAAAACGGCCGGAATACGAGCAAAGACATGACAAAATTGTTCTTCTGCATGACAACGCTCGGCCTCATGTCGCAAAAGTCGTAAAAAAATATTTGGAAACGCTCAAATGGGATATTTTACCGCACCCGCCGTATTCTCCGGACATTGTCCCTTCTGATTGCTGGTTGTTCCGACGGATGCAGCAGGATTTAGCAGCTCACCGGTTCACTTCTTTCGCAGAAATCGAAAATTGGCTCAAAACTTGGATCGCCTCAAAAAACGAGACTTTTTTTTCGAGATGGAATTCGAAAATTGCCTGAGAGGTGGGAAAAAGTAGTAGCCAGCGATGGACAATACTTTGATTAATCTATTCATACCTTTTATTTTGAAATAAATGGATTTTTTACCACAAAAAAAACGGAACGAATTAATTTGTACTCCCAATAAATTCTCAATAGAATTAATTAACTATTCCAGCAACCTTGCAAGCGGAAGCAAAAGTTTGGTGCCGGCTTGAAATTCCGAACTTTCAATGCTCCGACGGTTTTTTTTTTCTTCTTTTTATGAAAATAAAATAAAATAATTCGAGTTTCGTAGATACTGGATAATTGAACCATTTTTTTGCGCCGTCTCTCGTAAAATCCAATATTGACGTGAGCAAATAAATTCTAAAAAACAAAGTTTTTTTCAATGTTGAGCCAGAATAGGGTGCAAGCGAGTTTTACAGTACAAATCTGATATACAATCGGACCCTTCGACGCGGAGAGTTGTTTAATTCCCAGTTCGGCGGGGAGGGGGGGCGTGGGGGTGGAGAATGAGGCGCGAGTTATCCCGTCGTGAATTCGTTGGGTCCACAGTTAGCGCGTAGATTTAATTAGTAATTAGCGAGTTTGTTTGTCGACGGGGCGCTTCATTAGCGAAAATCCCTGTGTGGCAGAGTGTGCTCGAGAGGAAAACTGAGCCGGAGGAAAAAAAAAGGCGGGAGAGAGGAAGCGAGAGAAAGTGAGTGAGAAGGTATCTCTCTCTCTCTCTCTCTCTCTCTCTCTCTCTCTCTCTCTCTCTCTCTCTCTCTCTCTCTCTCTCTCTCCTTCTCCCTCTCCCTCTCCCTCTCCCTCTCCCTCTCCCTCTCCCTCTCCCTCTCGCCCTCTCTCTCTCTCTCTCTCTCTCTCTCTCTCTCTCTCTCTCTCTCTCTCTCTCTCTCTCTCTCTCTCACACACACACACACACACACACACACACACACACACACACACACACACACACACACACACTTTTTCCTCTTCGGCCCACTGCATCCCCGTGGTATTGATATATCAAAGACCCAAGTACACACTCGACGTTTTCACGATTGAAAATTCATTCTCGAATATATATTCGTCAAGAGACGTGATAATGGTTCAACCTCGATAGTGAACGCTCGTATTTTACCTCACAGAACGTATCACATTCCCGTATATCTGGTAAACGTCTACTGTAGCATAAAACACTCGAGGAATCGTTGCAGAAACTCGCTGATCGAACGAAGAGAAAGTTTGCTACTATCTGTTGGAGCTCTTGTATACCTCGCAAAATCGATTTCACCTTGCGCAATATTATCGTCGTTCACCTCCTGAGACAACGACTCAATAGTGGCAAATTCAACAAAGCTAATCTCATGCAGGTGCTTCGGTGAATGAAAAATCGATCTGTACCATCGTCGGATAGACTCTCCGACAATGGAAACTTTTCTATTGAACCCAAACACCAAAAAAAAACTAAAACCAACATAAACCTAAACAAAGCTGATCTCGCACGTATGATTCGATGAATGAAAATCGATCGGTACCACCCTCAGAAAGCCTCTTCGATAATGGAAACTTTTTCATTGAGTTGCCAAGGCATTTTCATCCCGTTGAAAATAATTGATCGCAATTTAAGGAGGTACGATCATTAAGGAGCTACGTGGGTTTGAAAATTTCAAGGAATCCATTTGTTTTATTTTATTATCTAATAGTACAATATGTCTAAAATATTCTCCCAAAGTTTTGTCAATCGGAGTAAAAATCTAGGAGAGAGAGAGAGCCTTTGGGAATTCACCCCGTTGGGAAAGACCGGCCGGAAGCGATGCAGGTATACGCATTTTTCTCAAAACACTATTTTTTAAGTCGGTGGACACGATTTTTCAAAAACTCATGCACCGATCTTATTGAAATTTTGCACACTTCTTCAAAATAGCATTGACCAGTAATTGAACGAAGGTTTTTTTTTCTTCGATTGCAACTAATTTTACAAGGCTATGCGTAGTGTAAATTTTACCAAAAATTGAACTATTTTGCATACAACTCTGCCAAAAATTCAAATTTCAATTTTTTTTTAATCCTTCATTCAATCACGAGCTATACTTATCTACTAATAGAAAAAAATTGGTTTTTTAATTTCAGATAAAGCTATCATGAGTTATCCTGACCACCACGAGGACACTTTTTTTGAGGGGGTCTCCGGAAACCAGGTCCCACCGGCTGGATTTCCCAAATTTTTGGATGAAATTTTTTTTTAATATTCAAGAAATGTTGCTCTTTTATGTGCTTAAAATTTTGAATAAAATAATGTATATATTATATTTTAAAAAATAGAGAAAATAGCTCTATTTGTTACTTCGAAAGCCACGTAACCCCTTAAGGAGGATCCAATTTTTGGGTCTGAAATTTTTATACGATATTGACGAATGCATTATGCACCCTTTGGAAAAATTTGAGCTATATTGACCGTTTAGTTGTTTCGTAGTAAAATTGCAAAGTTGAGTGCTTTGAGCTAGTGAATCGTCTTATGGTCGCGGTCGACCGGAAGTGCGCTGATCACGGTTTTGTTGCTCACGTATCCAACTAAGGTCGTTGAAAAACTAAAGTTTGATAAATCAGACATAATCGATATTGTAAAAAATCGAAAATTCGAACTTCACCGTGTAGTCCAAGCACTGCATTATAAAACGGTTTCAACTTCCGGTTGAATATTATCATAATGACGAAATAGCACCCATAGACTTGCCAACGTCAGGCGTAACAGCTGATTCGTTTGGCTAGCATAACCTAGCTCTGCTTGGAAATCGTCGTGAAGACGAGTCTCGCCACCGAACGCAACATTTTACCTACAATATTAATTCCGCTGAGGTGATTCGGGGCTATTTAAATAAGATTCCAATAGATTTGGTGCAACGTTTTTTTTAGTTCGTTTTTATGGTGAAACTGTCATTGTGAATACGACGGAGACTACTCCAGAGTCATTAAGAATCTAATTTTTCATTTTTTATAAGTAAATATGCAATAAATAAATCATTTACCACAAATTTGTCACTTTGGGTTCGACAATACGAATATTCAACATAAATTAACATAAACCAGAAAACCCGCGGGATAATATAAATTTATTCACTCTGTCGACCCTGAAGAACTAGTCGTACCTCCTTAAAATGATTTGTGGGTCCGTTTTATGATGTCCAAACTATCGCAGCAGGAAGTTAGAAGTGATCGGCGAAGGGGAAGATTCTTCGATAAAACAAATGAGCACTCGGTAGGTCTCCCTCCCTCTCTCTCTCTCTCTCTCTCTCTCTCTCTCTCTCTCTCTGTTGAGTAACACCATCTAATCGAATAAGGAAAGATCAAGTGGTAAACGGGTCCTGATCGTTTTCCCGATTATCCTATTCTCAATGGCGCACGAAGGCTGGTAACCCGAGCAAGAGAGAGATGGATAGAGAGAGAGAGAGAGATCTCAATTGTGGGCTTGGGGGTTGATTCGAAGAAGGGTGATAGAAATCCTGCGAATGGGAAGCCAGCACTTATCCACACCCATACAGATATGGCACGAGGCTGAGGGATGAGAGTACAGCCGAAAGTGGGTTCATGCCAGATTCGTGTTTGTGACCGTAGTGTTCCGATAACATCAAGGGTGTTGAACGGCTGGTGTAACTTGGTAGAAGCTCCGCTATAGAGCCAATAAACCAAAAGCGTGTACGTGAAAGAGAGAACGGTTAAACACAGTGGCGGGTAAAAGCTTCTCTCCTCCACACGAAAAACCCCTCCGAGACCTAAGGGACCCCTGTCATCGTGACTATCGTGAGTTGGGCAACCCCTTGAACGCCCACGCGAACAACGGTCCAGGCGTCGTCCGATTGAAAAGCAGCATGGGAGAAGAAGCAAGAGAGACAGAGAAAAAAAAAAGAGAAAGTATAGCTTGCCGATGTTAAGGCCAAGGGGGATGAAAGTGTGATGGCTTAACGATGAGATATCCTCGCTCTACTTCGCCCTTTTCTGGCTCTCGCGCTCTCGTTCTCAATGCTCCATTCGACGAGTGGCATGACCTACGACAACAAGTCGACTAGAAGGTCGTCCGTGGCAGCGATGACAAGCGTTCGAACGGGCCGACAACCATGCGAAACACGGGGCGATGGGATAAAACGAGATTTCCTGAATGAACACGAGAACACGTTGCCACAACATAACCCCGGGGAGTCCGAGCAACTGACCGCCTAGCCTCCACTCTCTAACCCACAGTGCCTAGCTTTACTATACGCGGCAATATCGTGTAATAAGTTTCTCTGTATAACACAACGTACAGACACCGTACTGTCACGACCTCGACCCTTATCCTCTTCGTACTCTGGCCAAAATTGGTCCCGGGCAACTTTCCGATCCTCTGGAGAAGGCCTCGATGGTCATAATTGAAAACGGCGCTCAGTTTAGACACGCTTCGGTCGGTGATCCGTGAATAATTGAGGTAGGAGTCGCGCCAAGGCGTGTTTGTTTTTTAGAGATTTTTTTGAAAATTTTCAAGACTTATTCAGGAGCAAATTTCTAAAGGATTCACCGTTCCATTTTCGAGATATTGGCAATCAAAAATTTCATGCTTTTACACGTGTTCTTATGGGGAGCAGTGGAACAATTTCACATTTCACGCGATAACTTCGAGACTTTTCTACAGATTAAGAAAAAAAAATCTCAATTACAGAGAAACATATGATGAAGTGAGTGAAAAAAAATCATGAATTTTGACCGTCTAGTTTCAGAGATATAGCGATTTAAATTGAGGGGTAACACCGCTGTAGAATTAAAAAAAATGGATTTTTTTTCATCGGCTTAAGAGATGCTTTGAAGCATCTGGAATGAGGGAAAGCGTGGAGGCGTATTTAACCAGTCGTCTTTCGCTTACTTTGGCGCGGCGTAAATTCTGTAACCGCTACAACATTCGCCGGAATAATTGACGCGCCATCGATAAATTTGATCCAAAGTTGGGTAGCAAGATTTAGAGCTTCAGGCACGGCTGTAAACAGGCATCACCAAAATCAAGCAGCCTCTGTATCAACTCCGGAAAACATCCAACGTGTGAGTTTGTTTGGGTTTGTTTGGGTGTCTGTTTTAGAAAATCCACGAATGTCATTGAGAGTGCGTTCGTCTGTTTTGGGTATTCCAAAATCGACAGTGCATGAAATTGTGAAGAAAAATAAAATAAAATGTCATCCGTATAAAATCCAAATAATTGAAAAATTGAACGACAGTGACTACCCAACAAGAATAACTTATCCTCAAAAGATGCTGGAGACTTCTTCCACCGAAACACGACTAAGAAACATTTTTTATAGCGACGAAGCACATTTCCATCTTGGAGGTTACGTCAACAAGCAAAATTTTCGTTACTGGAGTCTCCAAAATCCAAGAGAAGTGCATGAGCAGCCACTGCATATCGAAAAGGTCACTGTTTGGTGCGCTATTTCGGGGCACGGAATCATCGGGCCTTATTTTTTTGAAAATCATTTAAACAATGTTATTTTCAAAAATTAAAATCTGCATTTGATTTCTTTTCATTTTAATAATTTTTTAAACATTACTTTGTTTATTTATTTGTTTACGAATTTTTTAAGTTTGAAATCTGCCATCTGCCATCTACATTATAAGGATATTTCACAATATTTCAAATCTTTCGTCGATTGAACGGAGAATAAATTTTTTCAACTGTAGCGAGACTGCTACCTCAATGTGCAGCGGATCAAAAAAAAAAAATTTCGAAAAGTAATGGTCTTTGTCAAATAGCTAATGACTTTTTTACTGCCAAGTCGCGAGCTTTTTTTACATTCGAAATAATGGTCCTACTATCGTGGTAATTTAGTCACGCTTGTCAAGCACTACGATAAATCTCAATTAGATCGGGCCGTTGCACAAGGATAATTGGATTTTCATGAAATAATTCGACGTCCCTTAATCGACGAAATGGCATCACCGCAAGCTCGTCCTGTTCACGTAAAATAGCTTTTACCATTGCGAGGAAGGGGTGGGGGGGGGGGGGAGTGGAACAAAAAGAATTGTCTATTTTGTGGTTCGTCGCTTTTCTCTCCACTTTGTAGCCTCATCGGTCGATCGCGTCAATACATATGGGGGGAAAAAAAAAGATGTCGAAAAAACAAAGTGTAGAGGATCCCGCACGTATGAACCACCGACCCTGATCGTTCGCGACTTTTATTTCGTGCTCTTTAGAGTAATCAAGTCCCCATGGCAATAACACTCTGGCTGAATACACGGCCATGTAAATTCGAGCTTCTGTACACACGTGTATATCTATACGAAAAGATAGAAGGATAAACGGCCACCAATTGACCGTTTCAATTTTATCGAGTTTTCCCACAACTCCCGGGGGAAAAAAAAAAACAAACAAACGACCTGGCTATTGGAGTGCTGACTGTAAATTATCGCCAATAGAGCTAATATTTGTGATCGCGTTACGTACTGTACGATTGAATGTCCAATTGCCTTTCATTAATTCACAGCGATACGTTTTCTTCTATTGGATTGTGTACTCTTGGCATTGACGTACGTCAATGGCTGATGGGCAGCTTTATTCTCACAGTGATCCATTCTATTCAATGTATAATGCTTTTGTGTTATCCTCCGAGGCTGAATATTTCTTGGCTTGGCAAAAGGTCTTGAAGGTTCTGCAAACAATTGCTTTTGCATCCCCGACAGCCAGCCAAATTCGTGTCCATCCAGTTCTCTAAGCTTTTGTTAAATCATTAAACGAGCCGAACAATCGATTTGTCGTCAGAACAACGAGGAGTTTCGTTTCAGAAAACTCATTGATGATGTGACAGCGAAAAAATCGTAAATTGCTACGATACTGCGGGCTCGTACTCTCGGACATTGTTCACAGTGAGTTGGGGGCAAAGCATCTTTATCGTTCGATCACGTGGTTTTTCTTGGCAAAGAACAATCTGTCATCGCACGCGTTGATCAACGGAAACGTCAGTTACGTTATCGACTTACACTTTATTTTATTTTCTGGCCCTCCCATTTGCTGGTTTGGTCATTGTGTCCATTTCGTACAAACACGCTGCTATAAATTTATCGACCGATTGGGTATGCAACAATACGTTTTATGAAGAGAAGAAATCGATTACGTTGAACCACAATATCGACGTTTCTTTTTTACGTGCGGTCCTCACACCACCAACAATTTTGGATTTTGTCATGCACCTGTTTCAGCCCCAGCTTCAAAAAGAGAGAAAGATCGAGAAAGTGGAGAGGAAGGGCGATAGCGAAAGTGCGCGAAAAGCTATAAAATGTGTCCAGGGGTAGTAAATCCTTCATTGATCTCACCCCTTTCCCGTACACGATGGTACACTATACGAAGGCTATTCCGATGCGCGAAAGCTTCGACGAGAATTGGAACATTCATTCTCATTGAAACGAGAACGTTCGACGTGATGGGGAAAGGAATGAAAATGTTTTGAAGCTCTCTCTCTCTCTCTCTCGCTTCGCTTGTAACGGATTTATCGATAGTTGCGTTTTACAGGAACACTTGTACATCATACCCAACTCTCTCTCTCTCTCTCTCTCTCTCTCTCTCTCTCTCTCTCTCTCTCTCTCTCTCTCTCTCTCTCCACTTTATTCGTCATTGATTTTGAAAAGCCGAACTGAACTACCATCGTCCTGTATATCAATTCATAACGGAGTATTGAGATTTGTGAACTAAAAACGAAAAAAAAATATGACAGGTGAAACTTTTATGGCACTTGCACTAAGCTTCGAACATCAAATCCATACAAATTCGAGCCGTATACTTCGCGTTGAGGCGGGCAACCACTTTAGATGGTTCAAAAAATCAACTTTTTTTTAATTTCATAAATCGTTAGCAAAATATCTTAAGAATACATCCTGAAGATTTCAAAACGCAATGATAGACTCTCCGCTCGACTCTTAAGCGCGCTCAGATTTCCACGAGCGCTCAGTTAGGTAGTTTGGGTTTGTTTGGGTCTTCATAACCCAAACAAACCCAAACTCGACCGTTTGGCGATTGGCTCCAAAACATCTCCATTCTGGGTACAAAATAATCGAGGTAGCGGCATTTCTTGCTGCTATTTTATTCGATGAAGGAAATTCAGCCCTACTCATGCTTATGAATGAACTACAAATCGCAGTTGGCAGGCAGAGCTACGGATATGCCGAGCAAATGGATCAGATGCGCGTGGCTCGGCAAAATAGAAAAAGTTTATTAGAGACAAAAGAAGCTCGAAAAGCTCGTAAAGAGGAAATGGAAGCTTCAAATGAGTTGCATGAGGAAGAGGAACGGACTGCTGTACGGTGCTGGAATCGCTGATTAATCGGTAAGACACTTTATCATTTCATTAAACACATTTGACTTTGAGTTTTTCGTTTGTGAAACTTTAAACGTGTTTTTCTCGAAACGACATTTTTTCAATTTGCGGGAATCATAACTCAAAAACTAATTGATGGATCATCTTCAAATTTACAACACGTTTACATAATATAATTTATTAAAACATGAACCTAAAGTTGGAAAGATTAGATTGTTTAAAACATATTTATTATTGCAAAATGCTGAGAAAAAAAAATGCTCAAAATCGATCATTTTTTTTTCAAACACGTTCCAACATTCAATACTCGATTTTCTTTTTCAAAATTTAGGTTCACGTTCTTGAAAAAACATCTCAAAAACGTATAAAAATTTGTTGGACTATTTCAGATGCGAATCGCGAGCTGCACAATTCCCCGCAAATCGACAACGACGATGAGGACACGCCAACGGACACAGCCGATTACACCTTAATTAATGCATGAAATAACTTAAAAAAATTACCAGAGATGCATGAAAATATGAGTAAATTATTGTCAGAGTTGCAGAAATTTCCGTATTTTTTTCCCAATGAAAAAAAAATCCCAAAAATCATCTTTCGGTCTCCTAAAGTGCCCGCTTTAAGCCAATAAAAAAAAGATAAATTGTTTTCCTCAAAGGTACATAAGGCTATAAAAAAAAATCAGAAAATCACTTTACCTTCAGGTCGGAATTTCAATGATCAATTCGAAATGTGTTCCTCTGTCGAGGGAAAGAAACTGTTGGAAATTGGAATATGAAACTAAGTACGAGGGTTACGAGAGTGCAGAGCGAATGTACACCTCCGATATTCCACCTATGACCAAATTACATTGTTTCTCCCCCAATTTCGTTCTGTTACCATGCAATGTACACGAGTTCGCGTATAGATGTCGGTAAAGTGCTTTTATATATAGATGTAGTTTACAAACTTGAGCCAAGCGTCCTCGCATATAACAGGAGCCATGTGAAAACCGCACGTGCATTGTGGTCCAGTCGCATTTCTATCGATGCCCATGTATATATATATATATATATATATATATATATATATATATATATACACGTACGATGAATGAGAAGGTAAAATATACGTATGTTTGTAACATTGGGCAGATCCGTGGGCCAACGAGAGTGCCGGAATTCCGCGGTTTCGGGTTTGCTGCATAATTGCGCGTTTCGATGGATACTAGGAACGTCGATTCCTTTATCGGCTCGATATTGCCAATTATCGTCGCCACACAAGTTAACCATCCGCGTTTACGTTTTGTCGCTATGGGTACTTGCATTCACCTCTACCTCTGGCTCGCTATCAAAAGGCCAGTATTGACGCGCGCGATGCCCAATTCGAACGATTTCATGCCTAGTGCATGAAATCATTGCTCTTCTAGCTATGTAGCTCTGCTATTCGTTCATATGTTATTATTGTCAATCCTCTGCTATATGGCGCAAATTAAAAAGACTATACGGGCTATTCGTGTCTCCAGGAGAAAAAAAAATACTTGACAAAAGAAAAGTACATTGTGAGACGAGGACGAAAAAAATCTTTTTTTGACGCGTACGAGTTTGTTTGGGTTGCAATAACACGAGGTTAAACAGAACAGTTTTTTTTTCGTCGAGCATTATACGAAACTTTATTTTACGCGGTGTGAAAATGAATGTCTTGCCGAGTGGAATAAACATATTTTTTGCTGCACTGACAGAAAAAAAACAATATTTTATTTAAATAGGATCTATTTAAATCAAATAGATATTTTCCTTGTCTCACGGCCTACTACGACACTATTTATTTTAATTTTTTTTTTTGTTCAAGCTGTTATTTTTAAATATTAAATATATTCAAATTAAAGAAATAAAAATAAAATACGATATATCGCATTAATATGAGAAAGGAGTATAGGTTCATGACATAAGATAAAATAAAATTTTCTTTTTTTTTTTACTAACAAGGCTGTTATTTGAAAAAAAAAAAAGAAAGGTATAATCGTATAAAGACCCATTTCCTCAATTGCAGAATGCTACAACAGTCTTCTAACGAAAACAAAGTCATGAGATTTTTGGAGAGACTGAATCGTGTACCATTTTCTTCCGTCTGTCTCTTTTGTCTTATACTACCAGATGAAACCAAATCACGGATTTATTAGGAATAAATAAAAAATATTTAGTTATATTAGACGATAAATAGATCGTGATATATATAAATAAATATGTTTAAAATAAATAATTTTAATAATGGAATGGAATAGGAAAAATTTGATCTCACGAAAAATCTAGTTAATTCAAATTTTTAAAAATCAAATAGACGCGTCTAGTTAATATCAAAAGAATTTTTTTGTCAGTGTGACAAGCAAAATGATACCCGTGACCGTCAGAACAGTGGCAAATTATTCCTCATACCAACGAACATCGTTCTACGAGTGCAAATCGTCTACTCCGATAATTTTTTAAACAACATGGAACGTGATACTTTTTATCCCGATCTTATATGAGAGCTGCGGAAATTTTGATCAAAGTTTCTATCGAGTCGATTGTTGGTTCTATCCAGCTCACTTTGAGATCGTATTTTTTTATGTCAAAAATAATTGAATCAAAACATTCAATGCAAGAGAATTTCATTTCGCAAGAGAGATCAATGATGAGCCAATGAGCAATTCCAAGGAATATCACGAGTTTTGATACTGCGAAAAATAACGAATCTCACTTAAGGGGGATCGTGTCATCCTGCGGATGGTCTTTTGAGCTTGCAAGACGAAATGGCTATGGGTTGCCGGCAGGACAGACAGCACAGGTACCACCCACACATGCACATACGCACATACACTCATGTAAATAGAGAGAGAGAGAGAGAGAGAGAGAGAGAGAGAGAGGGAGAGAGGGAGAGAGAGAGAGGGAAAGGGAGAGAGAGAGAGAGAGAGGGAGAGAGGGAGAGAGAGAGAGGGAAAGGGAGAGAGAGAGAGAGAGACCCTAAAGCATGAAAGCTAGAAGGGGTAGACTGGCGGTAGACGCCGGCTGCGGGGGCGGTGACCGACCACCAACGCGAATCAATACCCGCAGGAACAGGAAGCACTCTCTCTCTCTCTCTCTCTCTCTCTCTCTCTCTCTCTCTCTCTCTCTCTTCTCTCTCTACCTCCCTCTTTCGGAAGTGAGCAAGTGAGCAAAACGATCGAAGCGTCAGTAAAAAAAGAGAAAATTGGATAAAACAAGCATATAGGATGTTTTACTCCAAATAAGACTTTAGAAATAAAACGAAACTCAAATAAAAGCGTAGTGAAGAGTGTGTATGAGCGTGTAAACTCAAATAAAAGTAATAAAGAGTGTGTATGAGTGTGTGTACGAGCATATATGTGTACTGACTAAGAAAGCATTATAAGGACTTGATCAGGCAACATTATAATGACCTGATCATGCAGCATTATGAACGCCTGGTCAGGCGACCTGAAAGCGTTCCGGACCCTATGGAAAATTCCACATGGGTACGCCCAACGTTCGCAAGTCTATGGGCGCTACTTCTTCATGATGATAACATTCAACCGGAAGTTGATACCGTTTTATAGCGTAGTGCTCGAACTACACGGTGCAGTTTGAATTGTCGATTTTTTACAATAACTATTATGTCTAATTCATCAAATTTCAGTTTTCCAACGACCTTAGTTTGATACGTGAGCACTTCCGATCGACCGTCTCCAAAAGACGACGTGCCTCGCTAGCTCAAAGTGCTCAACTTTGCAATTTTATTACGAAAAAACTGAACGGTCGATATAGCTCAATTTTTTCCAAAGGGTGTATGAACGTATTCGTCAACATCATATAAAAACTTCAGGCCTGAAAGTTGGATTCTTCTTAATGATCGTACCTCCTTAAAGCACAAAATAATACAGCTGAACTAATTTATCGGCATATATAATACAATCCTGCTTGTATTTCTTGATTCTGCAAATATATCGCTCTACGAGCTTTCGTAAACGCCAATAGACGGTGTAACAATAACCTAATCGAGCCTAGATGCATTGAAAGAGTACTACAAGCATACGCGATACGATTAGCAAACACTGAAACTGGAGCAAGCGTTTTAGCCATTGGTACACCTTTGTGCATATATATGTCGATTTACGCGTTTGTGCATTCAGGGTAAGAGAGGTGGAAGGGATAATTGTGAGCATCGAGAATACTTGGATCGGGATCAAGGAAATGATCCTTTAGATTTGTTTGGATTTTAGCGATGAAAAACTTTAGAGACGAAGGAAAATCTTGTGAACATTTGACAAGAGATAACATGACTTTGTCTTTCAAAAGACGAATGACTCACCATCGAGACGACCGGGGGCGGTGGATTTCCGTTTCTAAGAACGCCCGATTGCTGACTCACAGCCGGATTCAGATTGTCCTTTGCTTGCTGCATGGGATCTGCGTGTAGTGATTGCTGTGATTGTTGCTGTTGTTGTTGTTGCTGCTGTTGCTGCTGCTGCTGTTGCTGTTGTTGCTGCTGCTGCTGTTGCTGCTGCTGCTGCTGCTGTTGTTGCTGCTGATGTTGAATTCCACCGATACCACCCTGAGGGCTCCCAAGACCTGCTGGCGCGCTATCCGGGGTGCTTACTTGTCTAGCGATTTTTCGGTAACTCTGCAACAAATGAGAAAGAAATGATAATTGCTGATCTTTACAATCGAAAGCCTGATAATTGCTGATCTTTACAATCGAAACAATCGAAAGCCGTTTACATCGAAACATTCTCCTTCCGGTATACGCATACAGTAGGGACAGGCTGATAAAAATATTTTTTCACAACGCCCTTTTAGGCAATGTGTTTTTCTTTTGTATGTCTTTTCTGCACATCTATGACGTATGAGGATGATGGATCAGTCGAGCTTAACAATGTGTAACGTCTTCATCTTTCGTTCATCTCGACGATTTCAATTAGAGCCTTGGAGAAGGCACACACGAGTCTTTATATTCCACGTACCTATTGTAGCAAAGAGAGAAAGAGGAAGGAGATGGAGTGAGAGCCATAGAATAGTATAGTTCGAGGCAGTTGTGACCCTAATGCTAAAAATATCCACATGGCCTTAAGTAGAACGCTCCACGATGTACGTGTGTGGGTGTGTGTGTGTGGGTGTGTGTGTATTCGCTGAAATCGTTTCCATAGTTCAACGTGCTTCTGTACCACTCCTACACACACATCGGCAAATGTATGTATCTTTTTTACATGCAGTATGCAAAAGTTCATATTTCAGTTGTATCTTCTACGTCCTTTTTTGTTCAGTTATCCTCAAGGTCGAGCATTCGACCGATCAATATAAAAAGTACACGATATTCCTTGAACGTGGAAACGTCGTATAAAAACTTTTCGTAAAGAAAGAATATTAAAATTTATTAAGGGGCCAGTCCACTTTGCAAATTTCAAACAATCGACTTTTTTTTTACTGTTTTCGAAAGTACATACATTCAGAAATATTGTGTCAACATTTTATGAAAATCCGAGCTCTCTAAGTCAAACTCGGCCCGATCGCCATCGAATTCACCGACAATCGCGATGACGAGCGTGTTCGCTCTGCAAACCACCGCAGTTCTGAGTGCTCAAAAGAGACCAGAATCAAACGAAAGCAAGCAAGACTTGAAGAAATCGACGATGATGAGCAATCAGAAGGGATTTTGTACGGTGGAGGAATTGCCGATTGAGTTTAGGTAAGAGTTTTTCATAGTATAAACTTCAAACGCGTTTTTCTCGAAACAACGTTTTCAAAATCTAGCTCCATCGTATCTTTAAAACTAATAAACCGATTCTCTTGAAATTTGAACCAGATATTGTAAACATCATTCGCAACAAGATGACCCTCGATGGTTTTAAAATTTTGATTTTTACTCTTTTTTTGTTGCGAAAAACTGCGAAAAAAACGCGTTTTTTTTTACTTTTTTCGTTTTTCATCTGCCATTTTTTTATTTTTTGATAAAACTTTATATCCGAGGGTCATTTTGTAGCTGGTGTCATACTGAATCTAATGGACTTTGATTTTTTTGTTTCAGACAAGCCGTTGCCGAGTTGCGATGGAGCTACCTAGCCCACCTATTTTTGAGGCGTTGCGTTAAAATATAGTTTTTGTACTTAAAAATGAATTAAAATGAATTAAATTTTTTTTTAAATGTATTTCAAGACTTTATTAATCAAGCCCAACAAATTTTATATTGATATCTTTTATAAAATCCTCAAAAAAAAATCGCGAAAATAGCCTTTTTTCGTCGCTCCAAACTGAACTGGCCCGTTAATTTAAAATATTCTAAATATTTTATATTATTATATTATATATTAATTCAAATAAACATATAGAAAATAATATTTTACATTATTATTCGAAATATTTTAAAATATTTAAAATTCTTTTTTAATAATATTAAAAAAAAAATTAGGCAATTTGACACAGTTGTGAAAAATTGGCAATTTCTCTGGAATTTGAAAGCAATTGACGTCTGCTGGAGAACTATTTCGCCCTAGTCCACGATTTTTCAATAACACCAAATTGCTTCGAATCCATTTTTGTTTTCTTCTGAAAAAACCTATCCCTCAAAATTTTATCTCGAATCATACGGGGAAAAAAAATGAACAAGGATCGTCGCTACCTCTAGCGAGAAAAATATCTGGAATTCTTTAGCCATCGAAGATTCAATATCGAAATGATTCACTTTTGCTAATCATACTTCTGGCACTTTACTGATTCACGTATTTGTCGTGTACGAATACGTTATACGAATGTCCGTAGGACACACATGGAAACGTGTGTGTCTTACACACTTGTGTGGTATGACTCGGTTTGAGTTGTATACGTAGTTGGTGCTATAAATAGGCAAGGTCTCGGGCCCATGCTAAGCTTACCGGGAGAGCCTTTGGCTATAAGTTCTTTGGTTCTGTTACCGAATGCTCCGCGATGTGCTCTCCCGCCGAGATATTTTATTCATTCTTTACCGATCGTACACGCCTTCCACGCCCCTTCTCTATATATATTTACTGGCGATAAAGATAACTAATGGACAACTATCACGCCCAACGATGACGCTAATCACAATAATCCTAATATTACATTCGTCACGAAGGCAATCGCAGCCATGTGAAATGCAACAAATGCATTGAAATGCACAAATGCAACAAATGCGTTGAAATGCAACATTATATATTTCGTTGTCGATTTATATATATGTTAGGTGTGTGAATTAATTTTTACAGATTTTTCTAGCAGGCTGGGAATCCTCTTTCAAGTTGGAATATTTCAACGTCCTTTTAGGATTTTAAATTATTGACATAGCCCTGTTCAAGACGCTGTATGAATTTATTGGGCGAGCATCATAACCTTAAAATAAAGTAGCAAGAACAATGGCAACCGATAAGCTGCACATTTGCCACTGCATCCTTTACGAATTCCAACAAGGTGAAAGTGCCACCAAAGCGTGGAAGTCAATTTGTTCTGTGTTCGGGAAGAGTATTGTGTCATACGAAACATGCAATTATTGGTTTAAACGTTTTAGAAACAATGATTTCGAACTCAGTGACCGTGCGCGTACTGGACAGCCTGAAAAAATTTTCGCACGACGATTTGGAAACTTTACTGATCCAAGATTCTTCACAGACACAAGAAGAACTTGCAGCCCAACTAGGAGTTGATCGATCAACCGTTGCCAAGAGGTTACACGCGATGGGAAAAATTCAGAAGCTCGGGAAATGGGTCCCACATGAACTTACCGAATATAACCTCGGACAACGGATGAACACGTGTCTTTGGTTGCTTAGCAAACAACGAAGGAAGAAATTTCTCTGGAAAATCGTGACGGGGGATGAAAAATGGATCCTTTATGAGAATCCCAAGCGGAAAAAATCATGGGTGGACCCTGGAGAACCAACAACATCAACTCCCAAAGCGCAAATGAAGGTCAAAAAAATGCTTTTGTGTATCTGGTGGGACATAAAGGGTGTTCTTTATTATGAACTTCTAGAACCGGGTCAGACGATCACTGCAGAACGAAATAGTGACGAATTAAATCGTTTAAGCGAAGCAATTGAGCAAAAAAGGCCATTCAGAGGACACGGAAGGCGAAAAGTCATTCTCCTGCATGATAACGCTCGACCTCACGTTGCTCGTACGACCCAAACAACTATTTCAAACCTGGGCTGGGAAGTTCTTCCTCATCCGGCATATTCACCGGACTTGGCCCCATCCGACTATCACCTATTTCGGTCAATGGCGCACAGCTTAAGAGGGAGCCACTTCCGAAAAGTCGAAGATATTAAGAAATTCGTCGATGACTTTATCGCCTCGAAACCAGCCATAGCTTCTATCGTGATGGTATCTGTATGCTACCAGATCGGTGGCAGAAGGTTGTAGAAAGCAACGGGGGATATTAACTGGATTAAACACGGTTTTGTCTATTTTTTAATTAACCGCAAGTATAGAAAAAAACTGTAAAAATTAATTCACACACCTCATATATATATATATACGTAAAACGCGATTAAAGAGTGCACAAAGTTTAGTTATATCGTTTCTTGGCGAACAGCTAGTCGAGCGTCGTATAATCGAATTCTGAACGCGGTAGTGATGTGTAGGAGCGCCAAGGCGGGGAAAAAGAGGATCCGGCGACTTCCGGTTTGGGCGTCAAGCCAAGGCGAAAAAATGTTCACGTGTAAAGTAAGCTCGGAGGTTTTTTTTTTTCAATGTAAAAATAGCCTGTTGTTTCCGAAGCGAAGGATTTTTCGTAAAGTTTCAATAATATTTTTAACAAATATATATTATCTATATTAACAAATATAGATAATATAAATATTATTAATATAATAAATAAATATGTAAATAAGAAAATAAAATAATAAATATATAAATGTATATTATAACAAATATATATATATATATATATATATATATTTATATATATAAGTTTACGTAAGAATAAATATAGTTCAGGGAAACTTCGTTCGAAATAAAGAACCGAATAATTTCATCATATCAAGGACCATTTTCATGTTTTTTTTTTTTTTATTATACGAAACAAATTTAAAAAGAAAGGTCTCATTTATGAAATAAATGATGAACAATTTAATCGAAATCGATTGACCAATCGAAATTAAATTTAAATTAAAACGAATATAAGTTACTTTGCCACTGTTGTTGCCGATGCAACTGCATTTGTGCGATATTATGTTTATCGATTATATTGCACAGTGAGCCCGATAACATACGGTGTATTTGTGCATTATTGGTGCAGTGGCTCCGCAGAGCCAAAGCCTACGAAGAACCTTAGCTCGTGAAGTCGTAAAAACCATGCTGGAATCACAAGTCTCAAACAATACGTACATTTCGTACGAGTAATTCAGGGACGCCTCGAGGCGGGCTCGAGGCATCACTTTTTTACAAAATGCCGATGACGAGCTTTCGAGAAACCCTTACGAGAGGCAAACTGCAGCGATTATCGACAACGCCGTGTACAGTCGCGACTCAAAGTATCCCAAAAGGATTTCACAGAAATTATCGATATATTCGACGTGTCAGTGGCGTTCATTTTTTTTTATTTTAATTTTTTGGTCGACTTACAAAAAAAAATGAGACAAGCATTGATTGTATATTATGGGAGGAATGAATATTTTGTCAAGATGAATCAATAATTATTTTAATAAATTGATTATTCAAACAGTCTTGTCAAAAAATTATAATCAACCATTTATATTTTTTACACGACTGATTGAATAATAAATTTATTAAAATAATAAAAAGATACTAATAAACCGAGATGAAAAGATATGTTGCCAATTTAAAAGACTTAAGAAATGTTGCTAATTTGAAAAAAAAAATCTTTCCTCGTAATTCCACGGTTCTTCATAATTTTTTGCTCCGCACTTGACTACCAAAATGAAACGAAAGTATACCAAGCTCCTCCATTGGAAATTTCTGAATAATGACTTTAATTTTTTATTCTTCATCGCGTAAATATCCGGCCACTGCTATAAATCCAATCTTTTCGTACATGAATGCATAGTGCACCAGCGAAAATCCCGGAAGGCACAAAAAGCTTTCGTATATTTTAATATCGTAACCAAGCTCATAAAAACAGGAAAGAAGTGTCGTGGGGACACCCTTTATAATATATTCGTGACTTTTACGAGTTCCCTTTCTTCAGCTATCTCAGCTCGCAAGTAAATCACGCGCTGGCAAAAAGTTTTTCACCCCGTCGGTCTTCTCGTTTCATCGGCGAAAATTCACTACCACTATAATCATCATATTCAAATGAAACGAATACGATTTACGAACCATTCCATGCAAAAGTTGCTCGAATAATGTGAAAAATAAATTTCAAATCATTTGCAATATCATACGAAATATTAATGGTTCATAAATCGTTTGATATATTTGTATTTAAAAATAAGATCGAATGGAAATAGAATTTTCGTGTGTACTTCCGAAAAAGCCCACACCTCCGATTAATTTAAAACTTCGTATACTTATGTATTTTGACTCGCCGTTCACGGATATGATAGTGAAAATACCCGCAAATTTTATTTTCAAAGTCAAAACTAAAAAGAAACCTTTTTTTTAGTTTTTCTATTTTATTTTAATAAATATTGATCTTAGAGAAAAATGTTTCCTACAAGAGTTGTAGCTTACGAATAGACTGATATTTTATGTTCTATACAGGTTTTGTCTAAAACCATCATTTTTCGAGAAAAATGGGATAATGCTCCAATAAGTATATTTTGCTAAACTCTATTAGTTTCGATGTTATCTACTTACGCACTTTACCACGGGGAGGTTAGAGTTTAGTCTTTAAAGTGCATGTTTGTTTTTTGTTTTTTATTCTGCTTTTTGCTTTTTTTGTATTTTTTATTTTGGTCTTTTTTGTGTTTTATGTTGTTTTCCTTTATTTTTTGTGATTTTAATGTTATATAAGAAAATATTGAAGGTTAAGCAATATAAAAACGAAAAACTTTTGTGGCTTTGTGCGTAGACCACTCCAGTGTTCTAGGCACCCCACGATTCCACGCACCCATCCGAGGTGCCCTCCGCCCATCTCAATGAACTACACCCCCCACGATTCAACATATTCGAGTTTGTTTGGGTTTGGGTTTGTTTTATTTGCGTTTGTTTGGGCCCATACGCAGTAAAGTGCGTAAGTAGATAATATCGAAACTAATGGAGTTTAGCAAAATATACTTATTGGAGTATTATCCCATTTTTCTTGGAAAATAATGATTCAAGACAAAATTTGTATAAAACATAAATTATCGGTCTTTTGATGAGTTACAATTTTTGTAGGAGATATTTTCCTCTACGATCAACATTTATTAAAATAAAATAGAAAAACTAAAAAAAAACCGTTTTTTTTAGTTTTGACCTCGAAAATCAAATTTGCGGGTATTTTCACTACCATATCCGTGATCAGCGAGTCCAAAATACATAAGTACACGAACTTCTAAATTATTCAGAGGTGTGGGCTTTTCGGAAGTTTATCCATCGAAACTAATGGAGTTTAGCAAAATATACTTATTGGAGTATTATCCCATTTTTCTTGGAAAATAATGATTTTAGACAAAATTTGTATAGAACATAAATTATCGGTCTTTTGATGGGTTACAATTTTTATAGGAGACATTTTGCTCTACGATCAACATTTATTAAAATAAAATAGAAAAACTAAAAAACTTCGGACGTTTATCTGAATTTTCTAAATGTTCACTTATAGAATAATGAAGGGACCGACTTGAAATTGGACTTTTCATTCAATTTCAGCATCCCGTAATTGTTACTCCGAGACGTTTTTCTTCTTACACCACGGAAAGTAAAAGAGGCGAGAGAGTTTCTTAACGACCATTGGGACGACAACGAGAAGCAGCTTTTCCCGAGCCAACGGGTGGTTAAACGACTTGCACTTCTGGAGTACTCGTGAACCGTTGAAAATTCATTAACGCGAGACACGTTCAATAAAAAAAAAAAAAACGTCCTTGAGTCAAGCGAGAGAGACCGAAAGAAACAACGTAGAATTTATAACGAATATAGCAGCCCTAACCACCGGCCATAAATTTGCCATTTTGAAAAAAAAATACTGTTTTATACTTGGCTTTAATCGGCTGAGAAAACATTTTTTTTCGTGTATTTTTCATCGCAACATGGTAATTAATTTAGAGATGGATCATCAACGAGTACGCGATAATTAGTTATCATTATTGAGAGTAAATTTTCGTTAAGTCTTTTCATATGGATCTTTCATTCCTCCTCACTAATTTGCCCAACAAACGATGACTTATATATCATTAAAAAAAAAAAAAATACTCGTATGTATATTCATAAAGCGTATACCAGTTTTTAAAGTGCATCCGTCGCGCGAGCGTCCTCTCATCGAGTTCACTCCAATTTAAAATCGACCTCGGCAATAAATATGACGACGCTTGCAGTATTTCTAAGTGTGTGCTTGCGCATCTGCCTCTGTGTGTGTGTGTCAATGTGTGTGCATTTCGCGAGGACGCTAGTTACGCAGTTCCATCGAGGGTTCGTCATGTTTACGAGTTTTCAATTGGAAAGCATGATTTACACAAATTTAATGCTAATACGAAATTACTTATTTTTTTCTTTCTTGAATATTAGCTTTGCAAATAATAGTTGGTGGGAATAATTGAACACATCGTTGACACCGTTCAATCAACATTTCCTACGTATTTTTTGCATTTCGAAATTCATTCTACAACTTTCAATAAGTAAGTAAATAAATTCTAACACGAGATTTAAATTTTTGCTTTTTTTCAGTAATGGATACACGAGAATATTGACATAAGAAATAAAAATATTATTTCTCAAGTCCAATTTCTTTGATCCAAATTCGATTTGAAGACACAGTTTGATCCTATTTTCTCGTTGTCAGTAAAATTCAGCTGTTTCGGTCACCATACAAGCACGAGAATAAAAACCTTCGAAAATAACAATGAAAATAATGGAAAAATATGCTGACCCTTCATAAAAAGATGATTGAGGCTTCCTGGCCTTTTGACCTGTCAATCATCGTAGTTTCGAGAGAGAAAGAGAAAAAAAAGGAAATGGATCCTATTAGAGCAATTTTTTCGGATGAGTATCTTAAAAGTGCACGCAGCTGGAAGATATGGTCTGGCAGAAGATTGAACAGAGGGAAGAGCCTAAACCATATTGTGCAGAGGTATTTGTCAATAGCGCGTGAAAATATTTCGAACCATAGCTGCAAAGATTTCTCATTGTTTCGCTCCAATAATACAAATTTATAGTTAATCATAATAATAATTTTTGTCATTTATGATTAAATTACGTATTTGTATTACAAAAAAATACTCGTATTTTTTCACGTCTTTATCCGACTCCGAGGAAAAGACACAAATTTATGCCCTCGATTCTTCGGCAGTAACTAAATTTGTTTTATTCCACTTCGGTACGATAATGGAACATTTTCACACCGCGTGCAATAAAATTTCGTATAATACTCGACGAAAAAGCTTGTTTCTAACCTCGTGTTATTGCAACACTCGTTAAAAAAAAAAGTTTTTTTCGTCCTAGTGTTATAATGTACTATTTTACCGTACGCGCAAAATCGTCGAGTAAAACAAAACAAAAAAGGAAGCAATGCTGAGGGCAATGGCTTGTCAAATATTCGACAAGCCATTGTCGATATTAGGGATACGGTTTATTGGTTTTAATTTTTTTTTTTTTTTTTTGTCGAGAAAGTAAAGATATCGTGGATGATGGACGACTGAATTTTATGGCGTGACGCTCATAGCACAGGACTCCGAGAAAAAGACACAAATTTATGCCCTCGATTCTTCGACAGTAACTAAATTTGTTTTATTCCACTTCGGTACGATAATGGAACATTTTCACACCGCGTGCAATAAAATTTCGTATAATACTCGACGAAAAAGCTTGTTTCTAACCTCGTGTTATTGCAACACTCGTTAAAAAAAAAAGTTTTTTTCGTCCTAGTGTTATAATGTACTATTTTACCGTACGCGCAAAATCGTCGAGTAAAACAAAACAAAAAAGGAAGCAATGCTGAGGGCAATGGCTTGTCAAATATTCGACAAGCCATTGTCGATATTAGGGATACGGTTGATTGGTTTTAATTTTTTTTTTTTTGTTTTTTGTCGAGAAAGTAAAGATATCGTGGATGATGGACGACTGAATTTTATGGCGTGACGCTCATAGCACAGGACTCCGAGAAAAAGACACTAATTTATGCCCTCGATTCTTCGGCAGTAACTAAATTTGTTTTATTCCACTTCGGTACGATAATGGAACATTTTCACACCGCGTACAATAAAATTTCGTATAATACTCGACGAAAAAGCATCTTTCTAACCTCGTGTGATTCCAACACTCGTTAAAAAAAAAGTTTTTTTCGTCCTAGTGTTATAATGTACTATTTTACCGTAGGCGCAAAATCGTCGAGTAAAACAAAACAAAAAAGGAAGCAATGCTGAGGGCAATGGCTTGTCAAATATTTCACAAGCCATTGTCGATATTAGGGTTACGGTTGATTGGTTTTAATTTTGTTTTTTTTTTGTTTGTTTTTTTTTTGTCGAGTAAGTAAAGATATCGTGGATGATCGACGACTGAATTTTATGGCGTGACGCTAATAGCACAGGACTCCGAGAAAAAGACACTAATTTATGCCCTCGATTCTTCGGCAGTAACTAAATTTGTTTTATTCCACTTCGGTACGATAATGGAACATTTTCACACCGCGTACAATAAAATTTCGTATAATACTCGACGAAAAAGCATCTTTCTAACCTCGTGTGATTCCAACACTCGTTAAAAAAAAAAGTTTTTTTCGTCCTAGTGTTATAATGTACTATTTTACCGTAGGCGCAAAATCGTCGAGTAAAACAAAACAAAAAAGGAAGCAATGCTGAGGGCAATGGCTTGTCAAATATTTCACAAGCCATTGTCGATATTAGGGTTACGGTTGATTGGTTTTAATTTTGTTTTTTTTTTGTTTGTTTTTTTTTTTGTCGAGAAAGTAAAGATATCGTGGATGATCGACGACTGAATTTTATGGCGTGACGCTAATAGCACAGGACACAAACGCGTGACCTGAATTCCTCACGATAGAGTCGGAGGATTGCGCAACTCTTGTTCCACCGACAAACACGCGCAACCTACCAAGGCTCTCGTCTCCCCAGACGGCAAACATTTTGTTGCACGATCGGATTTGCAATATGTGGATCTTTGGAAGAAAAAAGAAAAAAAAAAAGGAAACTTGTTTCACAGCTGGTCGTTGAACTCACGCGATCGACTGCGCTAGACATTTGGATATGTCAAAATATTATCCGTCATTCATAATTAATTGAAGAAATCTTGCCTCCGTTGCAATAGTTACCGCCTAGTGCACCTTTCATTTTTTTTTATCAATACTAGCAAGGTTGAAGTTCGTTCGATCTCTTCACTCCGCGAGTCATTCATTTCCATTTCTGATGAAAGTTCATGTGATCCAAATCAATGACGTTTAATGACATCGTGTTCGTTCGAGAGCTACTCCTTCTCTCAATTGATCGATCGAATCCAACGAATAATATACCTGATACTTTTTTCTTTTCTTTTTTGCAAACGTTCTCATTCTCTTTTGCCTCTCATTACTCGCGCTAGATACATCCAACCGCTTGGTGTGTACATTTTTATGGTTATTATCTTTTAACACGCGAAGGGGGAGACAAAAAAAAACGAAAAAAAAAGTAAGAAGAAAAAAAAAAATTGGAGCGTGACGTCTGATAACGAGGCGGGAGCCTCCGCGACCAACGAGAAACTCGAGAACGGCTTACACTTTACACTCTCGAACGATAGCGATGCGTCTCTGAATGTGCGACGATTATTTGACGCTTTTTTTTTTCCTTCGCTCTGCAAACATCCGTTTGAGAAAAGAAAAAAATTGCAAAATTCATCAAAATCTCATTGTATTCTGTTTTTTTTTTTTCTTCTAAATCTTATTCACTAGATTCTGCATTTTTACGGAAATTAAATTTTGATCATAATTCTCATTGTATTTATTAATGACGATACAATTGCCGTGGCAGATTTTCAACGAAAAATTCGAGATTGACGAGAAAATATTTTTAAATGCCGCGTATTCTTAGTTGCGATATACGACAGCTGTTGAAATTTTTTTTTTTTTTTCTTAAATGTTCAACAGCTAGCATCGAGAAGCTTATCGAAATACTCAATTATACTTCGAGTCGTGGAAAATAAATTAAATTTCATCGACAAAAACGTTTCATCCCACACAATTTAAACACACACGTTCGCCATTTTATTCGATTAAATCAAGGAAATACGATTACGCTTTCGTACTATTTCTGCTTTATCCGGAGCGACGTTACAAATTCAACGCTCACAACTTGAAACCGATATCATATTAATTAAGATCGAAAAAGATAAGAAAGTACGGCAATTACTAAATGAAGAAATGTAATTACTAAATAAACGAATGTGATTACAAAATAAATAATTTTTCGAGTGAAAAAAGTTGTCAATCTCTCAAGAAAAAAAAGATAAGATCTAAAAATTAAGATTTGAAGATTTAATAACGTAATGCAATTACTAAATAAAGGAACGCAATTAAGGGACCAGTGTACTTTGAAAATTTCAACAAATCGATTTTTTTTTACTGTTTTCGAATGTACATACATTCAGACATATTGTGTCAATATTGTGTCAATATTGCCGATTGAGTTCAGGTAAGAATTTTTCGTAGTATAAACTTCAAACGCGTTTTTCTCGAAACAACGTTTTTAAAATCTAGCTCCATCGTATCTCTAAAACTAATAAACCGATTATCTTGAAATTTGAACCACATATTGTAAACATGATTCGCAACAAGATGACCCTCGATGGTTTTAAAATTTTTATTTTTACTCTTTTTTTTTGCGAAAAACTGCGAAAAAAACGCGTTTTTTTATACTTTTTTCGTTTTTCATCTGCCATTTTTTTATTTTTTGATAAAACTTTACATCCGAGGGTCATTTTGTAGCTAGTGTCATACTGAATCTAATGGACTTTGACTTTTTTGTTTCAGACAAGCTGTTGCTGAGTTGTGATGGAGCTACCTAGCCCACCTATTTTTGAGGCGTTACGTTAAACTATAGTTTTTGTACGTAAAAATGAATAAAAATGAATTAAATTTTTTTTTAAATGTATTTCAAGACTTTATTTATCAAGCCCAGCAATTGTTATATTCATATCTTTTATAAAATCCTCAAAAAAAAAAAAAATCGCGAAAATAGCCTTTTTTTCGTGGCTCCAAAGTGGACTGGCCCCTTAATAAATGAACGAATGCGCATATCAAATAATTTTTACAGTGAAAAAAATGTCAGTGTCTCAAGAAATAAAAAATAAACGAAAGCGCTTACACGATAAATAATAGTAAATGTTTACAAAATAACCCTCACCCCGGAGGGGGGTGGGAGGTGGGTCTAGGGGCAGAGCCCCGTGCGGAGGTGGAGGGGGCGAAGCCCCCCCGGGGGGGTTCGGGGGGCGGAGCCCCACCAATGCAGAAAAAACTAGATTTTAAATGAATAAAAATAACACACACCCACCCACACACACACACATGCACCCTGGAAGTGAGAGGTAGGGGGATTTGTCAAAAAAAGCTCTCCAGAGCACGATGCCGAAGAAAAAACGGCGCGGTCACTTCCCTCCCCCCCCCCCTGCCCTCGTTGAAAGTTTGTCAAAATGTATCATTTCAAAGACGAGACTGGAAATCGGCGAAAATGGTGCCTGTGTGGGTTTGTTTGGGTTTCCGGATTTCCGCGAACTTCAAAACCCCATAACTTTTTATGGGGGGGGGTGACCTCCGCGATTTCTCTTCACCATCGTGTTCAGGGGATAATTTTCTATAAATCGCCCCAACCTAGAGGGGGGTGGGGGGTGGGGGTTATTTTGTAAACATTTACCTAAGTAATTTTTACACTGAAAAAAATGTCAGTGTCTCAAGCAATAAAAAATAAATGAAAAATTACGTGTTTTTATCGATGCACATGCAACAACTATATCCTTTTAAAAAAAAACGATTTTCTATCGTATTCTTCCTCGATCTTAAATTGTTCCTCTGCGCCACGTGCACATTGAGAAAAAAAAGAACCTCATTCCGAGCCCACTCGGCGCTTCGGACTTCGACTTTGATGTTTTCTGTCTGGGGTTAGTCTGCGCTCTCTCTCTCTCTCTCTCTCTCTCTCTCTCTCTCTCGTGTTCACGCGCGAACATGTACATCGCAATGTCTATTCGCGACGATACGAGGCGAGACGAGCAAAAGACGAGGGACAAGAGACCTCGAGACAACCGAGAGAGTTTCCTCGCGCTGGAGGTCCCATTCGCGCGCATTAGCTTCATATGAATACACACACATATATATATATATATATATATATATACATTTAAATTCATCTTGTGAAAAAGAAAGTCTCAAAAAATATCGACACACCCGTTATACTTCGAAAAGTCATAGCGGGTGACCGCGCGATTATTTCAAAATGAACGCCCACGGCGATGCACGAAAAGCCACGAGAGAGTCGTCCGAATACAATAAACACGACACGATCATAAATTTCCTCGAGTCATTGATCTTCTTGTTTATTCGTGAATTAATCTACACGGAACCGTATATGAAGATTTATTCGTGGACGTGTTTTGCCGCGTAAAAATTCTAGAGATTGATCACTCGAGCCTGGATATTCCGTGTCATTAATTTCTCACTTTTCCCGCCTGAATTCTCCGCTATTCCAGCAATGGTCAACTATTAAGGGGTTACGTGGGTTTGAAAATTACAAAAAAAATGCATTTTCATTTTAAATTTATTATCTAATGGTACAATATGTCTAAAATATTCTACCAAAATTTTGAGTCAATCGGAATAAAAGTCTGAGAGAGAGAGAGAGAGAGAGAGAGAGCCTTTGGGAATTCTCCCCATTGGGAAAGACCGGCCGGGAGCGACGCAGGTGTACGCATTTTTCTCAAAACACTATTTTTTGAGTCGGTGGACACGATTTCTCTAAAACTAATGCACCGATCTTATTGCAATTTTTTAACTCTGGTTTTTTGTGGTGAAAAAAATTCCAAAAAAATTCGTAACGAGTAAATATAGTCTAGAACATAAAATGTATATACATTTTTTTTAATCTTGCATTGTCAGTAACGCTCCAACGTCCTTAAACAAAAAAAAATACATGCGACACGTTGCGCTTTTTTTACGAGGTCTCAGTCACGTGTCGCCTCCGCGATCCAAATTCTTCATTCCATTTGTATTTTTCACTGATTCCAAGTGTCATAAACACGGTATTTCTGAGCAATTTGTATTTCGTCTTTTTCGTTATCATCGTTGTCACACGAAACGGCTCGGTAAAATATCATTTTTTTTTACATTTAACGAGCCTGAAAAGTTTACCATGCGTATGAACATTTTTGGATGCATGAGAAAACAGGGACTTTTTTTGAGTATCACTTTTATGCTTTGTTCCAATTGCCACTCACATGACAAAAAGTAATATTGAAAAAACGTGAAATCAACATAGACATTTTTTCGGAGTATGGAAACGTGAGGGAATGATTTTTTCTTTCCTTCTCTTTCGGCTCGTTCTCTCCCTCTCTC